>LPNX010872074.1:0-199055 GCA_001517045.1 Pseudotsuga menziesii | reverse complement strand
TCTAGTTGTAACTTGTTACTTGCAAAACTATGAAAAATAAGCATTTGTTATGCACTCCCCCTTTTGTGTTTAAAAATACCCTTTGGAATACATCTTTTTACATGACGTAATAACTTAGGTTTCACCTAAGATGAAAGAATACCTTGACTTTCAACTCTAACTTGAACTTTCAATGTTGAGTTATAAATGATTTAAGTTCTTATAGAAAAAAAATCATATTAAATTCATACAACATGGTACCCCCTTAAAATCATGTCTCATTTTGCATATTGCATGGACTTTCGTCTCTCACCAAGTACATCAAAAGATACTAGGACTTCATGGCAGTTACATGTTGCAGTGAGAGTCTTAGAGGTCATTTACCTTTCTCTATGTTGCTTGAGCACCTTTCTACCCATCATTTAGGGAAAGTTCAAAGGTGTGAAGAAGTAATGTTGGATTGAAGGAGGAAGATGAATCAATGGATTGGAGAAACACCCACTTATGAAAGAACACCCTACCTTTTTTGGAGGTACAAAGCATGACACATGGCAAAGAAAAGGAGTTAATGAGCATAGGGGAAAAGCACCCTACTTGGAAGGCTGTCGTGTGGCACTAAAATTGTATTTATCATGGTCAAAGGCCCACTTAATGTTTTTCTAACCATGGGAACTTAGCAACCCCCCAAAGGTATATCCAACAACCCGCAAGCCAGGTATACCAATAACTTGTGACTCAGTGGGGGGAAAGACATCCAGAATCCTACAGGGGTGAGCCTCTATCCTAGGGGTCGCCTACCCTTCGAGTCTTGTCACAATTGGCCAATGAGCAACCCTACCCCCCGTCGATTTTGAAAATATCCACTTAGTGTTGATCACCCTCTTCACAGAGGTGGCTATGGCATGGTCCAAAGCAACATATTGCTAATTCATGGTATGGATCATCCATACCGAGAGAGCAATAAATTCCCTAATGGAGGAGCTTCTACATATTTGAAGTTGTATTCAACATATGAAGAGGACTATTGGGGTAAATATGCATTTTTCATGGCATGTTTCTCATATCTAGAGGCATAATTCAACTTTTAGATCCCTCAGGGTTGAGGAAAAATTACTTGATGCATTTCTACATATTAGAAGGTGTGTTTCACCTTTGAGGAGGGATTTGGAGTATAAACATTTTGTTCAAGGCATTTTCTACATTTTAATAGGAAATCTCTTTGCTTGAGGAGACACCATGTGGCACTTTTGACATGGTCAAACCCTCGAATGAAGAATAAATGTGCGCTTTAATAGGATCTCATGAGTTAGACAAATGAGAATTAGCAATGTGGACCTATTCAAGGAATTTTATCCAGTCATAAGGAAAATAATAAGGGAGTGCTCCTCCTTATGAGGATTCTAGGGATTTCTAAAGAAATAATATTCTATGGGATATTTGTTGGAGGTGAACACTATAAAAGGAGATCATTCTTATTTGTTGAAGTCATGTTTGGAAGAGGGAATCATTTCAGTCATACAACAAATCAGACTTGGTCAACAAGAGTTTGGATCAGTTTGGTTTAGTTTGGATTAGTGGCAACATTCTTATACAACCATTCTCGTACATGATCTTTCTTGGCATGTGTGCCCTAGAGGCAAGTTCAAATTGATGTAAAGTACGCTTATTCTATGCTCAAGTACAAACTCAGACATCTCATTTAGAGGATGGATTATTAATTGTTTTGGGGTTTTATTCCTTGAAAGGTTTCCCCGTAAAATACTTGTGTTCTTGTGCATAATTTGTGGATGATTGTTTATTTTTTGTTGCTGCTACATAACTCAAAATTCTAACTATTGCTGATATACTATACAAGTCTGATAGAAGTTAGAAAAAGAAGACTTTCACTGCTATTAAGTTAAAATCCATGTTAAAATTTAACAAAGCATACCTGGTCAGGTGCCCATTTGAACTGTGTTGTTGGAAGGATTTCATCTCTAAGCTTAAGCTCATCATTATAACCAAAATTTCGCAAAACTTTCCAATTGGTTGCAAGTCGTCCTTTTTCAATAATTTTTTTTGGCAAGGGATCGATTGCGCATGGTGCAACATTAGAGAAAGCGACAAATGTCGAAGTGGACTGCAAAAGAGGAAGTTGTTGACAAGTATGGTCGGCCTGGTCAGAAGTAGTTAGAGTTTGGTCCAAGTTAGTTAGGAAATTAGTCATAAGTGGACCTTTTTGTAAAGGCACAAGACTATAAATAGATTTAGGAATGTAGTGATAGGGAGGTTTTTTTTAGTGGAATCATATTTTTTATTTGGGGGGCATATTATCTTATGTAGAGTGAACCATCTGTTGAATGTGGATCTTGCAAACTATTTTCTGGTTTTTGTTCTAAGGCTGTCGACCAAGGGATGTGTTTTGGAGATGTATTTTGACCCGTGGAAGTTAATATGATAAGAATGTTGCGGGAAACTCTAGGTTGTCTTTGATTGCGATGCGATCTATGAACTTATAGTCAATTGATGCGATTTGAATGGTTAATATGTTGTGATCTAATCTCTTAATGGTTTGTTTATCTGAATGATAAGAAGTCTCGGTATGGTGAATGAATTCTTACATGTCGATCTCTTTTCTGAATGATGAGATGTTGCAATACTAGATCTGGTGCGAATGATGTTAAATAGTTTGGATAAACGTTAAAGTTAAACCCCGTTATGGATCTCTGAGTTTTATGGAGACAGAGAGAGATTACGTACACAAGTCCTCTTCCCTTCTGTGTAAATGTGGTTTCTGTAGCCCTCCCTCAAACATCTCGGGTGAGATTGCATCTGCTTCGCAGGTGTTGTTGAATAAGCTAAAACCTGTATGGGTCGGTGTTTAGGGAGATTGCATCGAAGGGTGTTGACAGTGAGTGAATCCCTGTCGACTGAAGTGTTTCAACAAATGGTTCCGATGTCAGGACCATAGTGCGAGGAAGAAGAGGACATGTTATGGCACCTGACGAAACCGGAGATCCAGGACTGGTTTGATCAGAAGGCCCGAGAATTCGTAGTATAAGAAAATCAAAGCTACAAAACTAACAACATAAGAGTGGTTGGGAAGGAAGATCTACTCTAATATCCATGAAAGTTTCTTTTCTAAATTCTCGATAACTTGTATAAGTGGTTGGTGTTGCTGAAATTCCAAAAAAGGATTTTCCAAGGAGGCAAACCCACTTACTGGACCCTTGAACTAATTCAACGACTAAAAAGGGTCAACAACAAGGCATCAATAGCTATCGAAGTGTGGATCGACAACATTTTGGAGGGATATATCACTGATTTTGTTGTCGACACAGTCAAATCCTATAGCGACGCAGAGAGGGAATTCTTCCAAGGACCTAGAGGAAGGCTTCTATTATCGTTACAAATGTGGATTAAGATGTTCATCTATGAAAAGGGTATATTGAAGATGAACTATGAAGAGTAGAGATCTAGTGTGCAGAGGTTATGGGTACTGTGAAGACGAGGGTTGGATGAAATGATACAGGGTAGATGTATGGGAGTTACGACGATATTGTGAGGGAAGTCGAGGAAGAGCATGGTCTTCTATGAAGTGGGGTAAGGTTCCAGCAAGAGAAGAGTCAAAGAACTAAGGAGAGTCCTGGTGCGACCAGAACAAGAAACTACGGGAGAAGATCACAAGGGACTAAGCAATCCTACAATGACGAAGGAGATGACCAAGCTACACCCAAGCCCGAGGAAGGACCAACCCAAAGCAACAACGTACCTACAACCCCATTCATTGTGCCGCATTTAGGAAGAAACACTAGATCATCACAAGAATTCCTTCTGTATCACCACAATATTAATAGTAGTGGATCAACGAATACTGAAATAAGACCTAGGATGGTGGGTGACGACGTAAAACTCCCTTTGTTCCATGGGAACGGGACTGAATATTTCGAGCAGTATTGGTTTCTATGCGAAGTAATATGGACTCTTAAGCAATCCCAAGATGAAGACATTAAGAAGGGATAACTTGTGACAACTTTTTGAGGTCGCACATTAGATTGGTACTTGAAGTTCGTACAAGTGCCAACAAGGAATCAACAGAATACACTAGTGCAAATTAGAACCGGGTTAATTGAATAATTTTGGAAACCCAAATCCTGTGAGAATTGAGTCACAGTAATCTTGGGACCAAGGAACAACTCACAGAGATTCAGAATCAATTGCATAAGAAATTTGACATGAAACAAACTGCAATTAGGAGTTGCAGCAGTAAGAATGTATTCAATAATCAAAAGTAGAGATGCAACGTGATACACTTGCATGAATATAAAGACAATTTGAATCCCAAGGTGGTCATTCGAATTGGAAACATGAGAGTGGCTTCGTTGTCAATTAGCCACACTAAACACATTAGTTAACCACTAATCACAACCCTAATTAACTCTAACTGAGCCCTAACTGAATCGGAGGTAGCAATAACTAAGACTAACTGAATAGAACTCAACTTCATGTCAATCAGTAGGTGGGGGCACATATCTAACTCTAGCTAGCTCCGATAAAGTGAACTAGACTCAACTGAGTCACTAGAAGTTGTTGGAGACGCCTTAAATCACTCCAGTTAACTCAAATCATCCCAAAATAGACAAATAAATGAGGAAGGATCCTTTCCAACTTAGCTTAAGTGTTTGTTAGGTGAAACAACATTCAATTAACTAATTGGTGCACTTATGAAAAGAAGATTACCCCAGATTTGCTCCTTGATTGAAGGAGGAATCCTAGTTAGCCTCCCTAATTGAAGGAAAAGGCTTAGTTGGTCTACTTGATTGAAGGAGTGTGCTTGTGTGTTGATGTTGATGTCAGTAAATCGAGTCAATACTTAGGATAAGTGGGTAATTAGGCCAAATTGAGCAAATAAAGATGTGTGGGTTGGATAATGACTCCAACACCCCCCCTTAAGCTATACTCATGTGGAGGAGTAAAACTAAAATGCTAGGGCCCCGACAACAAAGGCCATAGGTCACCCTATACAAAAAGTAACTCTAAAATGATCAAATATATGCTACGTGAGGAAAAAGGGGAAAATCCAGTGGGAACAAAATCCCCCCTCAAGATGAACACTAAAGAAGTAAATGGTCACCCTTGATGAAATCACCCCCAACAGTGAACAGAGGTAAGTGAAATTTTTCTCAGTAAAGTTCTTGGTGAAAATATCTGCAATCTGCTCATCCGTGGGGTAGTATTACAGAACCATTGTCTTGTCATGCACCAACTCCCTAATGTAGTGCATGTGGATCTCAACATGTTGGTCCTCTGCCAATGAATTGGATAAGTTGAGATCTTGAAAACAATTTGGTTGTCACAAAATATGACTATGGATAAAGTACTACCAATCTCAAACTCAGACAAAATACCTTGCAGCCAAACTGCCTGGATGCATGCATTGACCGCTTCCCTATACTCTGCCTCTGCTGAAGAAAGGGAAATGGTAGCCTGCTTTTTGCTTGACCAGCAAATGTGTCCACCACCAAACATAAAAACATACCCACAAGTGGACTTCTGATCTATGGTATCCCATGCCCAATCAGAATCTGTAAAACCGAACAACTCTAGCTCAGAATCTGCAACATAGTGAATGTCGTAGGATCTAGTGCTCTGAATGTACTAAAAGATTCTCTTGGATGCTTCCAATGGAGATCGTGAGGATACTGCATATATACTGATACATCATTCACAACATAACAAATTTCAGGCCTTGAATGTGTCAAGTATAGCAAGCTTCCGATCAACTGGTGGTAAATTGTGGAATCCATGGGTGGAGTGTATTATCACTCTTCAAGACTGATTCATGAGAGGAAAGGAAATGGTGTAGCCTTGCAATCAGACATGTTAAAATTAATTAACAGGTATGCAATATATTTATACTAAGTTACCATTATCCCATCAAATTCTTGTGTGATTTCAATCCCGAGAAACTGTCTCAGCAACCCCAAATCACTCATTTCAAAAGCATCATGAAGAGCAGTTTTGATAAAGGAAATAGAAGCAAGTGTGTTTCCTGTTATCAAAATATCATCAACACATAATAATATGATTATAATATTACACTCATACTGCTGTAAATATACATTAGGATCATATTTGCATCTCTAGAAGTTCTGTGAGAGCAGAAAGGAATCCAGTTTGTCATACCGAGATCTTGGGGCTTGTTTCAACCCATATAAAGAATTCTGCAACTTACACACCAAGGAAGGATATGATGTATAGCCTTCAGGATGCTTCATGTATATCTCCTCTTGTAGGTCTCCATGAATAAAATCACTCTTGACATCCATGTGATGCACATCCCAGTGCTTGGATGCGGCGATGGCCAAAACTAGTCTTATGGAATCTATCTTTGCCACCGGTGAAAAGGTCTCATGATAGTCCACTCCTTGGACTTGGGAGAAACCTTTTGAAACCATTAGTGATTTGTACTTGCAGGTTGATCCATATTCAACAACATTTTTTCGATATACCCACTTGCATTGAACCAGTTTCCTCCCAAGTGGAAGGGAAACTAGCTCCCAAGTTGCATTTTTTTGGAGAGAGTTGAACTATTCATCCATTGCAGCTTGCCATATCAGATATTTCCGAGCATGGTAGTAGTACTTTGGATCAGACCCAATAATCAAATAATAGGTCTCGTATATCAAGGAATCATGAAAGAGAGAGAAATACCTTCTCTTTGAAAATCAGACCGGGTTCTTCTTGGATCAATAGGATTTCCAATGTTTGTCCCAGCGAAAGAGAGTGTCTTTTTGGACCAAGTTGGGAGATGAGTGGACACATCAGAATATGATTCTAAACCTGATATATTTTTCTCACTTGTATCAAACATCAGATCTGCAATATCAGAGCCTTCACACCCATTTTCATCATCCAAATGATCAGCAGAACCAGAGGGAATTTTAGCAGTTTGTTTCTCGACTAGTTCTACCTCTTGGAGAGGTTCTTCAAAGCAGACACTTCTCTCAATGAATATTTGTTTGGTTCTGATATTCATAATTTTGAATCCCTTTGATTCTTTTGGATATCCAATGAGCAGATATTCAATACTTTGTGGTTGCAAATATTTCCTATTTTCAAGTGAAATTCGAGCCCATGCAGTGGACCCAAAAACCTTGAAATTTGACACATCTGGTTTGTGTCCAAAATAGGATTCGAAAGGAGTATTTCCTTTAATGGAAGAGTGAGGGAACCTATTTTGAATGTGAGTAGGAAAATTCATAGCCTCATCCCATATGTTTTCATCCAAACCTCTGGCTTCCATCATGCAGGTAGTCATCTCTTTGAGGGCTTGGTTTTTTCTTTCCACTACACCATTTTGCTGGGGTGTGTAGGGACTAGAGTGTTGGATTTGGATCCCACAATTAGCACATATTTGCAGAAATCCAGGATTGATATAATCTACTCCATTATCATATCCGAGAGGCTTTATCTTCCTCCCATATGCATTCTCAACATATGCTTTAAACTCAATGAATCTTTCCAAAACTTCATATTTTTTTCTTTAGGAAGAAAACCCAAGTGTATCTAGAGAAGTCATCAATGAAACTGAGTACATACCATGAAACACTCATGGATGTTGTAGGAATGGGTCCAATAATATCATAATGAATCAGCTCCAAAATACTTTTTGCATGGATTGCATGTCCCCGATCAAACTTGTGCTCAGAGTGTTTAGCGGCAATGCAACCTTTGCAAATTCCATTGGAATTTTTGATGGCTGGGAGGCCTTCAACCATGGAATTTTTCTGAAGTTACTGCAAGTATTTGAAGTTCAAATGAACAAATCTCTCATGCCATATCCTACTGACCTCATTCCCATGAGTCAAAAGAGAGGTGGGATTTGCATTCGCCACAAACTTGGAAAACTCTTAGGCCTTAGCATGATGCTTTTCTATGCCTGTTGCAACGCGTTTCTCAGATGAAATCTCTATGATATCAACATCATTCGGGCTGAAAGTGACTCTCTTGGGCACTCTGGTGTGTGTCATTTGATATACACTCAACAGATTGGAGGCCAAGGAGGGTACACACAAAACATAAAAAAAGATGCCATGTTCAAGTTTTACAGTACCTTTTCCTTTCAAAATGATCTGAGAATCATCTCCCATGTGGATGGGAGTTCTTTTGTCGGATTCCAAGAATGAAAAATATTATTTACTTGCCACCATATGGTTCAAAGCACGATATTCTATGAGGAGATCTCTAGGCTTCGAAGTGCTTTCCATGAGGGCATGTCCTCTTTCTTGTTGGATGTCTCGATCATGATTATACCTCTTCCGAACACTCTTGGGAAGATTGATAGTGTTCCTCTCAAGGAGAAGAGTCATTTCATCAAGATTTTTCTTCATGCAGACATGTTCAAGGTGAAATCCATCCACGCAATAGGAACACTTGACTTTCTCTTTGCCTTGGTTTACTTTGTTCTTGTGCTTCTTTGAGCCGAAAGGCTCTTCTTGTTGCAGGTTCTTCTCCTTTTGATTCGGAGCATCAAACTTAGTCTTTTGATTCTTTTCCTTTCCCTTACCCTTCGTATCTTTGGGCCCCAAAGAAAATAGTGCTTGACCTTTGGAGGATCTGATGATCCCCATCTACACAAGCTTGTCATGTTCATTTGTGAGGGACTCAATGAAGGCATTACGAGAAGAAATTTTCTGATTTAGGGTTTTTAGCTTCCCAGTATGGAATGTGGAAACAAATACTGAGTTATCTGATCCAAGTTTGGAAAGAATGCAAAGAATGAGTTGATCATCCTCTTTCTCCAATTTACACTACTTCAACTGGAGCACTAGGTGCTTGCAATTGGTGAAGAATTCATTGAGAGTTTCAAAATTGCTTGGGTGAAGAGAAATCATTTCTTTCACATGCATTTGGCATATAAGTACCTTCGAACTTGCACTCACATCATATGTAGTCTAGTCTGTCCACCACAACTTACACTGATCCTTCGAACCTATTACCAGAGGCCACCTCGATGTACGTGCCTCTTTCACATTTTTTACGTGCCTTTGCTGCGAACCGTCCAGTGCATGTATTGGTATGTTTAAGAGCCACCTTCTCCATCCATGATGCACATTTCGTCACCTTTGACCACCTCTTACTGTCCCGCCATGGGGCACCTCCAGTGCCCCCGGCTTGGTTGACCATAACAAAGTTTCTGTTAAGCTCTTTTTTGACTCCTAAAATAATGAAAAGATTGTTGAGTGCCCTTGCTTCCTTTCCCACTCATTAAAGTATAATAAAGGGCATTTACATCATCTCGTTTACCTCCTTTTGCGAACTATGTAGACTACTATACAAAAAGGACCAGCTTAACACACTCAAGCCAAGAACGTATCCCTCTACATCCTTTTACGCTTTCTCGGGCATTGGGACCAAACTCTACGAAAAATCTCTTCATTGGGTTGTCTTTAAGCTCTTTTCCAGCCTTCTCATAAAGAAAAGATCATCAAGCAAACTTGGTCTCATTCATGCTCGTAAAAGTATCTGAATGACCATCCATTCAGTACAGGTTTAACCTTTTCCATCCTGATTAGACTACCAATGGTAAAGAAGTCTCCCATCCCCCCAAAGGATGGGCGAGCTCTCTTATGTACAATTTTAACCTTTTTCAGGCACAGGAGACTATCAACGAAAAAGAGACCCCATTGGAGTCTTCTTCCTGCTTTCAGACTCTCTAAAATTGAAAGCACCATCAAGCATTTACTTTCTTGGGCTCACTAAAAATCCACGATATCATACCACAACGGTGTCTTTAGACAGCACCCCACATATAACGGTTCGACAACATTCCCACTTTGGGTCGCCTCTCTTTAGAGTATTTTGCGATGTGACTTCCTTGGATCCCATCAATAACAAAAGTTTCTACCTCCCCCAAGTATTTCCCATCTGCAGTTCCAACCTTGGTATTACAGCTATGATCCCTTTCCCATGAGTTAGTTTCATTTGCTTCCTAATCCACCCTGCCATCATACTCTGAACAAAGGAAGTTTGAGTCCCCCGTGATTCCCTGCCCCTATTCCCTACTTCAGTGTGTCAGTCCCCAGATTTCCTCACACCTTTGGTTTTCTCCCTCGCGCTTATGGTCAAGGAAACACCATTTCCTTGGTTAGTTGTAGGTCTCCCTCTGTCGACGACAACACACATATTCGAGAGGATAGACCCAGAGGTCACTGTATCTTGGTTTCATTAACCTCATTGATGAGTTCCTTGGACCACTTGAGAGGAGTCCTTAGTGCCTCTTGGGATGGTTGTGTCTCACGTGCTCGACTCCAGCTACATCATCGCACCGTTGAGATTTGTACATGGTATTGGTCCATGCAGTATTTGGTCGAAGACCCCGGATGTCACCTGGCTCTAGCACATTGATGAGTCTATTGAAGGACCCAAATAGGATCATGTCCCTTATGATTTCTGGGTTGTGTTGGAGACAGTGTTCAGAAGCCACAAAACAGGGCTTTGGTATAGATTCATGATTGATGCAACATATTGTACCTCAGAGACTCTGACACTCCATGTCAGTAAGTCCTTACAGTTATGTACACTTCTAGATCCAGCAGATCATCAATTGTGAAGATATAACATTCCATAAGAATTCCATGGGTCTGATGTATCGGTTCTTCATATCAGTATTGTATTTAGCCTCTCAATGAGGCCACCACTATGTAACACCAGTTGTATATGATCAACTCTTGCATTTTAGAGCATAGATCGTAGTATTCTTTTGACATTGTTATGAGCATGGGTATGCCCGCCTTGTCCATAGACATGTCACACATTATTTGTATCTCACCCATTGATGGGAACCATATTAATACAAAAAACCAAAAGCCACCATGTCCCAAACCAGGAAGCACTTCCTCTCCCCAGAAAATCCTATCATGTTCATCGGCCATACGATGAGATCCTGCCCTCACACATCAGGGGGAAATCTATTAACCCAAAAAATTACCCAACTAGCTCTACATGACCTACACCACACAAAGACATCTATTTCATTACCCTCATTGACCCCCACACCCTTGTAAAGGCTCAAAAACACCAAAAAAATGACTAAAAACCCATAAAAGAGCCTAAATATCTCTCAAATGGGCTAAAGCCTTAAAAAAGGGGCCTAAAAACCCCAAAGGAGCTAAGAAATGCGAGAAAGGGACTTAAATCCCTAAAAAGGGGCTAAACCACTAACCGTAGGGCTTAAAACCCTACAACTTGAGAAAAAACTATAAATACAAGGGTGGGGGTTACTCTCAAAACACTCCTTCTCTACCTACCATTACTCTGCCCGTATGAGTGCCTTGAGACCCATCTCTCTCAAGCCATTCATCCCTCTCCCTCACTTGCTCCATTAGCCAAAACCCATTCCATAGAGAGGTAGCTTCTAGCCAGGGCATGGTGGCCCATTTCATCAAAACCAGAAGGTATAATGTGTGTTTCTTGTAAGTATCTTAGTTTTGTAGATTATTTTATTTGCAGGTGGTTTTTCTCACATTGTTGTGCAGGTCCTCCATTAACAGTGTGTTGCATGTTTTTCTTGGTTCACTAACCCTTTCCTGCAGGTTTTCTCTCCCACCCACAAAGACCCAAAAAGGCCTAAAAACCCATAAAAGAGCCTAAATAGCTCTCAAAGGGGCTAAAGCCTTCAAAAAGGGGCTAAATCCCCTAAAAGGGGCCTAAAAACCCCAAAGGAGCTAAGAAATGGGCGAAAGGGGCTAAAGCCCTTACCAAGGGTTTAAAACCCTAAAACTTGAGAAAAAAATAAAAATACAAGGGTGGGGGTCACTCTCAAAACACTCCTTCTCTACCCACCGTTACTTTTCCCATATGAGTGCCTTGAGACCCATCTCTTAGCTCCTTTGGGGTTTTTAGGCCCCTTTTAGGGGATTTAGCCCCTTTTTGAAGGATTTAGCCCCTTTGAGAGCTATTTAGGCTCTTTTGTGGGTTTTTAGGCCTTTTTTGGTGTTTTTGAGCCTTTTCAAGGATGTGGGGGTCAATGAGGGTAATGAAATAGATGTCTTTGTGTGGTGTAGGTCATGTAGAGCTAGTTGGGTAATTTTTTGGGTTAACAATCACCATTCTAGTTGCTTTTATTTTACAGTATCTTCTATTTCAATCAATTAATAAAATCTAAGTTTATTGCATCACTGTGTTCCTTGTAATATATACGTGTATGTAGTTATATATATGTTTTTTCATTTGGTTTTCACATAAATTTGCATTAGTGGTATCAAGGCAATCTGCTCTATGTTGTCTCTTAATGCATGTCCCCAATGAGATATGAATATTGAGAATTTGGTTTTGAACTAGTTGAGCTTGGGGAAAACCACTCTCGTCAACCCAAACTCTCTCCCATGGACGAGGGAAAGATAGATCACGAAACATGATATTCTATCAGGTTGTTTCCTGAGGAACCCCCCATGCAACAGGGGAAGGAGATGATAGAAAATTTCATCCAGATCCTTCGATGGATGTCAGGAACAACAAATGAATCATCAAGCAATCACTTGAAAGGAGCCACACCCTTTAAAGTACAAGGTATTGTTGCAGCTGCAAGAATTTCCCAAAATTCTAAAAAAATTTAGGACCCCCCTTTGTTTGAATCAGTTGGATTTTCTTCTTGAAATTGGTCTAAGAACTTTCAGAAAGATTTTGCTTATGCTTGGATTGAGCCACCCATTGTTTTGATTCCTCCTATGATGCCTTAAGAAATCTACTTTTGATCAAGTTCTATCGTTGCACTTAAGCGCATTTGAAAACAGGCTGGAATCAGAACATGATTTGTTTTGATTTTCCACCATTGCGGGTGGATCTTAGCTTTTGTCTTCCGCAGTTGCGGATGGATTTTTGTTTTACGGAAAGAAAAACCTTCCGACTTCTGACCCGTTGGGTTTTTCACGACGGATGCTTTTTTGTTTGGCATCGGAAGCTTTTATGATCACTTCTTCCGCCGTTGCAGATGGATTTTTGATTTTGACTTTCGGTTTTCTCCCGATTCGAGTGATTTTTTTACTGTTTTTGAGTTTTGAGTCGGAACCTTTTATCATGTCAGTTTTCCCCATTGCGGAAATATTTAAACTTTTGTCTCCCGACCCAAAACCTTCCGACGTCTGAGCTCTCAACTGCTACCCGATGTGTAACCAGAGCGGAAGGTTTGGCACTTTGATCGTCCGCCGTAGCGGAAGAACGTTCGCTTCCATCCTCCGATTCAAAAACCTTTCGACGTCCGATCTTATGATATTTTGTTTTTCTGCCATGCGTGTCTTCGTGGCTGGGTCTACGCTCTGGCCATCCGCCGTTGCGGAAGGGATATTACTTCCAACCTCCAATGCAAAAGCTCTCCGATGTCCGATATTTTCTCCTCGCAAGTGTGAGCAAATATATATATACGGGGACGGTGTATTGTTATTCCATTGTTATTTTAACTGCTAAGCACTGTCGCTGTCGAGCTGTCGTTTTCTTGAGGTAGTGAAGGTCCCCGTTGTCGGTGTACCTACATCCAGGTGGCAGCTGTGGAAGACTGACCGTCATCGACCCGCCATACTCAATGTATTGCCAGGTAGGCTCCTCGTCGTTTTTTCCTGTTCCATTTGAACTGTTAGTGGTTTTCTACGGTGGTTTTAGGTCCCCGGCCGTTTTCCTTGTCCCGCTAGGGTATGCACCTATATAAGTGGATATTTTATCTTTTTTGACCGTGGGAGGGCAGTTTAACCTTCATAGCAGCTTTGTTTTTTCACCACCGTTCATTTTGCCACCCTGCGCATAGGGGTTGAGAGGTTTCGGCGCAGACGGCCATTACGCCGTCTGCGCCAAACCGCCCTTCATAGTTATGATAGGTATGAGGTAGGTCTTCTATGAGCGGCTTTAGGGGTTTTGGGACTGTGTATCCCGGGGTGCGTTACCCGTATTTGAAGCCCTAGCCATTTTCACCTACGCGGCTCTGCGCATACTGGTCGAGCTTAGTATCGAACCCATGGCTTGCTGGAGGGGATATGGCCTTTCTATTGGTGCGTAGGCATGGAACCGTTGAGAAAACCTCATAGTTACTACTGTTGTTTCCCACACCGCTTAAACCCCAGCCGTTTTGTACCTATGTACTTCAAGCTACCCCGTAGAGCTCAGTGGTCGAGCCTCAGCCTGTGGGAGGATTTTTATCTACATTCTTAGTTTGTTGACCAGAGGGGCATGGGTATAGTTTTCCTAAGGCGCCATAAGAGACCTGCGTAACTGCTACTGTTTTTCCTCGTAGCGAAAGGACCATGGCATGCATAGAAAGCAGAAATGTGTTGCATATTAATGTAGATCTTTTCTGTCTTGAATATGATTGATAGAATTGTTTAGTATCCTACAGCAGTGGTAGATTGCACATGTTTATTGTATATAACTTGTTTCCCACTGCCCATTGGGTTTAATAATTTTGTTAGTCAGGACATTTCAGTCCATACACACATATTTTTAACAAATTGCTGTCATGATACACATAGAGAAAGTAAAACGCTGCACACTGTCATATAAATGTCTGCACCTTGAATTTCTCAATATTACAATGTTATATATGGCAGGAAGAATCTGAATCCACCATGTCCAAGAGGCAGAAGAAGAAGGCCCCTGTGGTCGAAGAGGAGCCGGAGGTAGAGGTTGTCATGAAGAACGAATACATATATGAAGACACTCAATGTGTTTCTGGTGTTGAACCCGAGTACAAATGGGGTGAAATATATAGATTGATATCCCGCAGGGAGGTTCCCGACATGGGCCTCGAAGAAGAATCCACCTATGCTAACATAGAGAAATCTTCTGTCATGAAAGTTTCCACCAGACCAGAGTCGTTCCCATGCTCTGAGGTAATTGGATGGATTCTGCCCCAGGCAGATATAACCACAATGATCCTGGGGAACGTTGAAAAGCAAGGCTATGCTTCTTACAGCCCTGGATATGTGGCTCTAGCCTATCACTTGCCAGAAGCTCAGGTGTTCTTATCTGATGATTGGTTAAACATCATAAGAATGGACCTTATAGAAACCATGAAAAGAATGCTACTAACTGGTAAGCATTTTAGAACCAGAGTAACAGGCGAATATGATACTGCAAGTTTAAGGGTTCCATACAGATTCATAGCCTTGATGCTCAATAGAATATTTAGACGAGCTCATGGCAGGTTTTTCAAACTAGAATGGATACCCATCATATTTTATGTTGCAACCTAGGGGACAGTCTTCAACTGGGCCAGCCTTGTATCGAGCAGTCTTTCTTCTTGGTTGGCCGCCGCTTTGGGAGGAGAAACCCCCGAAAATGTCTGAATTCTATATGAGTTCAATACTGATAGACTGTATATTGTGCAACCAGCCTTTCCCTGGTCTCAGGTGCATCTGGGACAGGGAAAGAATGCCTGTTTATGCTGCTTATAGACCACTGTGGGCACACCAGTACCACAGCCACTACAGAGAAGTCTGTGAGCACTTAATTATGCCACTATACACACTCATTTTTCGGAAAGAGTGTGACTGTATGTCAGAAGAGGCCATGCGAGTAATAGTGGATCACCCAGACTACTATTTGACCGAACATGGCATGTATTTCAGAATGTTTGGAGGCTCGAGAGCGCCTTCCCTACTGCCAAAATATGCAACCAACTACATTGTCCATAAGGAGGCAGTCAGACAAGTGTTCCTAGATGGGATAGGCAGTTTCCTGTTCGAAGACAAGAAGACTACTTATCCTCCCTTACCTTTCCGACCAGGAAGCTACAGGTTCACTAAGGTGAAGCAAGCTAGTGAATTCGTAGAGGAGCTAGAGAGATTCCACTTTGGCGAGATGCCCTATCACAGAAATGACTCCCAAGGTAAAGTTGCGGAGCATTGTAAAGAAAACAAGGTGCATTTCGAATATACTCACCATTTTGATAGGGAATAATCTGTTTTCCGGAATGCCTCGAACATGACTGCATTGAAGAGAATATTCACGAATAAAATCACCACCAAAGGTGGAAAAGGGGATGAACAGGCTAAGACGGAGGAAGAAGCCAAAAGGAGGGAGGAAGAAGCCCAGAGGTTGGTGAAAGAAGCTGCAGAAAGGCTGCATATAGAAGAAGAAAGAAGAGATGCTCAGGAAGCATCAGAGAAAGCAAGAGAAGCAGCCAAAGAAGCAGAGGAAGCAGCTAGAAAATAAACAGAGGAAGCAAAGAGAAAGCTCGATGAGGAGCTCCAAAAGCAAGAAGCTGAAAGGATAAAGTTGACACAGCAGTCAGTTTCTGAAATAGCAGCAGGGCAGACCCAGGAGGTGGAGAACCCCGAGGTTAAGACCCCTCAAGTACCTGCTACCAGCATATCCCTGGTCCCCACACTCATGCTGGTCCCTTTTGTGCAGGAAAAGGGAAAGGAAATCCCTGATTTCAACACTGTATATTATGATAGGGCAACGAAAATAATAATGAAGAGGACAGAGAAGAAAGTAGAAGCAGGGAATATGCCTGGCAAAATGATAACGGATACGGCTGTCATGTTAGGAATAGACCAAGATTCAAGGCTCACCCTAAGAGCTGGGATTGCACTTCTCCACGCCTCAGAAGATAATATGGACAAGGTGATAACTGACTTGGAGCTGTCCAAGAAATTCTCTGCTCAGTTGAAAGATACGTTGAGGAAAGAGAGGGAAGAGAGCAACAGGCTCAAAAGGAAATACGAAGATCTGGAAAGGGAAGTGAAGTCCTCAAGAGCTGAAGTACAGGCCCTCCAGGTAGAAATACAAGTCAAGGAAATAGCACAGGAGGCCCTAGAAAAAGTGCAGAAGGAATGCCAAGATCTAAAGAGTGAGAAGGAACAGCTACTGGCAAAGGTGGAAGAACTGGAAGAGCAGCAGAAGATACTCTTGCAGGCCAATGATTTGCACACCCAAGAACTGAGAAAGGAACATCAGGAGCAGATTTCTTCTTTGACCACTGCTTTGGAAGTGGCAAGAGAACATCAGGTTAACCTCCAGCCTTTCAGGGAGCATGTATTGACCCAGAAAACCAAGATGTTGCAGCTGCAGACTGCTGTTGAAAAAGAAAGATGTAGAGTGCTGCAGATCGATGGCCGATTGGAGGAGATACTGGAAACTGCATCCTACTTTGTGGACAGATCCCAGGACGTCCTAGAGGTCTTAACTGCATGAATGGCAAGGTTGGAGAACAACGAAGAAACCCCAGTAGAGTTACCGTCAAAAGACCGGCAGGCCCTCAAGCGGGACTATAACCTAGTGGAGTTTGCTATTAACACTGCTGAAGACTTCAAGAAGGCAGTTAAAAATACCAAGGGATTATGCACCGAGTTTTTCAGAAGACTTCTCATTACATACAACCGGTGCCAGAGAGAAGCTAAAGAGAGGCTTGAAGCGTTCCCAGATCACGATGCCTTTATGGAGCTATTGCAGAAGAGATTCCAGGAGGAAGAAGCTAAGGTACAGAATATCAAAGCCTTGGATGATCTGATATTGAGAAGCGAAGTAGATCATCCAGCTGTCAGTGTACAGCTTCTGGAAGATCAGCTCCGATTGAGTACATTCAGGGTCGAGGCTATTAAGAATCAAGTTGAGAAGTTTGAGATAAATATTCAGTTTTTGGAACCGTGTGCTTTTGAAGGCATCGCTAGTGAAGTTGCAGCGTGGAAGAAGTTTCTAGACAGTCAAGTGGGCCCCTCCTCATGAAGGATCGGTCATTATTGTAATTTGTAACTTTTTGTAAAACATTTAAGAAAGGTAGAACGTTGGAAGACGAGAGGTTGGGAAGCCCAAAGGTCACTTTGGGCAGCCAAACAGTCTGACACTTTTGTATAAATGTAAAAGACTTAGAAGGAGAAGGGGATTTTTTCCCAGTCGAGACTGGTGAAGACATATTGTAAGAAGAACTATTTCCTTTTGCAATAGAAAATTACAGTTTGCTTGTTGGAGAAAGCTTGGTGGAAAATTCCATTGTGGTGCTATGGATTTGTTGAAGAGGAACTATTTCATTTTCAGCTTTGTGTCCATTAACCGTGAGATCGTTCTAACCCACTGAACCTATGTTCTTGTATGAATGTTTTCCGGTTTATTTATGAAGATTTCCACTATGAGTAACGAATGTTGTTCATAAACGATTGGTTATCTGGTTGTGAAATATCCTTAATTGTTCATGCAAGGTAGAAAGGAATAATCAGCTAACTGTAGTTTCTCTTTATGTTGCATGCACACTTTACATTACTCATTATAATTTCAATTTTCTCCCCGGGGATAGATAGATAGGTTATTAGTTCATTTCATGGCTGCATATGTGATTGGGAGGTTTGGGAGCCTAAGACGAGAGGTAAGAACCTGCGCATCACATTGTGACGCTCCCCGCATCCTCATCATCCTGCATTGTTAATTAGGCATTTGCATTTACTACATTAAGTCAAAATACAAAAACTCGATGGACCGGGCTGCAACCGGTAAAACCTTTGTTTGTTTCTTGACCTACGGTATCCGGACCGCAAACCGGACGGATTCCATATACCAAACAGTCAATGAGCTAGTTGGGAATGTTGACTGGGGAGAATCCCTTACTGTTGTTTCCTAAGAATTTCCAGGCCTCAACAGTTTTTGGCGCTAGAAGGAGGGCCGCCAGTGAATGGCTAGCCGTGGAAACTAATTTTTTCCCAAGATTACCCCACCAGCAGAAGTTTAAGGCTTGTAACTCAACCCAAGCACTTACAGGTTTTGGTTATACCTTTTACCTAAACTCTTGTTCTCACACCGGTGCCTATGGCTGGCATAAATGCAAATCAGCCCAACCCCTTGCCAGGATGGAGAGCTAGATCTGATTTGAACCTTACACCGCCTTTGCATAACCTACCTCAGGCCTTTGACAAGCTGTTGCCTAGGTTTGACCCCGAAGAAAGGACTGCTGTAGATGACCACCTGCAAATTTTTTACCTAGCATTAGAAGGGCTAAGGGCTGGGGAGTATGAAGATGTGGTTTGTAGACTTTTCCCGCACACCCTGAAAGGAGCAGCAGCATCCTGTTATTTCAGTCTCCCTGCAAATTCTATTCCCGACTGGAATAATTTTGAAAGAATATTTAGAAACAAATATGCAGCTCAGAGAACTCATGCCTCACTTATGAAAGGTCTTGGCTTGTTAAGAAAAGAGAAGAACGAGAAAGTATGTAGTTTCACTCAAAGATTTTCAATGTACCTAAAGAACTTTTCTGAAACTGACAGACCCTCAAACAAGGTCTTAATTGAATATTTTACCTCAGCCCTAGGACCTGAGCTGGCCATGTTTGCCAAGATGAAGGCCAAACCTACATTGGTGGAAACTTATGAAGAGGCCAAAAGAATAGAGGCTAAAAGGGAAAGCGTAGAAGATTACCTGGAGCTACCTGGAGAGGAGACTACAGATAGAAGAGCTTTACCGCTGTCTAAACCTAAAGAGAATCACTCACTAGATTATCAGGGAATGTTGAAAATGACACAAAAGTTATCCAACAGAATAATTGATCTGGAAAAGGGAAGGGATATTCAGAAAACTTATAAGCCCCACTATCCGAAAAGAGAGGATAATAACCAATGGAAAATCCCTCCCCCAAATTTAGCCTCAATAAATATAACAGAAATAGGGGGGGATAATTTCTGTACTTTTCACCAGCAACCTCACTCTGAGAAGGAGTTCCCTCAATGGATGAATTCCATGTCTTTAGTCATGAATAAGTTGCTGAACTCCAAACTGACTGAAGACAGTAGTAAAGGAAGAAAAGAACAGACCATAGAGAAGCAAGATGATGATACAATATTCTCATGGAATGGTGTTTCACTGTTCAACACAGAAGAAAATGCTCTCAAGTCACAACATGAATCTACAGCCACAAAAGATAAGAGCCTGGAAATTAAGGACAATGCAATACTTCCAAAGGTTGAAGAGTTGCAAGAGAAAGTCAAGAGGCAGGTAGATGTGAATGCTAAAGATGACACGCCTAAAGCCACTCCTTCCAAATAGGAAACAGAGCCACTCGTCGAACCCGCTAAACCTGTGGAAGATGATGGGGGTGAAAAAGCTGACAAATTTAAAGAGGAGATGCCCACAAAAAACCAACCTGTAGAAGAAAAGGTCGAATTAACTAGGACAAGGAAAACTAGCGCTCCACCTTTCCTTGTGACTCTTGAAATTTTGAATCATAAGGTGCATAATTGTTTGGTGGACTCTAGATCATCGATGAATGTTATGCCTCTGGTAGTTTGCAAAAAACTTAATGGGCAGCTAAAACCTACTATTTGGGACGTCACTTAGCTAGACAAGACTAGTGTCAAAGTAGTGGGGGAGATGGAGAATGTTCTGATTCGATTTTCTGCAAATAAAAGGATATGTCATTGCATTGACATTGTAGTAGCAGACATACCTGATGGTTATGGAATGATCCTGAACCGAGATTGGACAGCAAGACTAAATGGGTACTTTGCTTCAGATTGGTCTCACTTGTGGTTACCTCAGAAGGGCAGCCCAAACCTGATTAAGATATTGAGAGAGCCCTACATGAAGCACAATGTCACTAAGCTAGGAGAGGGAAACGAATCTGCTGATTCTGTCCTGGGAAATTATCTGACTGAGTTTGAGTTAAGACATATTACTTCGAGAAAGGCCAGTTCTATGACTGACACTCAGCTTGAGCTCCTTCATCTTCCTCAGGCTATAAGAGATGATTGTAGGATAGTAGACATGTGTTCAGTTTCAAAAACAACACAGCTGGATCATGGTTAAACAACTCATGTTTATAATTCAGCTCACCCCTTAACTCCCCATAATTAAAGATTTTCAGGAGTGGGCATTAATGTTCCTTTTCTTTGCTTTGTACATAAATAAATTGGTTTTGTGTTCTTTAATGCTTTGATGCTTTTTCTTTTGACTATTTGATTTGATGCTGTTTTATTTTATTGCTTTGCTATCATTTCGTTTGGTTTTGAATAAAGAGGCAAACTTTTGGTTGCAATGGAAACATCAGGGTTCTTTATTAACTGAAATTTTGAGTAAAAGACTGTGCTTTAAAGTATAAAGTGTCTTCTAGTAGCAGTGTTCCTAGCTGGCAATGCATTCATTGAAGTCTTACTTAAACCCCTGTAAATAACTCAGAAGTAAAAGAGGTCTAGAATACTATTTAGAGGCTCCATCCATTTCACATCTTAAATATCCAAAGGGGTGATAGGGAAAGACCCACGGAAAGGAGGCAGAGTGAACAGTATGTCATATATAAATGATCCCATGCCATAAATTCAAAAAAGCTAAAATCTATCAAGAGTCAAAACTCCTTAAAGAAAACAATACATATCAAAACATGAAGTTCTAAATTGCCAAAAGATCCTCTCCATCCGTGGACTAAAACATGAAGCACACTGTTCACACAAAAGGACACTATGGGATAGAGGATCCTGAATTAAAATTCAGTAAGAAAGGCATGCAGGAGGACTCATATCAAAAGAACTAAAGTTCAAAAGGCACAAGAGCGCAGTTGGCATGGGAATGAGGAACAAAAGGATAATCCTGTTTACTATCTGTTACAATCCTGTGGTGTCCAAGCTGGAAAATACCTGAGGATAGGAAAAATAAACCTCACTTATGTGGCCTCAAAAGAGTTATTCAAACTTGCAATATTTCTAATGTTACCACCTCCCAAGGAATAGACTACTACTCAATGGTTTAAATGCTTAAGTTGGCCAGCCCGAGGATAAAGACATCTAGAAGATTTCAACTTTTATTTCAGACGGTCTTGCACTAGGAAGGAGTTAATTCAGAAATCTGGTGTTCACCAGGTAGTCGCCAATTGTTGCAGTTGCAACAATTTCCCAAAATTCTAAAAAAATTTAGGCCCCCCTTTGCTTGAATCAGTTGGATTTTCTTCTTGAAATTGGTCTAAGAACTTTCAGAAAGATTTTGCTTATGCTTGGATTGACCCACCCATTGTTTTGATTCCTCCTATGATGCCTTAAGAAATATACTTTTGATCAAGTTCTATCGCTGCCCTTAAGCGCATTTGAAAACAGGCTGGAATCGAAAGATGATTTGTTTTGATTTTCCACCGTTGCGGGTGGATCTTAGCTTTTGTCTTCTGCAGTTGTGGATGGATTTTTGTTTTGCAGAAAGAAAAACCTTCCGAATTCCGACCCATTGGGTTTTTCACGACAGACGCTTTTTTGTTTGGCATCGGAAGCTTTTATGATCACTTCTTCCGCCGTTGCGGATGGGTTTTCGATTTTGACTTTCGATTTTCTCCCGATTCAAGTGTTTTTTTTACTGTTTTTGAGTTTTGAGTCGGAACCCTTTATCATGTCAGTTTTCTTCGTTGCGGAAAGATTTAAACTTTCATCTCCTGACCCAAAACCTTTCGACGTACGATCTCTCAACCGCTACCTGATGTGTAACCAGAGCGGAAGGTTTGGCGCTTTGATCGTCCGCCGTAGCGGAAGAACGTTCGCTTCCATCCTCCGATTCGAAAACCTTTCGACGTCCGATCTTATGATATTTTGTTTTTCTGCCATGCGTGTCTCCGCGGCTCGGTCTATGCTCTAGCCTTCTACCGTTGCGGAAGGGATATTACTTCCAACCTCCGATGCAAAAGCTCTCCGATGTCCGATATTTTCTCCTCGCACGTGTGAGCAAATATATATATATACGGGGACGGTGTATTGTTATTCCATTGTTATTTTAACTGCCAAGCACTGTCGCTGTCGAGCTGTTGTTTTCTTGAGGTAGTGAAGGTCCCCGCTATCGTTGTACCTACATCCAGGTGGTAGCTGTGGAAGAATGACCGTCATTGACCCGCCATACTCGTCGTATTGCCAGGTAGGCTCCTCGTCGTTTTTTCCCGTTCCATTTGAACTGTTAGTGGTTTTCTACGGTGGTTTTAGGTCCCTGGCCGTTTTCCTCGTCTCGCTAGGGTATGCGTCTATATAAGTGGAGATTTTATCTTTTTTCACCGTGGGAGGGCAGTTTAACCTTCAGAGCAGTTTTGTTTTTTCACCACCGTTCATTTAGCTACCCTGCGCATAGGGGTTGAGAGGTTTCGGCGCAGACGGCCGTTACGCCTTTTGCGCCAAACCGCCCTTCATAGTTATGATAGGTATGAGGTAGGTTTTCCATGAGTGGCTTTAGGGGTTTTGGGACTGTGTATCCCAGGGTGCGTTAACCGTATTTGAAGCCCTAGCCATTTTCACCTACGCGGTTCTGCGCATCCTAGTCGAGCTTAGTATCGAACCCGTGGCTTGCTGGAGGGGATATGGCCTTTCTATTGGTGCATAGGCATGGCGCCGTTGAGAAAACCTCATAGTTACTACTGTTGTTGCCCGCACCGCTTAAACCCCAGCCGTTTTGTACCTATTTACTTCAAGCTACCCCGTAGAGCTCAGTGGTCGAGCCTCAGCCTGTGGGAGGATTTTTATTTACATTCTTAGTTTGTTGACCTGAGGGGCATGGGTATAGTTTTGCTAAGGCACCGTAAAATACCTGCGTAACTGCTACTGTTTTTCCTCGCAGCGAAACCATGGCATGCATATAAAGCAGAAATGTGTTGCATATTAATGTAGATATTTTCTGTCGTGAATATGATTGATAGAATTGTTTAGTATCCTACAACAGTGGTAGATTGCACATGTTTACTGTATATAACTTGTTTCCCACTGCCCATTGGGTTTAATAATTTTGTTAGTCAGGACATTTCAGTCCATACACACATATTTTTAACAAATTGCTGTCATGATACACATAGAAAAAATAAAACGCTGCACACTGTCATATAAATGTCTGCACCTTGAATTTCTCAATATTACAATGTTGTATATGGCAGGAAGAATCTGAATCCACCATGTCCAAGAGGCAGAAGAAGAAGGCCCCTGTGGTCGAAGAGGAGCCAGAGGTAGAGGTTGTCACGAAGAACGAATACATATATGAAGACACTCAATGTGTTTCTGGTGTTGAACCCGAGTACAAATGGGGTGAAATATATAGATTGATATCCCGCAGGGAGGTTCTCGACATGGGCCTCGAAGAAGAATCCATCTATGCTAACATAGAGAAATCTTCTGTCATGAAAGTTGCCACCAGACCAGAGCCGTTCCCATGCTCTGAGGTAATTGGATGGATTCTGCCCTAGGCAGATATAACCACAATGATCCCGGGGAACGTTGAAAAGCAAGGCTATGCTACTTACAGCCCTAGATATGTGGCTCTAGCCTATCAATTGCCTGAAGCTCAGGTGTTCTTATCTGATGATTGGTTAAACAGCATAAGAATGGACCTTATAGAAACCATGAAAAGAATGCTACTAACCGGTAAGCATTTTAGAACCAGAGTAACAGGCAAATATGATACTGCAAGTTTAAGGGTTCCATACAGATTCATAGCCTTGATGCTCAACAGAATATTTGGACGAGCTCATGGCAGGTTTTTCAAACTGGAATGGATACCCATCATATTTTATGTTGCAACCCAGGGGACAGTCTTCAACTGGGCCAGCCTTGTATCGAGCAGTATTTCTTCTTGGTTGGCCGCCGCTTTGGGAGGAGAATCCTGGAAAAGGTCCGAATTATATATGAGTTCAATACTGATAGACTGTATACTGTGCAACCAGCCTTTCCCTGGTCTCAGGTGCATCTGGGAAAGGGAAAGAATGCCTATTTATGCTGCTTATAGACCATTGTGGGAACACCAGTACCACAGCCACTACAGAGAAGTCTGTGAGCACTTAATTATGCCACTATACACACTCATTTTCTGGAAAGAGTGTGACTGTATGTCGGAAGAGGCCATGTGAGTAATAGTGGATCACGCAGACTACTATTTGACCGAATATGGCATGTATTTCAGAATGTTTGGAGGCTCGAGAGCGCCTTCCCTACTGCCAAAATATGCAATCGACTACATTGTCCATAAGGAGGCGGTCAGACAAGTGTTCCTAGATGGGATAGGCAGTTTCTTGTTCGAACACAAGAAGACTGCTTATCCTCCCTTACCTTTCCGACGAGGAAGCTACAGGTTCACTAAGGTGAAGCAAGCTGGTGAATTCGTAGAGGAGCTAGAGAGATTCCACTTTGGCGAGATGCCCTATCACAGAAATGACTCCCAAGGTAAAGTTGTGGAGCATTGTAAAGAAAACAAGGTGCATTTCGAATATACTCACGATTTTGATAGGGAAGAATCTGTCTTCAGGAATTCCCCGAACATGACTGCACTGAAGAGAAGATTCACGAAGAAAATCACCACCAAAGGTGGAAAAGGGAATGAACAGGCTAAGACGGAGGAAGAAGCCAAAAGGAGGGAGGACGAAGCCCAGAGGTTGGCGAAAGAAGATGGAGAAAGGCTGCATACAGAAGAAGAAAGAAGAGCTGCTCAGGAAGTAGTAGAGAAAGCAAGAGAAGAAGCCAAAGAAGCAGAGGAAGCAGCTAGAAAAGAAACAGAGGAAGCAAAGACAAAGCTCGATGAGGAGCTACAAAAGCAAGAAGCTGAAAGGATAAAGTTGACACAGTAGTCAGTTTCTGAAACAGCAGCAGGCAGACCCAGGAGGTGGAGAACCCCGAGGTTCAGACCCCTCAAGTACCTGCTACCAGCATACCCCTGGTCCCCACACTCATGCTGGTCCCTTTTGTGCAGGAAAAGGGAAAGGAAATCCCTGATTTCAACACTGTATATTATGATAGGGCAACAAAAAGAATAATGAAGAGGACAGAGAAGAAAGTAGAAGCAGGGAATATGCCTGGAAAAATGATAACGGATACGGCTGTCATGTTAGGAACAGACCAAGATCCAAGGCTCACCCTGAGAGCTGGGACTGCACTTCTCCACGCCTCAGAAGATAATATGGACAAGGTGATAACTAACTTGGAGCTGTCCAAGAAATCCTCTGCTCAGTTGAAAGATACGTTAAGGAAAGAGAGGGAAGATAGCAACAGGCCCAAAAGGAAATACGAAGATCTGCAAAGGGAAGTGAAGTCCTCAAGAGCTGAAGTACAGGCCCTCCAGGTAGAAATACAAGTCAAGGAAACAACACAGGAGGCCCTAGAAAAAGTGTAGAAGGAATGCCAAGATCTAAAGAGTGAGAAAGAACAACTACTGGCAAAGGTGGAAGAACTGGAAGAGCAGCAGAAAATCCTCTTGTAGGCCAATGATCTGCACACCCAAGAACTGAGAAAGGAACATCAGGAGCAGATTTCTTCTTTGACCACTGCTTTGGAAGTGGCAAGAGAACAGTAGGTTAACTTCCATCATTTCAAGGAGCATGTATTAACCCAGAAAACCAAGATGCTGCAGCTGCAGACTGCTGTTGAAAAAGAAAGATGTAGAGTGCTGCAGATCAATGGCCGATTGGAGGAGATCCTGGAAACTGCATCCTACTTTGTGGACAGATCCTAGGACGTCCTAGAGGTCTTAACTGTACGGATGGCAAGGTTGGAGAACAACGAAGAAACCCCAGCAGAGCTACTGTCAAAAGACCGGCAGGCCCTCAAGCAGGACTATAACCTAGTGGAGTTTGCTATTAACACCGTTGAAGACTTCAAGAAGGCAGTTAAAAATACCAAGGGATTATGCACCGAGTTTTTCAGAAGACTTCTCATTACATACAATCGGTGCCAGAGAGAAGTTGAAGAGAGGCTTGAAGCGTTCCCAGATCACGATGCCTTTATGGAGCTATTGCAGAAGAGATTCCAGGAGGAAGAAGCTAAGGTACATAATATCAAATCCTTGGATGATCTGATCTTGAGAAGCGAAGTAGATCATCCATCTGTTAGTGTACAGCTTCTGGAAGATCAGCTCCGATTGAGTACATCCAGGGTCGAGGCTATCAAGAATCAATCTGAGAAGTTTGAGATAAATATTCAGTTTTTGGAGCCGTGTGCTTTTGAAGGCATCGCTAGTGAAGCTGCAGCGTGGAAGAAGTTTCTAGATAGTCAAGTGGGCCCCTCCTCATGAAGGATCGGTCATTATTGTAATTTGTAACTTTTTGTAAAACATTTAAGAAAGGTAGAACATTGGGAGACGAGAGGTTGGGAAGCCCAAAGGTCACTTTGGGCAGCCAAACAGTCTGACCCTTTTGTATAAATGTAAAAGACTTAGAAGGAGAAGGGGATTTTTTCCAGGTGGAGACTGGTGAAGACATATTGTAAGAAGAACTATTTCCTTTTGCAATAGAAAATTACAGTTTGCTTGTTGGAGAAAGCGTGGTGGAAAATTCCATTGTGGTGCTATGGATTTGTTGAAGAGGAACTATTTCGTTTTCAGCTTTGTGTCCATTAACCGTGAGATCATTCTAACCCATTGAACCTATGTTCTTGTATGAATGTTTTCCGGTTTATTTATGAATATTTCCACTATGAGTAATGAATGTTGTTCATAAACGATTGGCTATCTAGTTGTGAAATATCCATAATTGTTCATGCAAGGTAGAAAGGAATAATCAGCTAACTGTAGTTTCTCTTTATGTTGCATGCACACTTTACATTACTCATTATAAATTTCAGTTTGCTCCCCGGGGATAGATAGATAGGTTATTAGTTCATTTCATGGCTGCATATGTGATTGGGAGGTTTGGGAGCCTAAGAGGAGAGGTAAGAACCTGCGCATCACATTGTGACGCTCCCCGCATCCTCATCATCCTGCATTGTTAATTAGGCATTTTCATTTCCTACATTAAGTCAAAATACAAAAACTCGATGGACCGGGCCGCAACCGGTAAAACCTTTGTTTGTTTCTTGACCTACGGTAGCCGGACCGCAAACCAGACGGATTCCCTATACCAAACAGTCAATGGGCTAGTTGGGAACGTTGACTGGGGAGAATCCCTTACTGTTGTTGCCTGAGAATTTCCAGGCCTCAACAGTTTTTGGCGCTAGAAGGAGGGCCGCCAGTGAATGGCTGGCCGTGGAAACTATTTTTTTCCCAAGATTACCCCACCATCAGAAGTTTAAGGCTTGTAACTCGACCCAAGCACTTACAGGTTTCGGTTATACCTTTTACCTAAACTCTTGTTCTCACACCGGTGCCTATGGCTGGCATAAATGCAAATCATCCCAACCCCTTGCCAGCATGGAGAGCTAGATCCCTTTTGAACCTTACACCGCCTTTACATAACCTACCTCAGGCCTTTGACAAGCTGTTGCCTAGGTTTGACCCCGTAGAAAGGACTGTTGTAGATGACCACCTGCAAAGTTTTTACCTAGCATTAGAAGGGCTAAGGGCTGGAGAGTATGAAGATGTGGTTTGTATACTTTTCCCGCACACCCTGAAAGGAGCATCAGCATCCTGGTATTTCAGTCTCCCTGCAAATTCTACTCCCGACTGGAATAATTTTGAAAGAATATTCAGAAACAAATATGCAGCTTAGAGAACTCATGCCTCACTTATGAAAGGTATTGGTTTGTTAAGAAAAGAGAAGAATGAGAAAGTATGTAGTTTCACTCAAATATTTTCAATGTACCTAAAGAACTTTTCTTAAACTGACAGACCCTTAGACAAGGTCTTAATTGAATATTTTACCTCAGCCCTAGGACCTGAGCTGGCCATGTTTGTCAAGATGAAGGCCAAACCTGCATTGGTGGAAACTTATGAAGTGGCCAAAAGAATAGAGGCTGAAAGGGAAAGCGTAGAAGATTACTTCGAGCTACCTGGAGAGGAGACTACAGATAGAAGAGCTTTACCGCTGTCTAAACCTAAAGAGGATCACTCACCAGATTATCAGGGAATGTTGAAAATGATGCAAAAGTTATCCAACAGAATAATTGATCTGGAAAAGGGAAGGGATATTCAGAAAACTTATAAGCCCCACTATCCGAAAAGAGAGGATAATAACCAATGGAAAATCCGTCCCCCAGATTTAGCCTCAATAAATATAACAAAAATAGAGGGGGATAATTTCTGTACTTTTCACCAGCAACCTCACTCTGAGAAGGAGTGCCCTCAATGGCTGAATTCCATGTCTTTAGTCATGAATAAGTTGCTGAACTCCAAATTGACTGAAGACAGTAGTAAAGGAAGAAAAGAACAGACCATAGAGAAGCAAGATGATGATGCAATATTCTCATGGAATGGTGTTTCGCTGTTCAACATAGAAGAAAATGCTCTCAAGTCCCAACATGCATCTACAACCACAAAAGATAAGAGCCTAGCAATTAAGGACAATGCAATACTTCCAAAGGTTGAAGAGTTGCAAGAGAAAGTCAAGAGGTAGGTAGATGTGAATGCTAAAGATGACACGCCTAAAGCCGCTCCTTGCAAACAGGAAACAGAGCCACTCGTCGAACCCGCTAAACCTATGGAAGATGATGGGGGCGAAAAAGATGACAAATTTAAAGAGGATATGCCCACAAAAAACCAACCTGTAGAAGAAAAGGTCGAATTAACTAGGACAAGGAAAACTAGCACTCCACCTTTCCTTGTGACTCTTGAAATTTTGAATCATAAGGTGCATAATTGTTTGGTGGACTCTAGATCATCGATGACTGTTATGCCTCTGGTAGTTTGCAAAAAACTTAATGGGAAGCTAAAACCTACTATTTGGGACGTCACTCAGCTAGACAAGACTAGTGTCAAAGTAGTGGGGGAGATGGAGAATGTTCTGATTCGATTGTCTGCAAATAAAAGGATATGTCATTACATTGACATTGTAGTAGCAGACATACCTGAAGTTTATGGAATGATCTTGAACCAAGATTGGACAGCAAGACTAAATGGGTACTTTGCTTCAGATTGGTCTCACTTGTGGTTACCTTAGAAGGGCAGCCCAAACCTGATTAAGATATTGAGAGAGCCCTACATGAAGCACAATGTCACTAAGCTAGGAGAGGGAAACGAATCTGCTGATTCTGTCCTGGGAAATTATCTGACCGAGTTTGAGTTAAGACATCTTACTTCGAGAAAGGCCAGTTCTATGACTGACACTCAGCCTGAGCTCCTTCATCTTCCTCAGGCTGTAAGAGATGATTGTAGGATAGTAGACATGTGTTCAGTTTCAAAAACAGCACAGCTAGATCATGGTTAAACAACTCATGTTTATAATTCAGCTCACCCCTTAACTCCCCATAATTAAAGATTTTCAGGAGTGGGCATTAATGTTCCTTTTCTTTGCTTTGTACATAAATAAATTGGTTTTGTGTTCTTTAATGCTTTGATGCTTTTTCTTTTGACTATTTGATTTGATGCTGTTTTATTTTATTGCTTTGCTATCATTTCGTTTGGTTTTGAATAAAGAGGCAAACTTTTGGTTGCAATGGAAACATCAGGGTTCTTTATTAACTGAAATTTTGAGTAAAATACTGTGCTTTAAAGTATAAAGTGTCTTCTAGTAGCAGTGTTCCTAGCTGGCAATGCATTCATTGAAGTCTTACTTAAACCCCTGTAAATAACTCAGAAGTAAAAGAGGTCTAGAATACTATTTAGAGGCTCCATCCATTTCACATATTAAATATCCAAAGGGGTGACAGGGAAAGACCCACGGAAAGGAGGCAGAGTGAACAGTATGTCATATATAAATGATCCCATGCCATAAATTCAGAAAAGCTAAAAGCTATCAAGAGTCAAAACTCCTTAAAGAAAACAATACATATCAAAGCATGAAGTTCTAAATTGCCAAAATATCCTCTCCGTCCGTGGACTAAAACATGAAGCACACTGTACACACAAAAGGACACTATGGGATAGAGGATCCTGAATTAAAATTCAGTAAGAAAGGCATGCAGGAGGACTCATATCAAAAGAACTAAAGTTCAAAAGGCACAAAAGCGTAGTTGGCATGGGAATGAGGAACAAAGGGATAATCCTATTTACTATCTGTTACAATCCTATGGTGTCCAAGCTGGAAAATACCTGAGGACAGGAAAAATAAACCTCACTTATGTGGCCTCAAAAGAGTTATTCAGACTTGCAATATTTCTGATGTTACCATCTCCCAAGGAATAGACTACTACTCAATGGTTTAAATGCTTAAGTTGCCCAGCCCGAGGATAAAGACATCTAGAAGATTTCAACTTTTATTTCAGACGGTCTTGCACTGGGAAGGAGTTAATTCAGAAATCTGGGGTTCACCAGGTAGTCGCCAATTGTTGCAGTTGCAACAATTTCCCAAAATTCTAAAAAAATTTAGGAACCCCCTTTGCTTGAATCAGTTGGATTTTCTTCTTGAAATTGGACTAAGAACTTTCAGAAAGATTTTGCTTATGCTTGGATTGACCCACCCATTGTTTTGATTCCTCCTATGATGCCTTAAGAAATCTACTTTTGATCAAGTTCTATCGCTTCCCTTAAGCGCATTTGAAAACAGGCTGGAATCGGAAGATGATTTGTTTTGATTTTCCACCGTTGCGGGTGGATCTTAGCTTTTGTCTTCCGCAGTTGCGGATGGATTTTTGTTTTGTGGAAAGAAAAACCTTCCAACTTCCGACCCGTTGGGTTTTTCATGACGGACGCTTTTTTGTTTGGCATCGGAAGCTTTTATGATCACTTCTTCCGCCGTTGCGGATGGGTTTTCGATTTTGACTTTCGGTTTTCTCCCGATTCGAGTGCTTTTTTTACTGTTTTTGAGTTTTGAGTCGGAACCTTTTATCATGTCAGTTTTCCCCGTTGCGGAAAGATTTAAACTTTCGTCTCCCGACCCAAAACCTTTCGACGTCCAATCTCTTAACTGCTACCCGATGTGTAACCAGAGCGGAAGGCTTGGCGCTTTGATCGTCCACCGTAGCGGAAGAACGTTCGCTTCCATCCTCCGATTCGAAAACCTTTCGACGTCCGATCTTATGATATTTTGTTTTTCTGCCATGCGTGTCTCCGCGGCTGGGTCTACGCTCTGGCCGTCTGCCGTTGCGGAAGGGATATTACTTCCAACCTCCGATGCAAAAGCTCTCCGTTGTCCGATATTTTCTCCTCACACGTGTGAGCAAATATATATATACGGGGACAGTGTATTGTTATTCCATTATTATTTTAACTGCCAAGCATTGTCGCTATCGAGCTGTCGTTTTCTTGAGGTAGTGAAGGTCCCCACTATCGGTGTACCTACATCCAGGTGGCAGCTATGGAAGACTGACCGTCATCGACCCGCCATACTCGCCGTATTTCCAGGTAGGCTCCTCGTCGTTTTTTCCCGTTCCATTTGAACTGTTAGTTGTTTTCTACGGTGGTTTTAGGTCCCCGGCTGTTTTCCTCATCCCGCTAGGGTATGCGCCTATATAAGTGGAGATTTTATCTTTTTTGACTGTGGGAGGGCAGTTTAACCTTCAGAGCAGCTTTGTTTTTTCACCACCGTTCATTTTGCTACCCTGCGCATAGGGGTTGAGAGGTTTTGGCGCAGACGGCCATTACGCCGTCTGCGCCAAACCGCCCTTCATAGTTATGATAGGTATGAGGTAGGTCTGCCATGAGCGGCTTTAGGGGTTTTGGGACTATGTATCCCTTGGTGCGTTACCCGTATTTGAAGCCCTAGCCATTTTCACCTACGCGGTTCTACGCATCCTCGTCAAGCTTAGTATCGAACCCGTGGCTTGCTGGAGGGGATATGGCCTTTCTATTGGTGCGTAGGCATGGCACCGTTGAGAAAACCTCATAGTTACTACTGTTTTTGCCTGCACCGCTTAAGCCCCAGCCGTTTTGTACCTATGTACTTCAAGCTACCCCGTAGAGCTCAGTGGTCGAGCCTCAACCTGTGGGAGGATTTTTATCTACATTCTTAGTTTGTTGACCAGAGGGGCGTGGGTATAGTTTTGCTAAGGCGCCGTAAAAGACCTGCGTAACTGCTACTGTTTTTCCTCGCAGCGAAAGGACCATGGCATGCATAGAAAGCAGAAATGCGTTGCATATTAATGTATATCTTTTCTGTCTTGAATATGATTGATAGAATTGTTTAGTATCCTACAGCAGTGGTAGATTGCACATTTTTACTGTATATAAATTGTTTCCCACTGCCCATTGGGTTTAATAATTTTGTTAGTCAGGACATTTCAGTCCATACACACATATTTTTAACAAATTGTTGTCATGATACACATAGAAAAAGTAAAACGCTGCACACTGTCATATAAATGTCTGCACCTTGAATTTCTCAATATTACAATGTTATATATGGCAGGAAGAATCCGAATCCACCATGTCCAAGAGGCAGAAGAAGAAGGCCCCTGTGGTCGAAGAGGAGCCGAAGGTAGAGGTTGTCACGAAGAACGAATACATATATGAAGACACTCAATGTGTTTCTAGTGTTGAACCTGAGTACAAATGGGGTGAAATATATAGATTGATATCCCGCAGGGAGGTTCCCGACATGGGCCTCGAAGAAGAATCCATCTATGCTAACATAGAGAAATCTTCTGTCATGAAAGTTGCCACCAGACCAGAGCCGTTCCCATGCTCTGAGGTAATTGGATGGATTCTGCCCTAGGAAGATATAACCACAATGATCCCGGGGAACGTTGAAAAGCAAGGCTATGCTGCTTACAGCCCTGGATATGTGGCTCTAGCCTATCACTTGCCAGAAGCTCAGGTGTTCTTATCTGATGATTGGTTAAACAACATAAGAATGGACCTTATAGAAACCATGAAAAGAATGCTACTAACCGGTAAGGATTTTAGAACCAGAGTAACAGGCGAATATGATACTGCAAGTTTAAGGGTTCCATACAGATTCATAGCCTTAATGCTCAACAGAATATTTGGACGAGCTCATGGCAGGTTTTTCAAACTAGAATGGATACCCATCATATTTTATGCTGCAACCCAGGGGACAGTCTTCAACTGGGCCAGCCTTGTATCGAGCAGTCTTTCTTCTTGGTTGGCCGCCGCTTTGGGAGGAGAATCCCAGAAAAGGTCCGAATTCTATATGATTTTGTTGACGGGCATATGTGACTATCCACGCAACGGGGGAAGACAATCCAGACCGGGATCCTTAAAGCAGGCTCCAAGCTGTTTGAGATGGTTGTTCCCAACAGGTTTATAGGCTCTGTTAGTCTGAAAATATAATCCAAACTAAATCTAAAATATGAGACTAGAAACTACTGCTTGTTAGTTATATCTATACTACCCCTATGAAGGCTTCTCCATTTAATTAGTACATTATAAATTAATCAGTAAAAGTTGATCTACTCAATCAATTAGTTTATAATACAAGAATAGAAAGTTAATCAAATGTTTTCAGACTTAGTGAATTACAGAGATATAATATAAACATATATACATTATTCATGAAAACAGAAAATGACTTGCCATTGATGGAAATACAACGTTCTGGCTCAAAAGATTTTTAAAAATAAAAGAAAAAGCTACTATTAATCTATTCTAAACAATCCTATCCCGATCGGGAGCGAAGAGAATATTAACCTGCAATCAAATTCGGCCAATGGAACTACTGCATGAATACTCTTGAAAATATTCAAAATAAATTCAGACATTAACAAGACCACACAATAATCACAATATATCACATATGCTATGATGTCAATCATCAAGATCACAACATGGCATATCAGCAGAATCGAAACAGTATAAATCGTCAGAATAGATGTGATGTATTTGCAAAATTCATCAAAGGAATAATGACAAAACATTCATATGCAGAAAAGGGGAATAAGATCGATTGATATCAAAATACACTTGCATAGTATTAAAATACTGTAAAATGTATAGATATCACCAGTCTTAAAGATGCTGTAGCTACTAGCAAAAAATTGCCTCCAGTCACAGAGAATGATTACATTGATCCTGCCATGTATTTTCTCCCACTATCAACCACTGGCTGAGAAAAAAGAATAGCTCCAACCTCTCAGAAATCATGCATTTTGATCTTCTTGAAGAAATAATTCTTCAAACAGAGCCCATCCTTCCCTCCCTCTCGATCAAATTCCAGTTTGCTTAAATAAACAAAAGATCAGAAGAAATGAAATCCAAATTGAGTTTTGCTCTGGCGAATTTCTGGAAAGACCGGTTTCTTTGCCGGCCGCAACTGCAAAAATCGTGTTCAGAGGATCCCAGAAATCTCTTAGAATCCATCACTTTCCAGGGAAATCTCCCTGAGTAAAGATAACATGGGCCCATTCTGAGAAAAACCCATGTGGCGGATTTTTGAATCTGTCTCCATTTATGAGCAGTGAAGCCCGAAAAAATGCCTGCCTGTTTAGCTACGTGTTTTTTGTAACTAGCTGACATCTCCTTATTCCCAACAATTTCTCTTCTGCATAGATCCCCAGATGCACGATTCCTATTAGCTGGAAGATCCAACTACACCCATCTTCCTCGTTTGGGTTGATGTGCTCCACTCAAGGTAAAATCAGCAAGAAGAAAACCACCTGCAATAAACAAATAAAACCTCTTCTTACTTTCAATCAATGTAAATATTAGAGACGTAAAGAAAGATATTCTTAAATTTACCCAGAAAGAATAAATTGAAAAGATAGACAATAAATCTTCCCCTATTCTGGCGAATTCATGGTAAATCTCTAGTCTGGTAACCTTCGATTGATTAACTCAATTTAGCTCTCCATGCTATGTGATGGAGTAAAATGCTTCAATCCGGGGTATTTACATTTCTATTTGAAGTAATAAAATAAGATGATCACACATTGGTCTATCCGAGTATTCACTCAGTTCTAAAAAATTCTTGTTCGCTGCCGTAACTGATTCCAGTTATGTCTGGACATTCTTTTATCCCATTTATCTTCACTGGATGAAAACAGTACCGTAAATAATCTTAACAAGACACCCGCAAATAATCTCCCCAACATACCAATCAAATACAAAATTGAATCACAGACTGGTGGTAGTTCTTTTAAAATCTGATAATAACCCTTTAAAAGCTGTAATTAGAGAAGAGTATTATCCGAGTGTTAATCTTGCACAATCTCCTGCGTGGGTCAATCACTTGTTTCCATATCTTTCCAAGTTTAACCTGTACAAGACTACCTTTAACCAAGTAGATTCATCTTCTGGCGAATGAACAACCTTTGGTGACAAATCTCTTTTCAACAATCCACGGTAATATCACGCCCTCAGTAAAACCTGCAAATTGATGGAACGTTTCGAAACAACTCGGTATCATGGCGATCTGGTGGGATCTTTTTTTTAGATTGTGATCGTGATATCTTCTGAATATCAGATTTTCGGCTCCTAACCCTTTTAACGTTGCAATGTAAAATAAGGTTTATGCCGAAAACCTAAATACATCACCTGCAATATTTGCGTGCTATCTTCCAAAACAACACATTCAAAGTGGGATGAAATATATGTTATCAAAATTTATTTGGATATAACATTTTAACTTGTATTTTATCTCCCTTTGCAGACACATTAACCAATAATTAAATAAAACCGTTTAATGAATATTTTTATGTGTCAAGGTGACTAAAGAGTCATTAAAATATTTAACATCTCTAAAGTCCTTTATAAAGTTCACGTGGATTCCTGGTTTGAGATAATGGTATTTTTGCAAATATGATAGAATTAGAATAAAGTGTCAATCATACCTAATATTCTAGGTAAATATTAAAAAGATCAAAGAACTTTATTTATACATTATATTTATACAAAATAATTAAAAGGTTTATTTATTTTGTATAAATAATAAAAATAAAGTCTATTAATTGAAAAGATACTTATTTGATCTTTATTTATTCAACACTTTTAATAATGTACAAAAAATAATAGGATAGGCTTAATAATATATCTTTCAAACTCTTAACTTGAATGCATGGTTTTATCCTCCAATATCCATTGTTTCATGAATCAAAATTACCAAGTTGAATAATTGAATCAAAATTATCCATTTATAAGGTGCCAAAAATACAATAATCAGCCTTCAAAACCTTATCAATATTTACGATAACAAAATCACATAATAAAATCAAACGATAAGTATTTGGATAAGATTTCAAGATTAGGTTATGACAAATTATTAACACTTATCCCTTGATTTTCAATGCTAATCCACTCAAAATAATAATTTCAAAGTAGTGATTTTGTCAACTAATCCATAGTTCTCAAAGGTTTTTCTTTAAAAAACAATTTCATTGTTTTAGTAGCTTCTGGAATGTCACCATTTCAGTAGCTGTCAATTCTTTAGGTTTGCTATATGAAATTCAAACATTTCATCAAAACAAAAAACAATTTTGTTTGATGAAATAATGTTTTTTAAAGGCTGTTGAGCAGGGGCACAACAGAGTTCAATACTGATAGACTGTATACTGTGCAACCAGCCTTTCCCTGGTCTCAGGTGCATCTGGGACAGGGAAAGAATGCCTGTTTATGCTGCTTATAGACCACTATGGGCACACCAGTACCACAGCCACTACAGAGAAGTCTGTGAGCACTTAATTATGCCACTATACACACTCATTTTCCGGAAAGAGTGTGACTGTATGTCGAAAGAGGCCATGCGAGTAATAGTGGATCACGCAGACTACTATTTGACCGAACATGGCATGTATTTCAGAATGTTTGGAGGCTCGAGAGCGCCTTCCCTACTGCCAAAATATGCAACCGACTACATTGTCCATAAGGAGGCGATCAGACAAGTGTTCCTAGATGGGATAGGCAGTTTCCTGTTCGAACACAAGAAGACTGCTTATCCTCCCTTACCTTTCCGACTAGGAAGCTACAGGTTCACTAAGGTGAAGCAAGCTGGTGAATTCGTAGAGGAGCTAGAGAGATTCCACTTTGGCGAGATGCCCTATCACAGAAATGACTCCCAAGGTAAAGTTGCGGAGCATTGTAAAGAAAACAAGGTGCATTTCGAATATACTCACCATTTTGATAGGGAAGAATCTGTCTTCTGGAAGGCCCCGAACATGACTGCATTGAAGAGAATATTCACGAAGAAAATCACCACCAAAGGTGGAAAAGGGGATGAACATGCTAAGACGGAGGAAGAAGCCAAAAGGAGGGAGGAAGAAACCTAGAGGTTGGCGAAAGAAGCTGCAGAAAGGCTGCATATAGAAGAAGAAAGAAGAGTTGCTTAGGAAGCAGCAAAGAAAGCAAGAGAAGCAGCCAAAGAAGCAGAGGAAGTAGCTAGAAAAGAAACAGAGGAAGCAAAGAGAAAGCTCGATGAGGAGCTCCAAAAGCAAGAAGCTGAAAGGATAAAGTTGACACAGCAGTTAGTTTCTGAAACAGTAGTAGGGCAAACCCAGGAGGTGGAGAACCTTGAGGTTCAGACCCCTCAAGTACCTGCTACTAGCATACCCCTGGTCCCCACACTCATGCTGGTCCCTTTTGTGCAGGAAAAGGGAAAGGAAATCCCTGATTTCAACAATGTATATTATGATAGGGCAATGAAAAGAATAATGAAGAGGACAGAGAAGAAAGTAGAAGCAGGGAATATGCCTGGAAAAATGATAACGGATACAGCTGTCATGTTAGGAACAGACCAAGATCCAAGGCTCACCCTGAGAGCTGGGACTGCACTTCTCCACGCCTCAGAAGATAATATGGACAAGGTGATAACTAACTTGGAGCTGTCCAAGAAATCCTCTGCTCAGTTGAAGATACATTGAGGAAAGAGAGGGAAGATAGGAACAAGCTCAAAAGGAAATACGAAGATCTGCAAAGGGAAGTGAAGTCTTCAAGAGATGAAGTACAGGCCCTCTAGGTAGAAATACAAGTCAAGGAAACAGCACAGGAGGCCCTAGAAAAAATGCAGAAGGAATGCCAAGATCTAAAGAGTGAGAAGGAATAGCTACTGGAAACGGTGGAAGAACTGGAAGAGCAGCAGAAGATCCTCTTGCAGGCCAATGATTTGCACACCCAAGAACTGAGAAAGGAACATCAGGAGCAGATTTCTTCTTTGACCACTGCTTTGGAAGTGGCAAGAGAACAACAGGTTAACCTCCAGCCTTTCAAGGAGCATGTATTGACCCAGAAAACCAAGATGCTGCAGCTGCAGACTGCTGTTGAAAAAGAAAGATGTAGAGTGCTGCAGATCGATGGCCAATTGGAGGAGATCCTGGAAACTGCATCCTACTTTGTGGACATATCCCAGGACGTCCTAGAGGTCTTAACTGCACGAATGGCAAGGTTGGAGAACAACGAAGAAACCCCAGCAGAGCTACCATTAAAAGATCGGCAGGCCCTCAAGCGGGACTATAACCTAGTGGAGTTTGCTATTAACACCGCTGAAGACTTCAAGAAGGCAGTTAAAAAGACCAAGGGATTATGCATCGAGTTTTTCAGAATACTTCTCATTACATACAACCGGTGCCAGAGAGAAGCTGAAGAGAGGCTTGAAGCGTTCCCAGATCATGATGCCTTTATGGAGCTATTGCAGAAGAGATTCCAGGAGGAAGAAGCTAAGGTACAGAATATCAAAGCCTTGGATGATCTGATCTTGAGAAGCGAAGTAGATCATCCATCTGTCAGTGTATAGCTTCTGGAAGATCAGCTCCGATTGAGTACATCCAGGGTCGAGGCTATCAAGAATCAATCTGAGAAGTTTGAGATAAATATTCAGTTTTTGGAGCCATGTGCTTTTGAAGGCATTGCTAGTGAAGCTGCAACGTGGAAGAAGTTTCTAGACAGTCAAGTGGGCCCCTCCTCATGAAGGATCGGTCATTATTGTAATTTGTAACTTTTTGTAAAACATTTAAGAAAGGTAGAACATTGGGAGACGAGAGGTTGGGAAGCCCAAAGGTCACTTTGGGCAGCCAAACAGTCTGACCCTTTTGTATAAATGTAAAAGACTTAGAAGGAGAAGGGGATTTTTTCCTAGTGGAGACTGGTGAAGACATATTGTAAGAAGAACTATTTCTTTTTGCAATAGAAAATTACAGTTTGCTTGTTGGAGAAAGCTTGGTGGAAAATTCCATTGTGGTGCTATGGATTTGTTGAAGAGGAACTATTTCGTTTTCAGCTTTGTGTCCATTAACCGTGAGATCGTTCTAACCCATTGAACCTATGTTCTTGTATGGATGTTTTCCGGTTTATTTATGAAGATTTCCACTATGAGTAATGAATGTTGTTCATAAACGATTGGCTATCTGGTTGTGAAATATCCTTAATTGTTCATGCAAGTTAGAAAGGAATAATCAGCTAACTGTAGTTTCTCTTTATGTTGCATGCACACTTTACATTACTCATTATAAATTTCAGTTTGCTCCCCGGGGATAGATAGATAGGTTATTAGTTCATTTCATGGCTGCATATGTGATTGGAAGGTTTGGGAGCCTAAGACGAGAGGTAAGAACCTGCACATCACATTGTGACGCTCCCCGCATCCTCATCATCCTGCATTGTTAATTAGGCATTTGCATTTCCTACATTAATTCAAAATAAAAAAACTCGGTGGAATGGGCCGCAACTGATAAACCTTCGTTTGTTTCTTGACCTACAGTAGCCGGACCGCAAACCGGACGGATTCCCTATACCAAACAGTCAATGGGCTAGTTGGGAACATTGACTGGGGAGAATCCCTTACTGTTGTTGCCTGAGAATTTCCAGGCCTCAACAGGTATATTTGATATCCCTTTATTTGAAGGCTATATTGAGGATGATGCCCAAGATAAATGGTTGAATTTTCTAGAAGGGTATTTCCCTATCCACAATTTCTCTGATAGGGAAAATATCACCTTTGCGCTCCTTAAGGCTATCCATCATGTCAAAAATTGGTGGGAAACTTATTGTGACAAAATATTAATAGAGGATTCTGAAATGATTGAGGCCAATCCCACCTTCGCCTCTTTTATAGATGTTGTTAAAGAACAATATTACTCTATGGGAAACTATGACGACCAATACACGATATGGACCACATTGTGTCAAGAGAGGGACCAAATGGTGATGAAACACACCAACAACTTTCATACATTGCGCACAAATCTAGGTATCAGAGACTCCAAGTTGAACTTAGTTATAAAATATCATAGTGACCTAAATTAGTACATCCGAGTAGAGATGGAATTTTTAGAAATATCTTCATTGGGAGCCGCTTATCAGTATGTTGGTAAAATCGAGCAGAAATTTCATCAAAAAAATAAGGGACAATTTAGACTTCCGAATCCATTGCAGAAGCAAGGAAAGGGAAACCCTAGCTCGTAGAACAAAGGAAAACATAAGGACAAATAGCCCCAACACAACCAGTCCAAATCAAATTCCAAGAACAGTAGCGAAAAGACAACGAACACGGGGAAGTGGTGCGAGTTCTATAAAATCCCTTGGAACAACATTGATGAATGTTGCTCAAAGTAATCATTGGTGTTCAAGATTGAAGCTTCAGAATCAAATTTGGGTTCTGATTCTGATTAGAACCCAATGTCACAATCATAAAACAAGGGAAGCAAAACCCAGTGTCACTGTTTCTACCACAAAAATTCAACCAAAGCCTCCTACAAGGGTCAGAGGTAGATGAACGCCTCTTCCACTCACAAATTTGGGTGAAGGGAGTCCCACTACATTTTGATTTTGATAGAGGAAGTCAAAATAATCTGATCTCAATAAAATTCATCAAGCGATTAGAGCTACTGACAACACGAAACCTCAACCATACACCATTGATTGGCTAAGCCAATGATAAGGTATCTGTGTCAATCATCAATTTCATCTACCATATGGCATGAAGCATTTCGAAGTTGAGTTACTTTGTGATGTGGTTGCACTTGAAGTCTATGATGTTATTGTAGGGAATCCATATATGTGGAAGTGTCATGTTGTGTATGCATCACGGTCTTGTAGTGTTGTTTTCACTCTGGCATGACAACTCTATCAGATACCAGAGACAATTTCACCTACCGCAGTCTCTTTGACCTCAACCAAGCTAACCAAAAAGATAGTCTCCCACACTGAGAAATTTTCCCTCTTCACAATTTCCTCTGAAGGTGAACATAAAATCATAGATACCTCCACAACCTTTGCGCAGGGTATCTTTACTCGACAGAAACAAGAATAACCCAAAGGAATTGTTTCCTCACCTATCTGGGTACCTCTACGGTTCAAGGCCATGCATTTAAGGAGATCCTCCAGAAAGGAATCATCCAAACTGGTTCAGACCAAGGATAATAAAGAAACCAAAATTCTTGAATGAGGCCAACACATCCATCAACAACAATTGCTACTATATCGGGTTATCTAAGCAAGTCACCTTCTTTACATAATCAAATGTATCACTAGGAGCTCAAATCAACACACGATTCAACATATGATGAGGGACTTGACATAATGGAGACCATTGCTTCTTAAGGGGGGAGGACTGATCCAGATGGATATCGATTGCCACCAACCTATTCGATTGGCTCAAGAATGTTTTTTCTAGTTTGGTAGTTTTTCAGGACAGAGGATTGTTCCATATGTATATTGGTGGTCACTAACCTATCTCAAGAGCTTAAAACAACTTTTCTAGTTTGGAATTTTTACGGATTTTCGTGTCCAAACCTTTCGAGGTTGTTTTGATGCCCTAAACAACATTTTTTGGTGATGCCAGATTCCATAATTAATTGGAATCAAGATTGTATGAGTGAAATGTACTCTTTGCAGCTCATAGGACTTACCCATATGGATATTGGTGGCAACCCACCTATTCCACGAGCTCAACACAACTTTTCTAGTTTGGTAGTTTTTTATGGATTTTTGTGTCAACAAATTTTGGGGTCATTTTGAGGCCCTGAATGATGGTTTTTTGGTGACACTGCAATTTTTCATATACATGGGCAAGACTAGATAGTTCAAATGTGTTATTCTCAACTAAACATTCCCAACAAGCTACCAAACACCCTAAATGGAGATCACATGCAAAATTTATGCCGACGAGAAGTTAACACCTTAATTAACAACCTTTGGGCCCATAATCCTTTTTATTGTTCATATCCTAGGGTTAGTTTTTTATGTTTAGGGTCCCCCCCTCATATTTATGATTAAAATGCCATTCAACCTCCTTCAGTAATTAGTTGGTCATGAATGATAGTAGCCACCACATCTCTTCTTAGAGATATAACTACCACCATTATAACTACTTTTATTTTATAGTATGTTCTATTTCATGTTAAAGAAAGATATTTGCAGAAAATACTCTATTTTGTATTATTATTATTTCCCCTTCCAGAGATGTTGTTCCTCTAATTAGGGATGTTATTGTTGTATTTGGTCATGTAAACTCTTGAGGTAGAACCTCCATTGTAAGTCAGGTCAGTAGTACCCACAAAAGTATTATTAATATGTATTTTTGAGTATCCCAAGACAAATGGGCCCTGATTGGGAGGAGAATTGATCCATTTTGGGTTATTAGGCCTCTCCACTGACCATTATAAATAGCGGAGGTACCTCCCTCATTTGGACCCACTCAAAATTAAAGCAAGTTTGCTAGAGAGAGAAGTAGTCCATCTGGAGGAGAGGAAGTCATCTAGTCTTATTCTTGGAGTCTTATAAGTATTATTCTTGGGGTATTACATTGTAATTTGTTTAAGTCCATATCGAGGAAGTTTTTTTTTGGGTTTTCTCCCCCATAAGGGTTTCCCAGGATAAATCTTTGTGATATTTTGTGTGGCTATGTTTGTCTTTCTTTTAGTGATCCTTTTGCATATGGTTATTATGTTACGCTAATAAATGTTTTTAGACATTATATAACCATTAAAATCTTAACATGGTATCATATCCACCCTAAAATAAGTCTTTGTGCAGATGAAACATTGCTACAACTACAACTACTGGAGATTAGGGTTTCATGCTTGAAAGCCCTAAAAGGAAAAATTTGGTTGTATTTGTATTTTCTCTATAAGTCAAGTTTGGCGAAGGACCAAGAGATAAAACTTTAACATGAATAATATGAAATATTTATATACATATTGTGTAAATTTCAGACTCAAATTTGTTGTACTTTATGATATATGATCTCTCTAAAACATGTTTCCATCATCTTCCAGAATTCAGGTGTAAACAAGTGACTTAGGGATAATTGCTATATCTTAGCATATGAAGATACAAATAGAATTTCATCAGATTTTGAAGGTAGGGAAAGAACGGTTGTTTCTATGGTGCACATTTCAGACATAGAAGTTGAAATAGTGACACGCGGCAGTCTGTACAATTTAGATATATTGAACTAGTCCACAAACATGTCACCTTGGGAAACTTAGGGTAAGTTCCACTTGGTGAATCCAATCCTACTATAACCTATGGTTTTGGAAAGAAGAAATATCATAATATCTCGGGACAAATATTCAAGACTTGACAAGTATTAATTTTGGATATACATTAGAATTAATATCAGACATTTCTGCAGAAGAAATTGAAGAAACTAGGGCATCAAATATTTTCCAATTATGTCCACAGTTTTGGGAAAAGGACTATGTTTTGCAACTCTCCTTGAGGAGACACATATTTATATCCAATATGATATGAAAAACACCTAATCTGAAAAATTATTTTTTCTCTGTCAAATTCTAGGTCCCATGAAGCAGTCTTTGAGAAAAGCATTGAAGCAAGCATCCAGTTGAAGCACTCTCCTTAGTAAGTTCTATTCTCTCTATTTCCATTTGAAGTTGTCATTTTATCATGATGAAAAACAATACCAAGTTTGAGGAAAATATTGAATGAGACGTGAAATTTTGGGCATGGAAGTATAAAGTGCTCCTCATACTAGAAGAGCACGACTTGGAAGATTATGTCAAAGGAGGAGATGCAGATCCAGAGGGAGATGAGGACAAAGCTAAAGAAGACAAGAATATAATTGTAGATTCCACCAAGGACCATTTCATACCACATGCATCATATTTGCAGACTCCCAATGAGATGTTCAATATCAACATGAAGTTGACCTTGAGGACTCATCCCAAGAGTATGAAGATGCAAATGTCAGAAGTATTCAATATTGCTTCACAAGGGCCTCCCAAATCAAGGAGAAACTAGAAGCTAATGGACACAATGTCGAAGAAGAAAAAGTGGAGTTAACATCCTTGAATGGTCTCCCAATATCATGAAGGGATCTCACCTATGAGAGGAATACATGTAAGAAGAATCTCAAGAAGAAAAGCTGAGAGAAATTAACAATCAATCACTTACATCCCATGCCAAGAAGATAAAGTACAGCAAGGAAGAACATTCTCGCAAAAACATTTCAGAAGAAGGACCTCTCATAGCTTGAATGTTTCACTTATGATGAAAAAGGACACTTTACAAAATAATTCCCCAAGAAGGAAGAATGGAAGGATGATATAATTGAGGAGTACTATTCGATCATGAAGAATGATGTGATGATCAAGATGATGAAACTTGAGATGATCAAGATGATGAAACTTGAGATGATGTGATGTGATACGATGCTTGTAATGATGTGATGCTCGTGATGCTCATGATGATGTGATGAGATATGATGTTCGTGATGATGCGGTGAGATGTGATGCTCAGGATGATTTGATAGGATGTGACGCTCATGATGATGTGATGAGATGCGATGCTCATGATGATGCTATGAGATGTGACACTCGAGGTGATGCAACAAGATGTGATGCTCATGACTATGTGACAAGATGTGATGCTCATGATGATGTGACAAGATGTGATGCTCGTGACGATGCAACAATATATGATGCTCATGATGATACAACGAGATGTGATGCTTGTGATGATGTGACAAGATGTGATTCTCATGATGATGAAACACAATGTGATGCTCATGATGATGTGTCGAGAAGCAATGCTCTTGATGATGTGTCGAGATGTGATGCTCATGATGATGTGTTGAGATGCGATGCTCATGATGATGTGTCGAGATGCGATGCTTGTGATAGATACTCGTGATGATGTGACGAGATGTGATGCCCATGATGATGCTTGAGATGATGTGCTCATGATATGATGATCAAGATGTGATGCTCTATGATGATGATGTTCCACTGATGATAGTGATGTTCCACTGATGATGATGATGATGTTGTAGTTGTGAAAAATTACTATGACGTATATACTTACCAGTTAGTTGTACAAATGTATTTTTGTGTTATATAATACCTTCCTTGTTAAGAGGGAGTGTTAAAGAAATGTAACTGTAGAAGATATTATATTTTGTATTATTATTACTATTTCCCCTTCTAAATATGTTGTTCCTTCGATTAGGGATGTTATTGTTGTAGTTGATCATGTAAAGTTTTGAGGTAAAACCTTTGTTGTAAGTCGGGTCAGTAGTACCCACAAAAGTATTATTAAAATGTATTTTTGAGTATCCCAAGGATGGTAGGCCCTGATGGGGAGGAGAAGTATAACCTATTGGGTTATTAGGCCTCTCCACTAATCAATATAATAGGGGAGGCGCCTCCCTCATTTGGACACACTCAAAATTCTAGTCTAATCTTATTCTTGGATTCTTATAAGTCTTATTCTTGGGGTCTTATAAGTCGTATTCTTTGGGTCTTACATTGTACTTGGTTGAAGTCTATATCAAGGAATTTTTTCTAGGTTTTCTCCCCCACTGGGGTTTCCCATGATAAATATCTATGTTCTTTTGTGTGGTTGTGCTTGTCTTTCTTTCATTGATACTTTTGCATATGGTTATGATGTTATGTTGATAAATGTTTTTAGATCTTGTATAACCATTAAAATATTAACATTTTAGTCAATTAATAGAATCTAAGTTTATTGTATCACAATGTTCCTTGCAATATATTTGTGTATGTAGTTATGTATATGGTCTTTCATTTCATTCTCATATAAATATGGATCAGTGGTATTAGAACAATTTGCTATCTGTTGTCTCTTAGTGCATGTCCCCAAGGAGATATGATATTGACTGTTGGGTTTTGAACTAGTCAAGCTTGGGGAAAACCACTTTCATCGACCCAAACCGCCTCCCATGGTCGAGGAAAAGAGAGATGACAAATAAATATATTCTATCAAGATGTTGCTCGAGGAATCTCTCTTGCGACAAGGGAACTAGATGATAGAAAATTTCTCCTAGATCCTTCGACGGATGCCATCAACAACAGAGGGATTATCAAGTAGTCACTTCAGAGGAGCCACGACCTTCTAGGTTACAAGTTAATTTTGATATCCTTTATTTCAAGGCTAGGTCGATGATGATGCACTAGATAAATGATTGAATTTGTTAGAAGGGTATTTGTCTGTCCATAATTTCTCTGATAGGGAAAAGGTCATCTTTGTGCTCCTTAAGATTGCCCCCCATGTCAAAAATTGGTGGGAAACTTATTGTGATAAAACCTTAACAAAGGGTTCTTAAATGTTTGAGGCCAATTCCACTTGGGCCTCTTTTATAGATGTTTTTAAAGAACAATATTACCCTATGGGAAACTATGCTAACCAATACATGAGATCAACCACACTACATCAAGAGAGGGAACAAACAGTTTCAGAGTATACCGACAACTTTCATACTTTGCACACAAAGCTGGGTAGAAAAGACTCTAAGTGGCAGCTGGTTATGAAATAGCACAAAGGACTACATCATTACATTTGAAAATATATGGAATTCTTGGGCATCTCTTCACTAGGACCCACTTATTGGCATGTTGTCAAATTCAAGCCAAAATTTTAGAAAAGAACAAGCGAGAATTTGGACTTGCAAATCCACCATAGAAGAAAGGGAAGGGAAACCCTGGCTTAGAGAACAAAGGACACTGGGAAGTGGTGTGAGTTCCATAAAATACCCTAGAACAACAATGATGAATGTCACTCAAACCATTAATTAGTGGCCGGGATCAAAGATTCACTGTCAAATTCTAGTTCCAATTCCGATTTAGAACCCAATGCCACAATTACAAACTAGGGGAAGCAAATCATTGATTAAAAAACCAATGTTACCATTGCTACCACACAGATTCAACCGAAGGAACTAGAAGGGTCAAAAAAATGTGCACCTCTTCCACTCACAAATGTGGGTGAAGGGAATACCACTACATATTTTTGTTGATAACAACAACCAAAAGAACTTGATCTCGACATAAGTCATCAATAGATTGGAGTTGTCAACAACACCACACCCATAGCCATACAACATCGGTCAACTAATCCAAGGACGAGGTATCTGTCTCAGTCATTGTTTCCTTCTACCATACAACATCAAACCTTTCAAAGGCAAGATATTATGTGATGTGTCCCCACTTGAAGTCTGTGATGTTCTTTTAGGGAGGCCATGTATGTGAAAGCGTTGTGTTGTGTATGAGTCACAACCTTGTAGTTTCATTGTCAGTTTGGCAGGACAACTTTATTGGATACCAAAGACAGTTACACCTATCGCAGTCTCTTTGACCTCAACGAAACAGTGTAGAAAGATAATCTCCCACCCTGCGAAATGTTCCCTCTTCATAATTTCCTCTGAAGGTGAACATCAAATCACAAATACCTCCACGACCTCTGCTCAGGGTCTCTCTACTCAGCAGAAACAAGAAGAACTCAAAGGATTTGTTGCCTCACCTATCCGGGTACCTCTACGATGCAAGGCCACACATTCAAGGTGTTCCTATGGAAATAAATTATCACACTAATTCAAACCAAGGATAATAAGGACCCCGAAATTATTGAGTGAGTTCAAAACATCCATCAACAATAGTTACAACTTTATTAGGTTGTGAAAGAAAGGAAACTTCTTCACCTCAACAAATGTCTCATTAGGAGCTCAAATCAACACATAGTTCCCCATATGATGATGGAATTGATGCGATGGATACCATTGCTTCTTAAAGGGGGAGGACTAATACAAATGGATATTGATGGCCACCCACCTATTCCACTAGCTCAAGACTTTTTTTCTAGTTTGGTAGTATTTGGGGCCAGAGAAATGCTCCATATGGATATTAGTGTCCACCCACCTATTCCATGAGTTAAAGCCAACTTTTCTAGTTTGGAAATTTTCATGAATTTTCATGTCCAAAACTGTTGGGGCTGTTTTGAGGCCCTAAACGACATTTTTTGGTGACACCACATTCTTGTCGAATCCAAAGGTATGACAAGATGGGAAAATTGTGCTCTTCTCGCCTAAACCTTTCTGATGAGCTACTGAACACCCTAAACGAAAATCATATGCAAAATTTATGCCCCCGAGAAGTTGACATCTCAACTAACCATCCTGGGCCCACAAACCTTTTTACAATTCATCTCATACATTTAAGTCTTGATGTTCAGGGTTTTTTCCCTCATGTTTATGCTAAAAAGGCCCCTTGACCTCCTTTTGTAATTAGCTGGTCATGGATGAGCGTAGCCTCCACATATCTTTTTAGAGATATAACCACCACCATTATAACTACTTTTATTTTATAGTCTGATGTATTTCAGAGAATAAATAGAATTTGAGTTAATGGTATTGTTGTGTTCCTGCAATATATCTATGTATGCAGTTCTATATATCTCCTTCATTTCATTGTCACATAAATATGAATTAATAAACAATCACTAGCTCTCTCTCATCCTCCTGGACACTCCTATGAGGGAGTCAAGCCCAATCCTCCTACTTTGATACCATGAAGAAACACACTAAGAACGCAAAGATGAACATACACACTAAACAAAGACAGATATTAGAAGCTAGAAGGCCTTGCATCGATGGCTCAGATTCATTTGTATTTATATCTAGAAATTACATGAGAAGAGGTCTTGTCTAAAAACCTCTATCGATATTTTCCTTTATCGACTGTTACTGTTCCAACTACCTACTCTACAGTGCAGTACATTGTTCCATTTTCCCAATCAATGACTCATTGATTGTTGCTTATGTCATTTTTATTGCAGATAGTCTCTAATAAACATCACAGGTTCTAATTATTATCTTAACGGTTCCTATTATTATTTTTTATTGTATTGAAACTATAATTTTCTTTTAAATAGAAGTTATTGCAACTACTAGCGTTCAATATGCACCCAACAATAGTGTTGTTACTGTGATATGAATAGTTGGATTGATCATCGAATCAAATATAACAATCCAAATTCCTGTAACAACATTAAATGCACTACTACGAGATACATAGGATACATATTGAACATCAATACAACAAATCAAAACTCATGTCTCAAGAATATTCTAAAAAAGACCATCGAGAAACTCATTGAAAATAAAATTTGAATCATAAGTTAAACTCCCATTTGTGTGCAGCCACACCACAACCCACTCGCCTCAAATATTAAATAATTTTACACCATTTTTTGTTTGCAAGTAACCGAAATCAACAACCCAACAGAAAATATCCTTTCATAATTCGCTGCAATTATTTGTACTCATCACCCCCACCTTCAAATTAATATGTTCTTTTTTTTTCTAAAAAGTCCACTTCTAATTGTCTTCATTGTAGACATCGAGATTTATGTCAGTTCAAAAGACATTTATTACTTTAGGGTGTAGACCAAACGTAAGAAATGAGATTAGCAATGTCTAAAGTAACCTTCCCTTTAATCAATCTATTTACTCCAATTGAACTTTTGAATAAAGAGATTGATTTAAGGGAAGGTTACTTTAGACAGTCACATTTTATTTAGTTATTTATGGCAACTATCCGCCAACGTTTGAATGGCAAAATGCCCTTTTCTGTTTTTGCATTATTTGTAGCAATCAACTAACGATAACAACGAACATGTCAGTAAACATATCGTAGAGACTAAGTATTAGCCTAAGCATGGACCAGAAAATAAAAGACAATCTTTCGAATATCTCCGTTTTTAAATGTAGTTCATATGCGGGGATAGCTCAGTTGGGAGAGCGTCAGACTGAAGATCTGAAGGTCGCGTGTTTGATCCACGCTCACCGCATTTGTCTAACTCAAATTGGCGATTCATTTCCTTTGTACCGTGTGGAAGCATTGTTGCAAAATTACTTATATCCACTTATTTTATTTTTGGCTCTCATTGTGGTTTTATTACAATATTTTTTATTTTTTTATTTTTAATTTTTGGCTCTCGTGTGGTTTTTTTCCAATAGAAAATCGTGGTTGCAAATTACTTTTTTATTTCAGAAGAAAAAATACCAGCCTTTGTTATTCAAGAGAATCAAAAGACATCATTTACATAGCATCATAGTGACTGACCAAACTTCAGCAGTACAATGCATCACAAAGTAAACAAAAGTAATCATACTAACTACTGCATCCATGAAAAATGAAGAAGTCTGATCTTAGCAGACTTTTCTCATCATTCCTGAAGAATCAGGTCAGAATATGCTGAGAAAAAATTGAGAGTGATCGACAATCAAATAATCCTTGAGCAAAACTTGCTAGCAGAGAGGACTCAATCAACACAGGAGCAGTATTATCAATACTATGTTGAAAGTCAAAAAAACTGAGAAAGAGACCCAGCAACTAAAAAAGTATAAAATGGCCATCATTTATGACCATACCATCCAGATTTTTAGTGAAGAATCCATGACCCATGTCCAATTTCAAGGCCTGTTTTGAGAGTCCATCTGCCAGAGAGTTATGCTCACGAAAAATGTGCTTGAAGATCACCTGAGGGGCCAAATGAAGCATATCTCTTATATCTTTACACCAATGCATCAGAGTAGGAACATCAAGTGCCGTCGATCTGTTGAGCCAAGAAATAATAACCTTTGAGTCTCCAAAAATCAAATGAATTGGAAGACCCATCATCAGACTAACTTTTAGAACTGCCCAAGAAGCCAATAATTCTGCGCTGGTATTTGTACTATGACCACAATCCATGGTAAAACTGAAGAAATGATGCTCATTTAAATAGATGACAAACCCTGAGCCACCAATATTGTCTGATGCAGCCTCGTCGAAAAAACCACAAGGAAAGGCTAAAACTGGTTTAGGACCAATATCCCGGACCTTCAGAGCTTTAATAGGAGCTAGATGAGAGGTTAATAAACCTTCAATTCTGGAAATCAATGAAAGCATGGCAGGTTTCCTATTTTCAAAAATGCAATTGTTACGTAGGAGCCAAATATTCCAGAAAATAAATAAAGGTAGATATCTAAAGAAAGCAAATCGCAGATGGGAGCTAAACCACTGAATCAGTAGGGTGGAAACAGAATCATGTGAGGGGATGACAAACCCAAATTTTGCAGAGAAAAAAGCTAAGATACCCGCACTGAAAGGGCAATACAAGAAGAGATGAGGAATATCTTCCATATTCCTTTCATACAGAATGCATCTTCCCGGCCCCTGAAAGCCTTTTTTCTGAAGCTGATCCCACGTTAAGATGCGACCTCTAGCCACGAGCCAAATAAAACATGCAATTTTCAAGGGGATGCGATGAGTCCACAGGAACTCCAGCGTAGAATCTAAAGGATCTAAACTGTTAACAGTGATGCACTCATAACCTTTTGCAGCCGATAATGATCCGACATATTTACAATGAGACCAGAGGAGGATGTCATGCTGGTCTGATAATTTTATTCTACCATAATCCAGCCCCCGGGTATAATTATCCCAACTTAACTTCCAATCACCACATAGATCGAGCTCTTCCGCCGTGAACCAGTGTCTTGAGGAAGAAGGGGTAATATTCCTGGCTTGATCTAGAGTAACAATACCATAATCTTCCAGATACTCCCTCAAATCAATTGGCATAATGTAAGAAGAACCCAATCCCACTACAGGATCCGCACCTAACCGAATAGTCGAACCATTGCCAGCATGCCAGATCAAACCTTTACCAATCCACGGCAAAGTTGCAATAAATCCTCTCCAAATAATCGATGCATTTCCAACAACAAATCTTTTTTCCCTCAACCACATATGAACAGGCCTATTTTTCAAGTATTTGACAGAAATGAGATTGTTCCAGATACCAAAATTATTAAGCACCAGCCAGAAGATTTTCATCCTCAAGGAAAGACTGAAACTGGGCAAGTGTTTTATCCCCCATCCACCTAGAGAAATCGGACGAGCCAGTAATTCCCAATTTGCAAGATGGAATTTTTTATAACTTGCAGAAGAGCCCCAAAGAAAAGTAAAGATAAATTTTCTGAGCTTGGCAAGTATAGTGGCTGGAATCGGAAAAAGGGACAACCAGTAAACAGGAATACTCGACAGAACTGAACGAATAAGAACAAGTCGACCACCAATAGACAGCAATCGATTGGTCCAATGGGAAATCCTCTTTTCAAGTTTGGTGACTAGCCGGTACCAATCCTTAATCTAATAACCTGATGGCTTCAAATAGCAGCCAAGATAAACAAAACCTTTAATCAGAGAATCAAACTTATAAGGAAGATGACCATTTATGCTTCAAAGGATATCCTCACCCAAATCATTATGAAGGAAGCTGGATTTATTTATATTTATACTCATATCGGAGGCTTAGCAAAAGGTATCAAGAATGTCTTTGAAAGCCCTCCATTCCTCAAGAGAACCAAAACCAAATAAAATCATGTCATCCACAAATAGTAAGTGAGTGAGAAAGAGACTAGCCTTTATTTTAATGCCTTTAATCTTACCCTTCCTTTTTGCCTCTTCAATCAAAAGGCTGAGACCTTTGATAACCAGGATAAACAGCAGAGGAGATAATGAACAGCCTTGTCTGATACCTCGAGAAGCCGGGAAAAAGGGAGAAGGAGAACCATTAACTAGGACTGCAAAATTAACTGAAGTGATGCATCCCAAAATTTAGTTCACCCCCTCCAAAGGAACTCCAATTTGTAATAGGATAAGGCGAACAAAAGTCCAGTTAACCCGATCAAAAGATTTTGACAAATCTAACTTCAGGATGATAGCACTTCTTCTTCAAGCTTTAACAGTGTGTAAGACTTCCTGAGTGATAGCTATAGGATCAAGGATTTGACGATTCTTAAGAAACCTGAACTGCTGAGGAGAAATGGAGGCATCTAAGAAGGGTTTGAGTCTCAAAGCAGCAATTTTTGAAATCAGTTTGTAGCAGAGATTACAAAGAGAAATTGGGCGAAAGTTTGCAAAGGTAGCAGGCTTATCAACTTTAGGAATGAGAGTGAGGAAGGTGGAGTTAATGGCTGGTGCCATTCTGCCCAACATCCTAGAAGATTCAACCATCTTGACAAGGAGAGGACCCAATAGATCAAAAAAAGTCAAGTAAAACTTGACAGGCCATCCATCCAGGCCAGGAGCCTCATCTCTTTTGAATGATTTAAGAGCTCTTTCAACTTTCGAAATAGAGACAACACTCAAAAAGGTCTCTTTCTCCTCAGTATTAATAAATGAGGGGAAAAGACGGATAACCTTTAATTGGGAAGCAATGGAGGTCAAATTATCATCTTCAAAAATCTTCCTGAAGTGATGTGTCCCCAGGGCCTTAATACTAGGGTCATCTGAAACCCAAGTGCCACTTTCATCCTATAAACTCCAAATCGCATTATGATTTCTCCAGGCTGAGGCCACCACATGAAAATACTTGGTATTAGCATCCCCATTTAATGCCCAAGCAACCCGACTTTGAAGTCTTGCAGAATAGAGTTCATGTTCAATCAACTTCTGAAGTTTAGTCTTAAGAGAAATAAGTCTAAGCTGCTAGTCATCAGTTAGTAAAGCTGAAACAGAGGAGGAGAGGAGGGAGTTAATCTCCTCTTCCAATAAGACTGACTTATCCCGCATTTTCCGAGCTTCGATTTTGGTCCAGGTTTTAACTTTATCTTTTAGGACCTGAAGTTTATAAGAGAGATCATACATGGGATCCATCGTATTGTCTGAGAAAATACGTGGCCATTCAGCTCTTATCATATTAATAAACTCCTCATTTGATAACCAGGATTGATTAAACTTAAAGGGAAAAGCACAATCAACCTGATGATTCAGCCAGTCAAGAATGACAGGGAAATGGTCCGATAATCCACATCTATTGGCCCAAACTCTATACCTAGGGAGAGAATTTACAAGCTGGTCAGATAATAAGAATCGGTCAAGTCTTTTAGAGATACCATCTTCCCCCATCCTACCATTCCTCCAAGTAGGTCCAGCACAGGAGGGGGCTACATCCACCAGGTGAAAGTCTGAGATAAGCTTGGAAAAGTAAGATCCCAAAGGATCCAAATGCGCTTCGGAGCCCCAAATCTCAGAAGAATTTAAATTAAAGTTTAAGTCACCAGCCAAAATGAGATTGGGAAGAGTGAGCAGACCACCAAAAGCTGCAGCATTCCAGAAGGAATCTTGATTTATATAGGGGCCATAGCAATTTAGAATGGAAAGCTCAAGTGGAGAACCTCGAATGGATGCTTTAAGTAGGATACCAGCTGCAGTGTGAAAGGCCTTACAATTCAGAAGCTTGGGATTCCATCCAAAGAGGATCCCCCCAGAGAGGCCTTTCGCATTAATAGCACAAAATTCCCATCCCGCACAGATCTTGGAGAAATCAAATAAAGCAGGGTATGCACTAGTCATGGTTTCTTGAAGAAGAACAACATCAGGAGAGAGGGTGGCAATCAAATGACGGAGGCTTTTTTGCTTGGCTAAGCCTCCCAAGCCTTGAACATTCAGTGTGAGAAAACGCATTAGGGGTCAGTCTGAATAGGGGTCGATGCTCTAAGGACCCTATGAGGAGGAGAGGAAGGCTTTCTTGCCACAGCTTTTAGTCTTGTGGATAATGGAGTATAAGGAGCCCTGACAGAATCCACATTTTCCAAAGAAGGCTTGACCAATTTCTTCCTTCTTATTTTTATGTTCTCAAAATGAATTGAATCGAGGGGCAGAACCGAGGGGGATAGTGGGGTTCTGTCTGAAAAGATACTCAAGGATTTCTGAAGGGAAGGATCGGAAAAAGATGGAGAAGTGACCGGACTGCGAGGGGAACAGGGGTCATGACCATCATTAACAAGAGGGGGAAAATCAGCTTCAGTAAAAAGAGGAGAAGGGGAGACATCCTCATGACTACGGGTGCTGTCTATTTCTGAAATCACATCCACGAGCAGTTGAGAGGGAATGCCCCGATTATTCTCAACAGAAATAGGTTGTGAAAGTGAGTTAAAGATCGCAGTAGAGGGTTGAACAGAGGCAGTCTCAAAATTCGCATTATCGAGACATTGCGGAGGAGAGCACCTAACGTCCACAGAGGGAGAAGGGGGAGGGTTAATAACTGGAGAAGGTGGAGGCATAGAAATAGGGATCAAAGGATCAAGTTTTGTTGGATCGGCAATAAGAGATGTAAATTCTAGGGATTTAGGAACATAGAGGGCAGTATGAGAGTTTCCTTTAACAACCACAGAGTCCCAAAAAGCCAAGTCCTGTTCCGAAGCATCATTAAACAAAGAGCATGCATTTTTAAGTTGGTCAAGGGAAGGAAATGGAGAGACCGAAGGCGTACATACCTTGTTCTCTAGAGAATTCGCAGATAGAGGTCGTAAATCAGAAGTGGATGAAACATTACGAAAGGTTGAGCAAGCCTGACGTAGATGGCCTATATTCCAACAGAGACTGCACCTAAATGGAACACCTTGATAATCCAGGCGCTGAATAAAAAGGCGTTCGCTACAAAGAATCTCAATTTCTGCTGGCAAGCCCTGTGTAATATCTATTTCCACTAAGATTTTTTCCATTCGCTTATCATAAGTGTTCATAAAGTCCTCATCAAGCGCCATGAAACGACCAATGGTATTTCCCACACCTTCCAGCAGAGAGCGATTCCATAATGGGAATGGGAGACCTGGAAGAAGTGTCCATAAGTGCCTTTTTTTTATCCTTTCCCTCGCAGGGTCAAAGTTGACATGCCAACGTTCTAAAACCAGCGATCCATTACCTACCCTCCAAAGACGATTCAAGACCTGTGTGGCGTGGTCAGCCTCCAGGAAAACAAACACTATCCAGCCCCGTACAAGGAGACTAATAGCTGGTACATAGGTCAAGAAGGGTTTCCAGTTATCAGAAGCCCAGGAGAACCAGTCTTTTTTATCCATGGAGGCGTATTCTAGTCTGCCACCCAATGCCCTAGCACATAACGCTTCCACTCGGTCAATATATATATCCCGACCAACCACAAATCTCAATTTCCCATCCAAAATTTTATGAGCCTTTGCCTTTCGTCTTAGACGAAAACAAGCCGCCGCTAAGTCAACCGATGGGTCGGGTGACCCAATTTGTGTCTCCGTCATGAGAAAAGAATAAAAAACCCTCAAAAGATACTTGCCAGACAGCAAACCCTAGGTCAGAACCCTCGAATCATGGTAGCCTTAAAATAGACCAGGGTTAGAGTCCAAACACCATAATCCGACAATCAGGGTTCAAATCACAAACAAACCACCACAGGAAAGTGAAAAAAAACAATATTAATCATAACCCACAACCCTCGTAGAAGACAAAGGACATCAGACAGAGACGACAATGATAGCAAAGGTGAAGAGGACAGATACCCCCGGAATCACGCAAAAACCGGGATTGACAACTTCTAGATAAAACGGCTTGGGCGGAATCATCACAAAATTGCAGGAAAAAAGGTGACAGAACAAAACTATCAAAAAAATCAACTCCTACAAGGATTTAGCCAAAAGCCAACTGCTATGTACATTCACACTTGATTTAACTGGTTCGTACTAGTCCTCAGCGTATGAGGAGGGACTCCAGTTGTCAGCTTCGGCTTAAAAGGTCATCCATCGAAGGAGCAAAGGAGACAAGACACAGAACCCTAAAGCCATGAAAAAAACGAAAGGAAAAAACATGTACCTGAAACAGAGAAAAGAAGTTAAATGCTTGTAAAAAACAGCATCACAAACGTAGCAAGGGGCGCGACGCAACCTAGGAGCACCGCGCCATCCTGCAACCAGCAGGCTTCAAACCCTCATCGAAAACCCTCACCATCTCGTCTTGTGTATTTTGATTCACTTGAGTAGTTATTGTACATGCATTCTATGTGGAAATAGTACAAGCTCGGTTGCAAATTACTTATATCCACAAATTTTTATTTTTATTTTTATTTTTAATTTTTTTCATTCATTCATTGTGGCCGCATAGTTGTATCCGTCTTCAATGGTTGCAAATTAATTATATCCACAATTTTTTTTGTTGCTCTCATTGTGGTTTTATTCCAATATTTTTAATTTTTTAATTTTTAATTGTTGGCTCTCATTGTGGTTTTATTCCAATAGAAAATCGTGTTTGCAAATTATTTATATATACAATTTTTTATTTTTTATTTTATTTTATTTATTTCATTCATTTATTGTGGTTTTATTTTAATAGAAAATAATTATTTTATTTTATTTTATTTTTTTTCGCTTCTCATTGTGGTTTTATTCCAATAGAAAATCATGGTTGCAAATTACTTATATCCACAATTTTATTTTTATATTTTTATATAGTTTTTTTCTCTAATTGTGGTTTATTCCAATAGAAAATTATGGTTCCAAATTACTTATATCCATAATTTTTTTTCTTTTTTTCTTCTCATTGTGGTTTATTTCAATAAAAAATATGTTTGATTTTATTCCAATGGAAAATCTGTTGGAATCGCCCTTCCCTTACGGCACTTTTACAAGTTTTCAGCAACACATGAACAAGTCTCATCCCCTAATCTTAATGATGGGTTGTGTGGTCATCCCCACTGTTAATATCACTTACACTAGACCTATGGCATGGGTAGGTGATCTATGGCATGGGTGCTACAGTGACATACGACGACAAATCTCTGATACAAACTACAAAAATTAAAATTTCAAGCTCAGTTTAAGTTAGTTATTGCGTCGAGAGGAGCTCTCCAACCCAATATGGGGGAGATGTTGTCACGTTTGTACGTGACGTTTTAATAAAATAATAATAAATTTTATACCCAACATGTCGGCCTACACAAAATTAAAATTAAAAGTCATGTCATTTCCATTCTAAATCGCTTATCCTTTGTATAAATAAAACAAATGATATTGATATGAAATAAATAAATAATAATATTGATACGAAATAAATAAATAAATAAGACAATAAATAAAAATTTATTGCAAATGATTTTCTCGTGCAAATTACTTTCCCAACTACTACTCCAAATGCTTTTCTCTTTTAAACAAAGTTTAATTGATGGTGGTTTGTGAGAAACCATGGGTTGGGTGTTGAAAATATATAAATATTTGATTATACCATTAGTTTAATTGATGGTGGTTTGAGAGAAACCATGGGCTGGGTGTTGAAAATATATAAACGTAAAGTCAAATCCTCATTAAAAACATATTTTATATTTTCATCCAAAGGCACATTATATAAATAAAAAAGGCAATAAATAAACCTCTCCTAAGGTATTGCACTGAAAAAAGTTGTCAGGAGAGGTTTGCACCTCAAGAGATTGATCCCTCTCGGTGCTTGATAGAGCCTAGGATTTGGATCTAGGCTGATATTTTTATACTTGCAATTTAGAAGATGACTTAACTTTAAACCTTTAAATGGATGGATCAACTTACCCGACATGAGTCCATGCAAAGGTTGTCCAAATTGCATTGTGTGGCATCTCCAAGACCTGGCTGAGTCGATGGGCCCCCACAGAGACGATGATGAGTCATGGCCTCCCACTCATCTGCAAACACGGTGGCATGCTCGATACCCCATTGTACATCACCATGTGGATTGTGACATTGTGTATGTAATCAACAAATAAAACATAAGTGAACTCATAGAAATTAAACACCGACTTGAGTTCTATAAATTGCACTAAAATATAAATTACAATACCTCATCAATAAATGAAACATAGGTGAACTCATAGAAATAAAACACTAACTTGAGTTCTATAAATTGCACTAAAATATAAATTACAATACCTCATCAATAAATAAAACATAAGTGAACTCATAGAAATTAAACACCCACTTGAGTTCTATAAATTGCACTAAAATATAAATTACAATACCTCATCGATAGGCTGTTGATGGTTATATTTTTTTTTTCAAGCTGAAAAAAGATCGTTTCTTTGTATTAAAAGAAGAAGTTTACAGATCAAGAAACAAACAGTTTCCAATAAAAACATACCGGACACTAGTGAAGGGATCCATCCACCAGATCGGTTCAATCCACCATACATCCCATCGATACAAATTAAGAACAGAAAAGTTGCATATTGTGATGAGGTATCCCCGATACAAAATAAAACAGTAAACAGCTATGCATCCATCATTCAACCAATATTTTTTTTTTCCAAAGAAAAAATTCGTAAATATTTTATTCACATTCAACAGATGGCCCTCAAGGTCCATTATACAAAAACCAACTAAGAAGTTGTCAATACAATCAGTTACTTGCCTCAGGAAAAGCACAATAACCATAATCATATCATAATGTTTAACAATACTTATCAGCAGAAAAAATTCAAATATGAACAACCATACAATAAGTCTGATCATAGCAAACTTTTTGCATCATTCCTGATCACTCAGGTCAGATAAACTGTGAATCGGTGGTGATCACCAAGCAATAACAAACCAGAGCATAACTAGCTGGCTGAAAAAGTCTCTAAAAATATGAAAAATCAGAGCTGATAAAAAATCACCAGCTAATAAATTGGCCAATCCCAGGCCATCCAAAGAAAAATTCATATCCATATCAGCAACAAAACAAAGTGGCCCTCAGCCCGCATATCAGCGCCAAAAACCATCAGTACCAAAACAAAGAGGCCATCAGCCCGCAAATCATGCTCTTGGTTTGTTTGCTTGATATCACCAGAAAATGAAGCATATAAAGTTCAGCCAAAGCATCATGTATCAAAGAAGCCATCATGTATCAAAGTATCATGGAGCCAAAGCATCATGTATCAGAGTATCATGAATCAAGGTATCATGGAGCCACTTATCAGATAGATCAGAGATGCCCAATCACTCCAAAAAAATTGTTCATAAAAGCTTGACAAAACCACCAAAATGCATGAGGCCCATAAACAGAAAAACAGTCAAGTAACTGCAATTCAGACATCACACAAAAAATTAGAAAACCTGAAAAGTTTCCACAATTTCTAACCCTCTCTGTTCACTTGTAACCCAAGATCCTTCATGAATGCTGCCACCTGCTTTAGCCAATGAGTCTGCTTTGAAATTCCGTTCCCTATAAATATGTTTGAAAGACACATATTCAAGACTGTCAACCAAATAGTGAACATCTTGAAGAATCATGGCTAGTTCAAGATTTGATAATCTATACTTACCCGATGCCCAATTGATAACTTACTGGGAATCCCCAAAAACTTGAATTTTATCCAAGTTATGCTTCCGAGTCAGCCTAAGAAGAAGCTTAAGTGCACATAATTCTGCATAATTATTTGTACCCAAGCCTAAACCTGCTTTGAAAGAAACATAATGACTATCAGATATGAACAAAATACCTCCAGCCCCACAAATCATTGGATCCCCAGCTGCCGATCCATCAAAGTAACCCCAGGCATAAGTTTTATCAATTTCTTCCACAAAAATTGATCCGATAGAGACCATAGATGAGGACTGTGGAAAATTCTTCAACAAACCCAAGCTATAGCTTGCTACCTGTGCAGGAGATGTGACAAGATCCTCAAAACAGGATCGATTTCTTGCTTTCCATATAAACCAGAGGACAATGATAGGTAGGGATTTTATAAGAGCCACATCTGATAGGAAACACTAGTTTTTAAGACAAGCAGACAAAGATTCTCCATACCATAAATTATTCATTTTGAAACGATCCTCCAAATATGACCAAACAGATTGAGTAAAAGGACATTCTACTGCAATGTGAAAATTGGATTCACAGCTCTGTTTGCATAAAAAGCATCTTCCAGGACCTTCTCTTCCCCTCAAGCAAAGAACATCCCTGCTGATTTCAGCAGGTAATCCCAAATGAAAGTCTAGCAGAACAAGAACCCGGACTATGCAACATACCCTAGAGTGTAAATAAGAAAAATCAGTTTCCAAATGGGTACCCAAGGTATTCCCAACAAGTCTGAAGAAATCAGCAGACCAGAATTCAAAGGGTAAATGAGGAAGTTTGACCCAAATAGGAACTTGGTCATACCTTTCCTTCCGCGGATCAAATAAAGGAGTTCATCTTTTGATAAGTATGCCAGCATTATCCCATTTCCAAACACTAGCCAGGATCCTATCAGCATCATCAGCTGTAGCAAATTTAAAAGCTATCCAGCGCCTTGGAAGCATGAAGATCTCAGGACTAGTACTGATAATCTAAGTCCAAGCCTTTACAACCCACCCATACAAAGATTCAGTGTTATAATTACGCATTCCAAACCTCCCAACCAAAGTCAAAGCATTGGTGAGAACTATATCATTTAAAGGCACGTCTTCCCCCAGAGTCATTAAAACCAGATTTATCTTCTTAATAGGTTTAGGCTGCCTCCTCTTAGACCTAGAAATTCCTTTGCTTACAGATAAATGAGGATCATGCACATAGTTATTATCAGAATCAGTAGATTTGATAGAGATATGGTTTTCATCCGAAATAGGATTAAATCCCATTTGTGCATTCAAACCGTCACTAACCTCTTGAACCTTTCTAATAGCCTGAAGATTATCCAATAGATTGTTAGACTTGTCAACCTTTAAACCAGAACCAGTTTGATCACTAATACCCAAATCGCAAGTCATCATACCCAAAAAATCTGATTGGAGACCCAATCTTAAAGACGAAGGCACTTCCCCCTCCAAAATACCATTCCCAATCAGCTGTGGAATTGGAGAAGAAAGCCCGCTCTTCTCCAAGCAAGTGGAGGCCTGAAAACCTAAATCCAAACAATCCACGTCCTTAGGGCTCAAGCACAGGTTAACCCTAGTTCCCAAAACCTTCCCCAAACTTCCACCATCTAAACAGTCCACAGAAGAAAAAACCTTATCCAACTTATCAACCAGGCCAAGGGCAGACCCCGATTCACCCAAATTAAACTACAAAGGCATATAGGTAGCAGAAAGTCATTTCTCCACTCCAATACCCTGCTTTATACAATGCAAGTGCCCTGGCGGAGTACAAGCCAGAGATTTTGTCTCCCGAAGCGACATAACGAAAAACGGGCTAATCCCCCAACCCAATGCAGAGAAACACACACCCTCAAGGACAAGACAAAACTGTCACCAGATATCAGAATAAATCCCGGTCGGAGACCCCTAAAAACGCACCACAAATAACCATAAACCAGTGTTCACCCCCAAGCAAATGAAGACAATAACTCAATCACCACATTCTCAATAAAAAACCAGCAAAGGATCCGCAACACTAATGAAAGCCACGAATAGTACATAAAGCTCAAAACACTTCATGGGCAGACACCACAATACTGTCATGAAGAGCCTTCTCAACAACCCAGAAAAATTCCAGTAAAATCCACTAAACGGATTACACCAAAAAATTCGAAACAGGTTCCAAAGCATGAAAACTTGCACCCAAGAGCTAGCTAACCACCTAAAGTAGCAATACTCTCTAGGAGGAGAATCACAAATGCAGGAGTACAGGGAAGAAACCGAGCATACCTGTATAAATCGCTACTGAAACCATGATGGAGCTTCAGCTGAACACGCATCAAAAGCACAAACAATCTCCAGAGTCCCTGCGTCTCAGAAAAGTTCCACACGTCCGCCAACAGACCAACGTCCCAAAATAACGTCCAAAAGACAGCAGAAACACCAAAAAAACCAATACACAGAAAAGCCCCCAAAAAATCGGGTGCTCAGACCACAACAATCACCTCAGTCGGGGAAACCTGCTAAACACTGCAATGGAGACCACACAACAAACTACATCCAATAACCCATCGAACGCATAAACAGCCTCACAAATGCCCTGCAACACAAATAAAACCACTTATCCGCCTGCAGACCAACACCCCAGCTGAACGAAACCCTCAGAAAATAAACCCAGCTTGACGAAGGTCGTGTGAATGCCTCAAATAAAAACCCTGCAATGCAAGAAAAGAACCCACCAATCCACCTACAAACCACCACCCCAGACTAATGTCCAAAAGTCGGCGGATACACCATTAAACCAAGGCCCCAGAAAACCATCTCCATGAACCGAATTCAGAAGGTAATCTCCTGGCCAAATACCCCAAAAACGCAGCATACCAGCACAAAAAACAGCGCCATCGCCACATAATTGCAAATGACAGGACAAAAGCAGCCAGTCACCACAAAAACGATGAAATCACTGTCCAAAAAATGTGGCATCACCACATCGCAGGAGGTTAATTACTACGGACAGATCATAAACTCACAAATTAAAACCAATCCAGACAGATCATTCAACCAATATATATCAGTCAAGTAACCATCGTAACCCCACAGAAGAGTAGTGAGCATCGTCAACTGAAAGTATGAAACCAAGAAAAAACAAAAATTATATGCCAAAATTTTGCAATGGTAGCCAATAGTTACCAATGCGTCAAGCAAAACAGAAAAATATCAAATGTATTCCACCCAGTGGGAGAATCATCCAGATATTCGACCACAATAAGCTGGCCCAAACTAAGACCGAGTGCCTCCTTGGACAAACTATTAGCAAGAGAATTGTGCTCCCAATATATATGTAAACATTCAAAGGATAGGAAAGTGTCCCTGAGTGTCGACGTGCGGTCACACCAGTGTTGTAGATCCAATACCTGTAGTTTTCCATTCCGCATAATCCAGTTGATGATAGTCATAGAATCTCCCAACACCTTAAGACGAGGCAACCCCATCTTCGACGCCACATATAAGAGGCCCCAGAGTGCCAAAAACTCCGCTCTGATATTTTTACAATGTCCACAACCCAGCTGCAAATGAAACAAATGACAAAGACTAATATATAGAACCATACCGTGCTACCCATAATGTGTTTGCTACTCGTCTACATTTCCCTTGCAATTTCCCTAGGAAATTGATCAAGGGACAAAACAAGGCAAGGCCTTGCTTCATAAATTTATACTTTTACAATGTCACACAACCACCTGCATGTGACATAAATGTTCTCCCTCCTAACCTTATTGTACGATTTTCCACAATCCTTTTTTTGTTTGTTCCACATGTCACAGTTTCATGCCGAAACAATTCTACATTATAGGATTTGATCCCATTATATTGACACGTTAAACAAAAGATAGATTGAAAGAACTCCTAATTTGTTAATTTGCCTTGAAATAGCATGAACCAAATTTTAAAATAGAGATTCAAAGAACTCCTAATTTGCTTTGAAATAGCATCAACCACATTTGAAAAGATAGATTCAAAGAATTTTTAATTTTTTAATGTCTTGAATACCATTAACCTAGGTCATATATATTTTATTGCTAAAATTATAAGTTTTTGAAAACTTTGACTAGTGTAGGTATAATCAAAACCTTATATCAACTTCCAAATCAGAGAAGTGGTTATTCAGAATCACCATTGTTTTTATTCGAGTTTAAAATTACATCATGTTTGGAATTATGGCCTTCACAACCGGTGTCATTGTAATACAAATGTCAAAATCAACCTTTAAATCAAAAAGAGATGCTATTGATAGCACCTATTTCTTCCATAAAAATATAGTTACAAGCATTTTGAAATCATACATAACTTTATAAAAAAAATTAATCACTTCAAAAACAAAACAAAACAAAACAAAAAATATATAATTTAAGAAAACACAGACGCGAGTGTATATATATATATATATATATATATAAACTTTTTTTAAAACTTTAAAAACATTAAAAATAAAATAAAATAACTCTTTTTAATATATATATAAATAAAATAAAATATAAAAATAATTTAATACAAAAATATAAATTTTAATCAAAAATTATAAAACAATATATGTTTTAAAAAATAAAATAAAAGTATTTATAAAACAATATCAACATTTTTTACGTTTTTAACCATGGGAACAAAAGCTTCTCAAGAGTATATCTAATAACTTGCAAGCCATATATATCAATAACTTATGACTTAGTAGGGGTCGAGACGTCTCGAAGCCCACCAGGATGAGCCTCTATCCCAAGGGTCACTTACCGTTCGAGCCTTGTCATAACATGTCAATGAGCAACCCTATCCCAGCGGTTTTGAACTTGTAACCTCCAAAAAAATAACACATATTCTAAATAATATCAACTTTATTACTTGTTGATTTAAGCTTATAAGACTGGTAATAAGTTAAAGTAGGAAGGGAAATTGATAACGATGGAAGAGTTCGATGTTGAGCATCCAATTTTGCCCACTAGTTATGATCCACAATTTTGGAGTGGCGCCATTTCAAAATGGTGGCCGGTGGATGGAGGCTATTGAGTTCTTCTCCTTTTTAACATATAAGATTTTAAACATATTTTCTTATAGGTTTTGGTTTTTTAATATATATATTTTTTTAAATTTGATTCTTAATTTTTGTTTTTTATTTTATTTTTTATAAAAAAAATATTTAAGTTTTTTTTAATTCAATTTTTTAATCAAAATAGTTATTTGTTTTTTGGTTTACAATGATTTTAAAAAATGATTTTTTTAGGTTTTGAATTATTTTGAAATATTTGTAATTTTAGTTTGATGGATGAAACTAGTAGCACCTTTTTTGGATTCAATCATTGTTTTTTGTATTTTCGTTATAATTTCACTAATTGTGAAGGCCATATTTTAGACATGATCTAATTTTAACTTTGAATAAAATGATGATGCTTTTGGAGGACCATTTTATTAATTCAGTGGTTGATTTAGGGTTTTGGTTTTGGACACACACTGGTCGGATTTTCAAAAAAAAGTTGTGATTTTAACCCTTGAAAAAGGGGGTGCTACTGATATCACCACTTTTCGATTTGGGAGTTGTTTTTGCCTTTTTTACGCAAACATATGATTTTTTACTTGTAATTATTTAGGCAGAGACTAATCTATCATGTAATCATGTTTAGCTTGTTTTCATTGACTTTTATTTGGTTGTCTATTGTTTGTTTCTCTATTGTATGGACATATAGTCTTTTAATGGATATGATTACAGGTATGACTAATTTGATGTAACTTCCTTTTATATATATATATATATATATATATATATATATATATATATATAAGAACAACATGTGTGTTAGCATGACATTAACATGTTGAAGGTTTTTGTTCTGGGTTATAAATGATTATACTATTCAAGGTGAGTTGTTTGGTTATATTGTTATTATAATAAAATATATGGAATTGGAATAGAATATATGGTTACCTAGGACTGGTGCATTTGAGTTAGATTAGTGATGTGGTTAATACTACTCCTTGGAAGTAAGCTTGGCTTTTTGCCGAGGATCTAGACTTTGTTCATGAAGATAGAGTTATGTGAAACCGATTATAAAAGACCTTCAAGCTTGTCACATTTGCTTAGTGGATAGGGAGGATGAACTCATATGGTCCATAAATGTTGTTGGAGGCTCCTAGTTTTGGATATAGAGTTATTAGAGTGGAAGAAGACTACCAAGAGCACCCCTAGTGGAACTAGATACCTGTGTTGTGGAAGCTAAAATTTCCTCTCAAAGTCAAGCTATTTATGTTGTTAGCTTTATTTAACAAAGTGCATGTTTGGGATGTCATGATCAAGAGATATTTGATTGGTCCAGGATGATGCTTTGTTTGCAAGGAAAGTAATGAATCAATTGAGCACCTATTTATAAATTGCATATACTTGGTGAGGATGTGGGAGTTTGTGTTAAAGGTAAAATGCATACAATTTAAATGGCAAGGTTTAAATCTACAATTTGTTTTTTCTAGTTGGTACAATAATAAGGTTTATAAGGATTACTTTGCTCTTCCAGTGTTGTTAATTTGGGGATCTTGGTTGGCCAGAATAAAGTCATATTTAATAATATGGACATAGGTCGTGTTATTTATGCATATAATAGTTTGTCTACCCACAATCTCTTTCCATAGGATGATGACCCTCCCAAAGCCCATACAGTGGATGAGGAGATTAATGATAAAACAGGTAGTTGGGCATACTTTGGTGGGGCTTCCAAAGGAAAAACTGCTAGAGGTGGAGCTGGAGGTATAGTTTATTTATATGATCATCACTAGATTAAAAGTTTGCAGCTAGAGTGGGACATAACACTAATAACCAAGTTGAATTGATGGCTTCAAAGTTGATCTTGTTATTTTCCCATTATAAAGGAGTACATAAAATTCGTATCTTTAGTAATTTGAAGCTTGTAGTGGAATTACTAAGGATGAAGAGCCCCCCTAAGAATATTTATCTATTGGTTATCTATGAATACATAGTTTGAATTACAGGTTTGTTCTAGGTGTCTAGGTCAGGGATAATTTTAGGGGTGAAATTTAGCCCATGGGCTATTTTTAGGGTTTTTTCTCCAAAAAAAGATTCGTCATTTTAATTTTTCTAAGCCCCGTTTCGCCCAATTTTGATGGGGTAAAATTTTTTTACCCTAAAAATGGCCAAATTATTATATAAACGATACAAAATCCTTGGAAATTAAAATATTTTTTAAAAAATATCGCCAAACATTTTATAGTTTTCGTTTTAAGAATTGGTAAGATTCGCCAACATTTAGACACTTTTAAATAAGTATGGTTCCTTAAAATCATCCTTGGTCTAGGTTCCAACACATATCTAAAGAAATAAATACACATGTCAATCTCTTGTCAAGCAAGGACTACATGTGGGTGATGGAACTTGGCACCTATGGGAACATGCAAATGATACTATCTTGGAACATCATCCAAGACCTCACCTTGGTTAAAAACACTCTCTTACTTGAAGTTATAGTGATGAACACTCTTGAGGCCACAATCAAATAGCAAAGAAATTAATGATATATCAGTTAATGGAATTTTTGTTTTGTTTATGATCTTGTGACTTCGTCACGATGTTTCTATATACTCAATTTATACGCATATGATTCACTTGTTAATTCAATGCTATCTTTATGTTCTTTTTTGTTAGGATTATGAATTTTGATCACTCTATATAGATGACTAAATTGTATGACAAGGCATGTTAGTGTCTCTGAACAAAGCGATTTATTTTAATATAATGACTTGCAATCTTTTTTTTTTGAAAAAATAGAATGTATGCAATTACAATTGTGAGTAGCATGGTTGTTTGATTACACTGTTATTATGATAGAATATATGTAATTACAATTATGAGTGACATGGTTATATCATATGGTCACTAATAGCATGGTATGATGTGTGCACAATTAGATGGTAGGGCATTTGTGTGATATGCTTGTGTACACAAGCACATTTAAATGTTTAAATGTTAATTAGTTTGGAACATTGATCAATAGTTGTTAATGATTTGGATTTTGGGTGCATAACAATAAGCTCACCAAAAGTATACCTATTTCAACTTATCCCACCCCACCTTGCGTACAATCAATCAACAACACCTAGTCTATGTTACATGTTACATTTTGTGGGTTCTTGCATGACATAATTACAAGATTTTATGGTTGTTTATAGATATTTTATGGTTAAGTTTATAGAGCTTGAGCATTAATATGGTTTGTATGCATATTTAGGATGGATAAAATTTAGCGAAATTCATGTATGAATGGAAGAAGAGGGATCCTCTTACCAACTTTATTTATGAGAAATCCCGTCCTTTGAACATGGTGTGCCTAAATTGGAAATGTTTTAATTTTTTAATGAGAATTCATATGGTTTAGAGTTTCTCTAATCGTTTTTAATAATGGGACATCCATCAATATGTAAATACAGAATATTATTATTATTTTTGAAGTATGTTGACCATATTTGTTTTAATGAGTTGGTTGATAATGGATCTGCTATGTAAATTATAGAATTTGTTTTTAATAATAGGGCATTCATGAATATATAAATATGGATTATTCTTATTATTATTTTTGAAGTGTGTTGAACCATATAGTTTGATGAACATATATTTACAAATAGACTATGTATATGGATACTATACTTGTTGGTTATATTATTATTATTTGCATAAAGTTATAGAATGATGTGATGAATGGAAATTATTGTGTTGAAGAGGCGCATTTTATAGCACAGTAGGGGGGATGTGTAAGTCCTTATGTGCTCATTCTAGAGTTGACATGTTTCCTTTATAAATACTAATAATAAAATGTTGTACAAAATAACATGCCATCTTAATTTAGATTTAAAATATTTTTTTAGAACCATATATAAGACTACAAATTAAAACCATAAACATTTTGTTCACATTTCCTCAACATTTCCACTCTAAAAAAGGGGTTTGCACATCGAGAGATTTGATCCCTTTCGGGGCTTGGTAGATCCTTTTTGAGATAGATCTATACTGATAATAATCAATCTTCAATATTTATCTGTCGGTCAATGCTTGGTAAAAATTGCACACTAATAGGTACAAATCTTTGGTATGCCTAAAACAAAGGATTACGTATAGCTTCATTTTTCAATTCCATCTCTTGTATTCATTCTCTCAACCATCTAAATATCATAATAGTGCTGATAATGACAAACACGAGGTTCAACATTAATAAAAATAAAAAGTAGAACTACTTCAGTTATAAAGTATTTGTGCTTAAGTTTGTTTATGAGTAATTTCCTTTGAAAAAGTCTTCAAGAATAACACTATCATGAATGTAGATCCCTTCAAACAATATGAGTGTGGAGCAGTGAATCTTCACACTATTTGGGGCCTCACTTTGTTTTGCTTTGGAATGTTGTAAACAACATAAAGTCTTAGAAACTCAAACCAATTGCTAGAACTTAGGTCATCATTTGGTTGCACATAACACTTTTTCAATAAATAAATTTGTTTGAGCAAATCTACATTTCTTTTTCTGCATGTACTATTTCATTTGTATCTCTTTGTTTCAATTCCTTCAAACAACATTTGTTTATTCTTATTTCATTTTATTTATTTATATATGTTTACATAATTTTCATTATTAACCACAAATATTCAATATTATCATCACTTAGATGTAATTAATGATTTGTATATCTGTTAAATCATTGAATTATCTGAGTTGTATTTTGCATATTGTGTCATTTTCTACACTTTGTTTACAACTCATTTATCTTGTTTTTCTTTCTTTAAAAGCTTGATTTAGGCATTGAATATAATTAATGATTGTTTTAACTTTACATTTTTATTAGTTTAAGTTTGCATCCTAAATTAACTTAACTAATAAATAAACAGTAGGAAAACATTTTAATTGAACATTTTTTAGATCCCAAGGTTATATAAATCCATAAAGTATAATGTTAAATAACTCTTTACAACTTTATATGTTCAAACCTTACTATACATGTGCCCTTTATTGTGAGGATGTATTGGTGCCCTTTATTTTACTAAGATAAGACTCAACTCAACCCTGTGTCATAAGACTAGGAACCTGCCCTAGTTATCAATTATCTTAGTAAAATATATATTATTTTTATAGAAAATTAACTACTCACTTAATGTTAATTTTTATAAAGTATACATTATTATAATAAATGGAGGATCCATGCCCTTAACACTACTACAATGGATAGCTTAACAAAGTAATGACTACAGTGGATAACTTAACAATACTATTACACACTGCACGTGCAGGACTAGTTATCGGTGGGCTCTGCATGTCAACGTCGGATTCCCGGCGTCCACGTTTTATGGATTTTTCTTTATATATAAATTGTCTTTTTCACATTATTCAGCCTTAATGCTAGTTTCAGATTTGCTGAATTACGTTGCATTTTTCAAAGTGAAGACTACCCGTTTAGTAAGTGGGAGGCCATGCGTTTGACTCTCTCCTACCGAAAGTATTCCAGTTCTTTTCATTTGCGGGGATAGCTCAGTTGGGAGAGCGTCAGACTGAAGATCTGAAGGTCGCGTGTTCGATCCACGCTCACCGCGTTGTATCATTTGTAAATCTGTCTTTAATATTAGAGAGATATGAGGCTTTTTTTATTTCTTGGCTGGATGGTTGGGGTAGTATTGTTTTATTTAACAACAAAATTCATAATTACGTTACATTTATTGGAATGTCGAAAAAAAGTTTAGTACGGATAAAATATGGAAGTATAATACTTTTAAATTTAAAAACATGTATTTTTTAAATTCAAAAATATACTTCAATCATTGAAATGTTCATATAGAGTTCATTATTCATTAAAAGCAACTTGAAACATATTTTAAATTTAAAACACAACATATCATATACCATTGGGACATATACGATGTCATCATCATAATTCCATGACCATTAGAATTGCTAGTCCAAAATACAAAACAAATGTATGAATGTTCAAACATATAAATTTTAAATTCTATGTTAAAAGTCCATGCTCATGGACTCAATCTATGAATGTAATTGCATCTACATCTTCATCATTATCATCACTATTTTTTTCAACCTCATCACTACCAATGCCCTCATCTCTAAACCTTTATTCATATTTTTCAACATCCATTTTATTTGTAAATGTTCTCACATCATCAACAGTCCTAGAAGATGAACCCACATCATATGATGTAGCAAGAGGAACCTCTCTTACTCTCTTTGAACTAGATGTCTTTCCCTCTAAAGATCTCATCCAAAAGTTTAAGTTGTAATGAATGTTGGCCAAATCTGCTAATTTGTTAGAAGACAATATGTTTCTCTTCTTGCTATGGATGAACTCATGTGTGCTCCAATTCCTCTCGCACTACTAACCTGTTTTTTTATACATGAAAGTAAATTAAGTCAAATCATCTTAAGATAACAAATCACAAGTATGTTTAAGTGAAAATGTACATCAAAACTTAAATTTAAAATACACAATTTACCTAGCTCAAAACTCTGACTGCAAGTTGTTTCAACTCTGGTGTCTCATAACCATGCATCATCCACTACTCAGTAGGTGTGTTATCTACACAAGCCATATCTCCTATCGCTCGTGTTGTAGTAAAAGAATGACCAGTGTCCTTCATATATGTTAGGGATTGTAATCGGATTTTCTTTTGCACCTCGGGGTCAGGATACATCCTCTCAACACAAGTATAAAATCCATTCATGATGTCATCATCTTTATGTACATGATAATAATTAGGTGCTAAGAAAACATATGTAGCATGCAATGACCTATGCAACATCGTCCACCTATTATCCACAATGTCCCATATTTGTTGATATTGTTATTGATCATTATCACATGCATTTCCTATGTGTTCCTTTGTTATATCCATGCATTCATAAACAAATCCCATACATGCAACATCTAAATAAACCATCCTCAATACTTTTACAATAGGCCCACAAATAGATACAATTTTATCTGTTGATAGCCAAAATGATTGATTGAACATAGTATTCTCTAGCATTTTTCCATGTTCACCCTTTGCAAGTTTATTGTTTATCCACTCTGCATTGCAAATAAGTGATCTCAATGCATTTTTCACCCTTTGCAAGTTTATTGTTTATCCACTCTGCATTGCAAATAAGTGATCTCAATGCATTTTTTTGTTCTACCAACCTCTTCAATGCAATGTAATGAGTTGTAAATCTAGTGCCACTTGGTTTAAGTAAATTTTGAGTGGCAATATTTCTAAATATACTTATTGTCAACCTATGATTAAGAATAAACTTGATTATTTTTCTTGCTAGATTTATAACTTCATGAACCCAAGGTACCTTACCAATGTCATGGAGGGCCAAATACAATGTGTTGCACACGACGTCCAAAAAATAGTTGGAAAATGTTTCATTAGTAATTCACCAGCGCAAACACAATTGGATGCATTATCGGTAACAACTTGTACTACTTTGTCGTCCCCTATAGACAAGATGGTTTTCTTTAACATCTGGAATAAATATTCAGCACTCTTTGTTTTGTTCATATAATCAATGGTGGACTGTAAATGAATCACTCCTTGAGGACAACAAGCAAGGGTATTCACAAGGGGTCGAGATTGTCGATCAGTGCAACCATCACTCACTAGAGTGCAACCAATAACTTCCCATGAATCCCTAAAAGGCTTAACCCTTTCTTCCATTCTAGCTTTGCTACTCTCATCTCCTTTGGTCCTAAGAGTATTATAGCTAGGAGGATCATATGTTGGACCAAATTTTGCTACCTTCTTTATCGTGTCTTGGAACAAATGGCTTCTAATAGAATTAAAAGAAATATTACAGCCAATGAAAAAATCATAGATTGAATCATATACCTCCTTTCGCTCCAATGGTTTCCAAGCTTACTTTAGTGTTTGTTGTCTTGCATCAAGATCTGGTAGAGTAGGTTCTCTTTGTGATCTGTATGGCATACAGGATGTTCATGATGTCATCGAAGTTCTTGAAGGGGTAGAAATAACCTCTTGTCCCATGAGTGCATCTTGCACTTTCCTCTTTTTAGTTGCATGGCTCTCAATTTTCTTTTTGTGAGATTCAATTTTTTCCCTTGAAATCTCTCTCGCCTCCGACTTAATCTTTTCACATCGTTTGACTCCTCCACCAAGTCCACCTACAATTCCAAGCAAATGATCTCTTGCTCGAGTCACTGATGTCCCACATTTTTTTATCACATTCTTTGCAATATATCTTTCCATCTATTTTTTTTATATAAATATCTCCATTCAAGAGCTTTAGATTTGGATGGTTGAGAGACCATTAAATTTAACCTATGGACAAAAAAATATTGATTAAAAAATAAATCAAAATAAAATTACAATGTTAGTAATAAATAAATTAATATTTAAAAATATATATATAATTTTCCCAAAATTTATATTAAAAAATAACAATACTCCCATAATAATTTACAGAATATATAATTTACTTTTAATTGATATAAAAATAATAATTTTAAAATTAAATATAAATAAAATATATATACATAATAAAAAATATAATAATAAACATATATAATAACTTTAATAAAAGAATAATTAAAAAATACAATATTTCTTAAGTTTCGTTAAAAATTAGAATATTTGTTAACCACATAATAAATTAAAAAATTATGAAACAAATCAAATCCAACATAATAAATAATCAACAAAAATAAAATTTTAAAAGAAACTTTCATAATTACCGGAATATACAGAATTAACACGAAACTTAATAAACGAAAATAAAATTTTAAAAGAAACTTATGTTGTTTCATAATTATCGGAATATACAGAATTAACACGAAACTTAATAAAGAATTACGGGAATATACATAAATAAAATAACCCTACGAACCTGCAGCAACAAACAAATTTTGATAAACAAACTATATGTCTATCACTGTGTCCGCGAGACATTAATTTAATTTACAAGTTTCTGTGAAAAGGTGGGACAACAAAAAAAAAAGGTTTAATTTAATTAACTCTAACAATGTTAGATCCTCACAAAAAATGATAAAAAGATTGATGGATGGTTTAATTTAATTAACTGTAACAATGTTAGATCTTCACAAAAAATATAAAAAGATTGATGGACGGAGTAAATGGTAAAGTTGAAAGGTTGTAAATGGAAAGTTTTGTGTTTAAATTTCCGTCAAACTTATTTATGTACCATAGTTCAAAACCTGCATCTAAAAATATAGTGATAGCAGGATTAAATCTCTAAAACTCGTTTCACACAAAATACAAAGATATCAACATTATTGTTATGATCGATGTTGCTACTGCTACTGTTGTTGTTACTCGTTGTTTCATAGTACTTCAACATCTCTTGATTTATACTATTGTTGTTTTTGCTGCATAAGTATCTCTTGGGTTACTCTATCAGTGGTGAGACATTGGGACAAAATCTCTTTTTCAAGCCTGAGACAAGTGGAAGGTTAACTAGACATGTAGTCTAGCCTCTCTAGACATTGTGTCCAAACGTGGCAACTTGATCAAAGATCAAATCCTCATTCATTGCAATGTGGACTAAAATAAAATGTTAGATAAAAATTCTAAGACATGGTATTAGTTCAGCTTGTCATAACCAATTTGTATTTGTATCTTTAACCATTGTCTTTAGCATTGATTCTCCTCGATTTGGCCTCGAGGTCAAATAAGGTTTCAAATAATTTTATTGGTAAAAATAATATAAAATTAATAAATATAATATAAAATAAAAAGTGATTTTAAAAAAAATTAGATAAAATATTAAAAAGTGTATAGATTTACGTGCAAATTATTGAAAAGAAAGGTAGGCAAACCCATTTATAGAGTCCCTTCCAACTTGAAGGAAGGGACTAATAACAAAATTAATTAAATGTTGATATTGAAATAGAAGACGTTCTAGTCTTCTATTTCAATATCAACATTTAATTGATATTGAAATAGAAGACCTTATCACATTAAAAATGCTAACAAAAATTTAAGTATTTTTATTCCAAAATTAATAAAAAAAAATTATGGACAACATACTTTAGTGAAAAGAGATTTTATGAGGAAAGTAGTGGTGTGGCCTCATTAGTCATTTTAAACATCTATATCTAATACTTTAACACACTGATTATGCATTCCTTCCCTCTAATCATACATTTTTATTTAGGTGAGGACTATATTACCATGTAGCATGTTTAGCTTGTTGTCATTGGCTTCTATGTTGTCCAGTAGATTATATAAACTTGGTTTCCTATTGCTTGTTTCTCATATTGTATGGGCATATAGTCTGTTAATGGATATGGTTATAGGTATGGTGAATTTTATGTTTTCCTCCATATATATGCATAACATTTATAAGAAATAACATGTGTGTTAGCATGACATTAACCAGTTTAAGGTTTTGTTTTGATTACATTTTTATTATAATAGAATATATTGAATTACAATAGAATATATGGCCACATGGGACTGTTGCATCTGATTCATATTAGTGATATGGTTAATACTACTCCTTGGAAGCAAGCTTGGATTTTTGCTGAGGATTTAGACTTTGTTGATGAAGATAGAGTTATGTGGAACATATTTACAAAAGACATTCAAGCTTGTCACGTTCACGTAGTGGGTAGGGAGGATGAACTAAGATGGTCCAAGAATGTTATTGGAGCATACACTCCTAGTTTGGGATATAGAGTTATTAAAGAGGAAGAATACCACCAAGATCCCCCTGGTGGAATTAGATACCTATGTTGTGGAAGCTAAAATGCCCTCTCAAAGCCAAGTTATTTATGTGGTTAGCTTTATTTAATAAAGTGCATGTTTGGGAAGTCATGATCAAGAGATATTGAATTGGTCTAGGATGGTGCTCTCTTTAAAGGGAAAGTAATGAATCTATTGAGAACCTATTTATAAATTGTCCATACTTGGTGAGGATGTGGGAATTTGTGTCAAAGGTAAAAGGAATACAATTTAAATGGGAAGGTTTAGATCTTCAATATGCTTTTCTTTCTTAGTTCTTCCAACTTTATTGATTTGGGGATCTTGATTGGACAAAAACAAAGCCATATTCAATAATATGGGCATATCCCATGTTGTTATAATGCATCTAATAGTTTTTCTATCCTCGGTCTCTTTGCATAGGATTATGTCCCTCTCAAAGCACATACAATGGATGCAGATATTATTGATAAAACATGTAGTTGGGCATACTTTGATGGGGCTTCCTAAGAACAACATACTAGATGTGGAGTTGGAGGTATAGTTTATGTATTTGATCATCACTAGATTAAGTTTGCAGCTAGAGTGGGACATAGCGCTAATAACTGAGCTAAATTAATGGCTTTGAAGTTGATCCTATTACTTTCCCATTATAAAGGATTATAGAAAATTCAGATCTTCGGTGGTTCGAAGCTTGTAGTGGATTGGTTGAGAATGAAGAGCCCCCCTAAGAATATTCATTTGTTGTCTATCTATGAAGGTATAGCTCGAATTGTAGGTTTGTTCCAGGAGTCTAGTTTCTAGCACATATATAGAGAAAGAAATACACAGACCAATCTCTTCTCGAAGCAAGGACCATAGGTGGGTGATGGACCTTAGCACCTATAGGAATATGTAAATGATACTATCTTAGAACATGATCCAAAACCTTTCCCTAGTTAAAAACACTTTATTACTTGCAGTTATGGTGATGAACACTCATGAGGATACAAACAAACAACAAAGGAATTAATGATATATCTTTTAATGGAAAAAATTGTTTATTATGTTGTGACTTTGTCATGATGTTCCTATATACTCAATTTGTATGCATAGGATTCACTTGTTAACTCAATGATATATTTTTGTTCTTTTTTGTAAGGACTATGAACTTTGATCACTCTATATAGATGACTAAAATGTATGACAAGGCGCTTTAGTGTCTCTGAACAAGGCGATTTATTTTAATATAATGACCTTTGATCTTTTTTCTGAGGGAAAAACATAGAATATATAGAATTACACTTATGAGTGGCATGGTTGTTTGATTGCATGATTATTATAACATAATATATGCAATCACAATTATAAGTGGCATGGTTGTATCAAATGGTACATTAATAGCATGGTATGATGTGTGATATTATGTGTGCAAAGTTGGATGGTAGGGCCCTTGTGTGATATTGCTATGTATACACGAACATTTCAATGTTAGTTTAAGTTTGGAACAATGATTAATAGTTGTTAATGATTTGTAATTTGGATGCATACCAATAAGCTCACCAAAAGTATACCTCTTACCTGTATTTTCCTATTTCAACTTATACCATCCCACCTTGCGCACAGTCAATCAATACCTAGTCTATGCTACATTTTGTGGGTGCTTGCATGACATAATTACACGATTTTGTATAGTAAGTTTATAGAGCATGAGCATTAATATGGTTTGTATGCATATTTAGGATGGATAAAATTTAGCTAAATTCATGTATCAATGGATGAAGAGGGACCCTCTTACCAACTTCATTTATGAGAAATCCTTCCCTTTGAACATGGTGTGCCTAAATGGGAAACGATTTAATTTTTGTAATGGGAATTCATAGGGTTTAGAGTTTCTCTAATCGATGTTCGTTTTTATGAGTTGGTTGATAATGGGTATGCTATTTAAATTTAAAACTTGTTTTAAATAATGGGGCATCCATGAATATACAAATATGGACTATTATTAGCCCCTGCCGAAGGCCAAGGTAGTATTGTAATGATTTTTCGTTGACTTTCAAATACTTATCCTTCGATTTTCAGAATTTTATTTTTTAAACAAACTTTTTTAATATTTCATAATTTTTCTATTAAATAATAGATTTAATTTAATTTATTTCAAATGCTATAGGCCATAAAAAAATTGATTTTTTTTTAATTGCCCTTCAGATTGCAAGAATAGTTGACATATATGGATCTTGCACAATAGGCATGATTATATTATGCTTGTTATTCTTGGAAATGTGATCCCACTTTGGCTTGGTTTTGCTGGGGTTGTTAATCAAATTCAAGAAGATATTATCGCAAACAAAAGTATACGAGAAACTTATACCATATCTGAAAGCACAAATAAATGGCCAAATGACCAGTATCGAAAAGGTTCTTTCTTCCTATGGCTAGATGACAGAATCTAGGTTGGTGGATCCCTGTGATGATCTCACTAATAAAAATATTCAAACAACCATTCAAAATACTATTGGATTCTCAGCATAGTTTAATTTATAATTAATTTATTAGTTAAATTATATTAAGATTGATTTGAAATTGTTATATATATGTATATATATTATAAGCATTTATTTTTCAGCAGAAAAAACACATTTTTGTTATTCAAAACTGAATTAAAAAGTACAAACATATCTATCATAGTCAATAGAATTTGACCGTTTCACACTCCTTTAAGTTGTTTCACATTCCTATTCATAAAAGTATATAATTTATTATTTTTTTAAAATCTTATTTAAAATTAAATTTAACCAATTAAAAATCTATACTTTGTTGTTTTTTTTCCAAAGCAGCCTTCTTATTTTTAAAGTATGTTGAGCAATATAGTTTGACAAAGGCTCAGCTGCCTTGCAACCCTTCTAATTTTTTATGTATGTTGAGCAATATAGTTTCATGAACATATAATTACAAATGTAATATGGATAATTTACTTGTTTGCTATATTATTGTTACTTCCATAAAGTTATGGAATGATGTGATGAATGGAAATTATAATAATTAATCTTTAATATTTATTTATCTATTCGATGCTGGAAAAAAATTGCACTAATAGGTACGAACCCTTAGTATACCTAAGACAAAGGACCATGTATGAACTTTGTTTTTCAATTGCATATCTTTATTTTAGTCTCTCAACCATCTTAATAGTGTAATTTAGTGCCAGCAATGATATGTATGTTACAATTTGAGGTTCAACATTAATAAGGGTGAAAAATCTTTGCTATCTATACTTGTTTATAGATAATTTTCTTTAGAAACTTTGAAAGTCTTCAAGATTAACACTATCATGAATGTAGACCTCTTCAAACAATTTTAGTGTGGATTAGTGAAACTTCATCTTATCATGGTTTCACTTTGTTTGGATTTGGAATGTTGTAAACAACATAGGGTCTTAGAAACCTCATGTTTATAAAGGCCAAACCAATTTCTAGAACTTGGGTCATTATGTACTTAACACTTTGTCAATAAATAAAAATGCATTCAGTTCTCTGCATATACTATTTCATTTGTATCTTTTTGCTTTAACTCCTTGAAACAAGATTTACCTTTTCTGATTTCATTCTATTTATTGTTGTACATTTGCATGATTTCCATTATGAACAACAAATATTCAATATTATCATTAGTTGATTTTAATGACTGGTTTGTATATTTGTTAAATCATTGAATTATATCTAAGTTGCATTCGAATGCTTTTCATTTGCGGAGATAGCTCAGTTGGGAGAGCGTCAGATTTGGAGGTCGTGTGTTCGATCCACACTCACCGCATCGTATTACTTGTATCGTTTAACATCAGAGTTATTTGTATAAATTATCGTTTTAATATCATAGTGATTCTATGTTAGGGTACTACTTTAATTGTTTCATTTTTCTGAAGGCCCCATTCCAACACTGCGTCAAGAAGAAATTCACGAGAATGTGCAAGTTCCACAACTAATTTCATTGTTATAATATTATCTGATCTGAAATGTGTTTATATTATGTGCTTATATTCTTATGATGGGTTGCACGTGACAAATCGTAATTAAAGAAGATATTCTTATGATGGGTTGCACGTGACAAATCGCAATTAAAGAAGAGATACATGTATTTGACTAGGGGTGGGTTCTTTTTTGTAGGTTGGGTGGTTGGGGTAGTAGGTTAGCATTCTCTTTACCCAGGATCAAAATTCATAATCATATTTACATGACACTTACAGGTGTGTCAGAATTTCAGTTATGAAAAAATAAAGTAGTTGACTGAGGGGATCCTCAGGGAGAATCCCAACATCTACCAACACATGAGCCATCATCCAACGGGACATGGTTGTGGTGGAGGTGCCTACAATTGGAAAAGAAGTCGCTGCCAAAGATATAAGGAGTGGGGGAACCCAAGTTGAAGATAACTCATGTCATTTTCTGCGCAACTAGTGCAGTGGAGATGCCCAAAGTCGACTGTGACAAATCTTCTTGGTCTCCACTTATACTTAAGAGAGCGTTGATGTACCAACAAGGTTGCTTTGTTGAAGTGCCGTTCTTCCCAATAACATGAATTATTTCCAAACATTTTATATCAATCGGGTATAACTTCAATGGTTGAAAGGAAGATTTGGTATCCACACCAAGTGGGAGCTTTATTTTGTTCAAAGGTTACTTGGGAGTAGGAGCGAAAGTGAGAAGCGGGAAGTGGGAGCGAAGCGAAAAGAGAAATTTTCAAAAGCTTCCGGGGTGGGAGTGTTTTTAGGAGCGTTTCTTATAGAATATATATTTTTATATATTTTAATGTGTATGCCAACAAAACCATGTGCATCCATCAAAATTCAAACCATTATACACAAATATGCAAAGTTTCTCATGTATATAGCAAGTAAGAGTGCATACAACCCCAATAGCTTAGAGTGCAATCAATATCTAAACCAAGGTACATCAATAAATAGGTTATAAACTAGGGATTCTTCAAAAACTAGTTTTGAGGCCACCAACATCAATCTGAACAATCAACACCACGAGCATCAAGATACATAGAGGGGTTGATGTGTTTGATTAAATGGAAATCCCATACCCTCATGCATGATAGAATCACAAGGGCTTTGCTGACAGACAATACCCATATCATGCGCGTTCATATTGGGGGTTTATTAATTATAAAAAAAACATTATATTGGGGCCATATTAAGGGTCAAGGGGGGTATTATATGTGCTTAAAAAATCTGCAACATCCAGGGGGTTTTATTATTAGGGTTTTGAGTTGCGAGTGACATCTAGCTACAAATGGTCATATATGAATCCAAAATCCATTAGATGCATTGGAAAGATTGAACCAACCCTTACCCTTTCTCTCTTTCTATTGATACAACACCAACAACAGATCCAGTGAGGGAAAGCTCAGGGAATTAAGGCAGGGCAGCTGGCTTGGTGGATATTGAGAGCATTCATTTGTATTACATTTCTTCAGCCTACTGGATTCATGGAAGTGCTACAGGAAGAAAGGATGGAACAACCCGTATTGGAAGGAAGGAGAGCATCTACACTACTTCTTAAGAGAAAGCCTCTGTTGCCCATACATGGTAAAGCAACAAAGTGAACGGCCATTGAACCAAAGTATAGTTACTACATCTGCTGGTATGTGACTGAACGATCTTCTTATTCCATGTAATAAGTGGGAACTTGGGTGGAACTTTGTTGTTTCCGATAGCTGAATCCTCGATATATAGTTAAGATACTCCATTATAAAGCTCTCATTTTGCTTGGATGAAGCAAAGAAATAAGGGTGAGCGGTGGAATAATTATCAGTAACAAACACAAAGGTCGCATAATAGCCATCATCCCATCCCACAGCCTCAAAGTCATAGTTTGAAATCCTAGCTGCAGAGGTGAGTGTAGGTGATCTTATTTTTACCCAAAATAACCACGGAGAGCAACTGCAGGGGCAAGGGTGGGAAGAGCATCACCCTCAGAGACAAAGGCATTTGATCGAGTGGAAGCAATAATAAAAAAGCTCGTTGATAACCCCTCAAAATAAGGAATAACAAAGGAGTTTAGCTCATTCGTCGGGTGTGTTTAAGGGTTTAGATTATGTGTCCTACAATCATTGAATTCCAACGTCACAATATTCTTATCATATGCATTTTACAGTTTGGAAACATGCCTTTCATTTTATCTAATAATTCTATACTTGTAAGTGAGCATCATCCATACTGTATATCACTACAGACTGATGTTATTTCATCACTTTCAATTTTGTAGATATTAGACTTGAAGAAATCTCTGTCCCAACTGAAAGTTATCCATGTTGTTGGAATGAAAGGAAAGGCAATATTGTTTATCATTAGTTGTTTCCACTCTTCAGATGCAAAGAACAAAGAGCATAACTATCCATCTAGGATTACATTCAAAGTTCGTTTATCTTTCTTTACAATTGACTCATGTGGTTGATAGTTTAGGGATTTCAACGATTTTCTATTATGATTGCAATAGTATCTAGATAAAAATTATAGTGTGTACCGATATATAATATCAATATTTTATCACAATGTTATCTATATGAAGAGATGAAAGCCCCTTTTTGCTTCATAGTGAGTTAGTACATCATTCTTTATGTTTGGAAGGTACACTCTTGCCATAATGATATGAAATATTGACTAGGATATGTCATGAGTTGTTTCTTATATATGGAACCTTTTTCATGTCTCTAATAACTTCACTAAAGAATTGTTATACATCTCGAGTCAATCCTAATGTACTTTGGCTATACTTTTTTCAAGCCTCATGCAACTTCACCATAACTAGTTCAAACCTTATGCAACTTCACCATGGCATCATCATGCCTTTAAAAAAACCATTAACCAAAAACTTTGCAAGAAAAATAACGCCTTTTACATTTCCAAAATACTCCTTCAAATTTGCAAATAACTCTACCCCAAATCAATGCTTCAAGTAGTTCGTTAATTCTGTTCCACAAATCAGTTTTCAACAGTTCTTAAGTAGTGCAACCTCAATTATAAAACAAGCTTGAAGTCTGCCCTTAATAAGGTCCCCAACTGCCTTGAAAAGTGTGCTAATATTTCTCTTGACCTTAGTGCCAAGTTTAGGAATTGTTGCATGAAGATATGCATCAATCCTTTTAAATCTGCAATATCAATTGGTTGAATATCTCTTCTCTAAAATGATCACACAACAAATCTAATTCTATCGTTGAAATGCATGCCTCAAGGTTGTCCTTTAATAAGTCCATAAGGGTGTTTCCAAGGCTCTCCTTCAGATTTGTCCATTAATCATAGAACACAAGTAGATATGTATTTGTACATTAGTGAAGAAATTCCGCCCCATAATCACTGCTTAGTGTACTTAGTCTAATCTCAGGTTGCTTTGAATAAAAAACATTGCTTGTCATTGAAACGAGTTTGTTGGAAACTTGGAAGTGAAAACTAGCATTATCGACTTCTCCACTTTAATGAATGCTTCTTGAGATTTCAAAATATGTAGACATGCAGTTCCTTTTTCACTTTGCTTCTGTTTTCTTAGTTTATTTTTCTATTATTTTCAAGGCACAAAAATAAGGACATAAGTCCATACAAGTAACGTACAAGGAAACCCCACATGGAGCAAAAATATCCATAGTATAGTCCATAGTATTTTTTGAATCTAATTCTATGAAAAAAATAATTTTTTTTAAGCAAATGAAAACAAAACATATGTATCTTTGATTTGTGGATGATGTGTTGTGTAGTGAGTTGGAGCTTTGTTATTTAGATGGAGTAAAATATTTGGTTTGGACAGAGTTTCTATGTTTTTTCATCTCTTGTTTTGATCACCTTTTGATCTTCTGTAGGTAAGTTGAAGTTGACTCTTCAGTTTGGGGAGGGCTATTTTAAGCCACTGGCAATACATTTTGTTTCAAGGTGTTTCATCCTTATAGTAAGATTTCTTCATCCTTCTTAGAGATTTGAATTGAAAGTGCATACCTTGCTTTCTAGCTCTTTGTTTTATTAATGAACTAATATGCATGTGTAAATTTGAATCATTTTTTTCATTTATTATGGATGCACTCACCTCATTTCATAGCCATATTATATCCACATTTTTGAAAAAATTGTTTTAATTTTATTCATTTCTTAACATGTTCTTAACCAAATAAAAGGTACACATGGATGGAAATGCAGATGGATCCAAGTGATGTTGTGGACTTCACAATTTTTATTGGTGAAGAGAATGTGCCCTTGGCATAGTCCAGTGTTGAAAAGGTTGTACATATGTTGACATCCGTGGTGAAATTGTGGACGATGAAATCGTTGATTATCATTTTGATTTTATTGGCCCAATTGGAATTCCTTTAAATACAAAGCAAGAGCAGAAAAGGAAACCTACAACAACAAATGTAGGTATTAAGAGGAAAGTAGGCATGTTGGTTGTCGAAACATTGCAATCACAGGTAATGGAAGGAATTCCAATCTCTGAAAACCTTGAAGGGAATGTGGAGGAACCTATGCATAAACAACCAAGAGTTGATTATTTGTCTGAGTCAGTGGAACAAGTTGTAGCGGTTGATCCTAATGTATTGGCATCTTCGAAACATAAAGTGAATAGTTTGATGGAAGATTTTGTCAAGGAGAAGCTAACACTTGAGGTATTTTTAGAAAATGGAAAACCTAACATAAAGATCTCTTGTGAAATTTGTGGCATTGATTATGGAACAAGGGAAGTATCCTTGGCGGCGCTAACAGTTCATAACTTAAAAAAAAATCATATGAAAACAGGGTCCCATCAACGTCACATTTCAATGTTGGGAATTAATGAAATTCCTTCATGTAACAGAGAAAAGTAGACAACAATGGCTAGTGACCAACTTGAGATTGATCAAGCAATCAAACTTCTACATGATTTCAACCAAACACAAGAGCCTAATTTGTTCAAGGTGGTGGAAGCAACACTTGCAAACTATGAGGACAAGAAAAATGTAAGAGTGGAATGTACACAATGCAATAGATGGTTCTCTTTGGTGCCGACAAGTGGTAATATTGTCGGTTCTCTTAATGAACACATGAAATCAAAGAAGCACACTACTACTACAAATGAGGCTTCACATGATACAATTGTGTTGAGGAGTGGAACAGTTGGGAGATCGAAGAAGCCTACCAATGATAAGTCCCAACAAAGCTTGACTAAGTTCTTGATCCCATAACTACCACCACCATTACATTGTGTTTCTACAAGTTCATGGGATTCTAGTTAAGGTTTGTTAATTACCCAAGTTTTAATTTAATTTGAATTTGAATTTGCAAATTACTTTATTTGTTATTACTTGTTAGTAGCAGTTAGTAAATCATTTTCCAATGTGTTTTTTCATCTTATTCTAGGACAATTTCCTCCCCCGATATTACTATGTTGGGAGTATTGGGATCCCTATCTTGATAAAGGAGGGGAGATATTGGACACAAAGTTTCTAATGGATGACCAACGTGGTGGAAAATTGTGGGCCATAGAGAAACATACTCGGAGAACAATATGTTATTATGGTACTGAATTTCATATTAACGGTACATACAAACATGTTCATTGCAAGAGGGTTTATGAAACATGAATCCCTTTTGATTCATTGACATGTAATTTTCGTAAGTTGATACCTAATTGTGATGACTTTCAAAAGTGTTTATATTGCAAATGCAAATGCTAGAGATGCAGATGCTACACATACATTAACAATGTGATCTCTTTGGTGGGAGAGGACAAAGGTTGCTACACTGTCTATTAGAACGAGGTCTCTAAGGGAAAAATTGTTTGAATCTGCAGGAAGGAAGGATGTGTTCAAGTTTTGCAAGGATGTGTGTGAGGCTCATAAGCAAGGAAAATTACAAGGTAAATATGTAGTTTGGGAATTTGTTCAAGATATATTTCACAACCTAGGTCATTCAAAGTCAGGGAGAAGGTATAGTGCATCCACTAAATCCATTTATGAGATGATTAATTTATGGGGAGGTACTAGATTACATAGCTATAATAGCTTGAATATGGATGGCCCTTCGATATCTACGACTTTAAGGAAAGTTAGAAAATCATTGACATATATCCTAGGGGAGAAGAAGTACATTTTTGATGCAATCGAAATTTTTTATGCTTCCTATAAAGCCAAACATGGTATAGAGGGCCCAATTCCCGTATGCCTTGCTTAAGATGAAACTGGTGTGAAAAAATATGTCAAGTGGGTAGCAAAAAGTGATACATTGGTGGGTTTTTGTGGTGAGAAAGAAGAACATAAATTCCAATCACATTTCTTGGTGACAATTAGTGAGGGTGCTGCAGGATATGAGATTATCACATATGCCTTCAAGAATTTTGTGATTGGCCATTATGCACATGTTATTATTGCAAACCCTCATTAGAGGAAATTTCAACTCAAAATGGGGTTCCTAAGGAAAATTAATAAAATAATAGTTAAAATAATAAAATAATATTTATTAATTTTGGAGGAAGAAAAGAAAAAACTACTTTTTTGTTCGTATTTTTGATATATCTCCCTGTGTATTTACTCAAATTTCGATTGGGAGATCTCGTTGGATGCGGAATTTATTAAATTCTGCATCGAATGAGTACCCACTCGACATACTTTTGACGGGCCCCTCTACCCCCAAAACAAGAAATACCTGAAAAAATGTGATGATGACATCATCATCACATTTTTAGGTATTTCTTGTTTTTGGGGTAGCGGGGCCCATAAAAAGTATGCCGAGTGGGTACTCGTTGATTCTGCATCCAATGGGCTCCCTCGATCGTAATTTGAGTAAACACAGGGAGATATGTCAAAAATATGAACAAAAAAAGTAGTTTTTTTTATGATACCTATCCCCAAATTTATATTAAAAAATTGTTTAAGAGGTGCTCCCTTTTTTAATTTTAAAGCATTTTGATTGGCTAATACATGATTAAATGGAATTTGTATTATTTTTGGAATGCCCATTTTAAAATGAAATTTCCTCTAATGTTCATGAGAAGATTCCTCATTTGGTTGTGGTTGTTCATCCAACGTGCAACATGTTTGATGCATATTTAGAAGACTTGTGGAAGAAACATGTGGAACATTTTTTTGGACCCATTATTGGCCATTCCTCGGATGGGGATAGTAGGAAAAGAATGTTTATGTTGAAGGATTATTACTCAATGACATGCATGATATATCAAATTCCTTGGGAAGGGTGGAGGCTAACTGGGTTGTATGATGGATTTAAAGTAACAACACTTCATGACCAAGATTACATCCACAATGACAAAAAGCTAATGAGTCCTTTGTTTAGTGGTCGACGAGATTTGATTGTTGGACAAGAGCTGATTAGTTTTAACCATGTAAGAATGGTTTATAACAATTTTAAAGTGGATGACCATAAGCTTAAAATTGAGGATATAGAGAGGGTTGATCACCAAAACTGGGGTTTAACACAACGCATTGCTTTAAGGCATGTCCAGAGGTGCTTGAAGGAAATGAGAAGGACAAGTGGCAAGACAAAGAGGACATCGGGTACAAAGAGCTATCTAGCAATCGTTGCTGACTATAATGATATATTTTTGTTTCCTAGTTTGACTCTTTGGGAAAATACACATTGTTTTAACGCTAAAACTTTTATTGCAAGGGTTATTAAACAAAATGTTGATTAAATGTAAAGATGAAAGTGCTACGCTGACTCTATCCCCTCCTTTGATCCGATTTGTATTTTATTTGTGAAAAAAGAATGAATTCAAAGTAGAACCAAACTAGTGAAACTGGGTAAATCTAATCTACCATTCATACTTCAATTTTAAGTCGATCTTAGTATATTTAGATTGTAGCCTTTCTCCGAGAATCGCTAAAATAGATTGGAATTATAACCGACTATACATTATATTGTTTTTTAAGCTTAAAAAAACAATTTAATAAATTGTTATATATTTAATGAAGAAAAAAGTTTTAAATGATTTTTAGTGTTTTATAAATAAAACTAGAATATACATTATATTGTTTTTGAAGGTAAAAAAAAACAATTTAATAAATTGTCCTTCTGCAACTCCAGTTCGGCAATGCACAGAATTTTCCTTCAATAATTCCGCAATTTAATAAATTGTCCTTCCACAACTCCACTTCCGCAATCACACGGACTTTTCCTTCTGCAACTCCACTTCCGCAATCACACGGACTTTTCCTTCCGCAACTCTATTTTGACAATGCAGATTGTGGGTTGCGGGAAGCTTCATAGACTTTTGCAGTTTTCCTTCCGTCATTCCGCTTCCACAATGCGGATTGTGGGTTGCGGAGCGTACATTAACGCTTATTTAATTACTTTCCGCAAATCTACTTCCATTTTCTAGAAAATCTAAAAAACAGTAATTATTTTAAATAATTTATTTATTATTAAAAATATATTTTCTTGAAAGTCTAAAGTTTTACTATAAAGAAAATTTCTTAACTATTTTGAATTAAATTTCTAACGTTGAAAAAAAATATTCTTTAGTATAAAGATATATCATTTTTTCATGTGGAATTTCTTCTCCGATGTGGTTATCCAAATTTATACATCACTAATTCCCCACAACTACACGATTGCAATTTACAGATTTAATGATTTGAAAGATTTACCAGAGTTTAATTAAATATCTATTCTATTCTCAAAATTGTGGTTTAATTTACTATTCTTAAAACCCGTTATACAAATTATTTGATCAAACCCAATTTTTTTTTTCATTTTCTCAAGGACGCCAAGCATCATAGGCAATAGAGCTCTTATCGTTACAAATCAAATATTTAGATATATACTAACTATTTATCTATTGTAAAACTAATCAAAGTCGTTTGCTTAGACTTGGCTCAAATTTAGTTCAAATTGGCTAAAATTCACCTAGAAAGGGACACAAACTCTGCAAGGAAAAATGTTGTTGGCAGATATGAAATAATCGTTCTTTTGAACTGGTAGATATGCAATAATATGTTGCTGCAAGTTAACAGTGATCGCATTAAGGACAAAGTTTGACAAAATCTTGTTGTAGATTGCGCCAACACAGATGAGTGTGGTGCATCAAATTATAAAAACGAAAAAAACTGGTTTGAAAGACTCGATTAAGAAACCCTATGTAAAAAAAAGAAAAAAAAACAGAAGACACATGTCGAGATACAATTTGATGGAGCGACGAGAAATCTCCTGAAACTACGTCTCCATTGTGAAACGCTTTCAACGTAATTAGTGTTGGAATTGCATTTCATATTTGTCCTTCCAAATATATATTTAATGTTTTGAATCTTTATCTTGTGTGTCGCACAAAGTTTTATTGAAAAAATAATTTTTCAACAATAAAATTTTATTTAAAATATTACTCAATTTTTTTTATTAAAAAAAATATTTTTCAATTAAAAATATGCTGAAATACTTATCATAAAATAAGAAAATATTTAAAATGCCTAAGGCTCTTACTTTTAAACAATTCTTTTAACACTCTACGTGAGTGGAGAACTCATATGGTTGGAGAACGTGGCAACATAAATGGCATACCATAGACTTATGGCATATCGAACAGTTACAATCTAGAGCCGTTTTCACCTTCTACATAATAACAACCTTTCTTACATGTGGCACGGATGGTGGCTAAAGTTGAGATGGTTCGTTAAAATTTAAATTAACATGTTATTTAAATCAAATAATTCAATGAGAAGATTAAGGAGAAGTAATTGAAAATAACAAGTTCGGCTGTTAATTATTTCAATGCCAAGAATATTCTTATTTTGATCAATCAAGACAATAAGATTAAAAAATGAATTAAAAGGTACAAGCTCACACTTAGTAATGAGATAAAGAAGTTTTATCATGTAAATATAACAATAGACTCATTTAGAAGTGTTTTTCATGGTGTTAGTTTTCCACCCGACCATTTGTATTTATTGGACGACCCGGCTCGCGTGAGCTGTCACATCCGACGTTGCCGGTCGTCCAATCGATGTAAATGGTCGGGTGGAAAGCTAACGCCGTTTTTCATTGATCATGTGTTTTGAAAATTGAGAGTGGAGGTTTGGAACAAAATAATTTATTAACAATGACATATGTAACTTTTTGCTTTTATAAAGGATATAATTTCTAATCAAAAGATAACAATAGACTTATTTACCTATGTTTTTTTTATTAATGATGTACTTTGAAATATTAACATTGATAACAACTGAAAAGTAACATGTGTAGGCATTATGCATTTGAAGTACATTGAGTGATAAACTCAGGAAACAAACAAAAGGTGGAACTTAGAATCCTTTTTAGAGGTTAATGTCAGGCCACATTTAATGCAACATACCAAAATTTTCAAGGATATCATGTTGCATCAATAGTGTAATTGAAATTGTGACATGGTCTTTGTAGAGGCTATTCATTAAAAAACACATTGCAATAAAGATTGTACTAGGATGTGCTTTCCTTTCTTTGTCAAGAGAAATTTATTATGGATATTTTTTGAAGATATGAAGGGTTTTAGATTCCTAAACTATTGTTTATTGCACATACCAAGATGTAAAAAATATTTCATGGGAGTGGAGTTTTCTATGTATTATCCATGATACACTTTGATGAAATAAATTTATTTTGTTTTGTTTCGTTTATAATTGAAAGCATTAATTTTCTAGTATATGTAATTCATTTTATTTAAAATTTATAAAAAAACAATAATCTAAACTTTTATAAGTTGACATAGTAATCTGATATATAAAAAATCTTATGGTAAAAACTATTTTTTGGACACGGGTTTTACTAAGAAACACTTCAACTTCAAACTTGTTGCGAAGTTTTTTAGCCCATGAATAAAATAAATTGTTTCAATCAATTACTAGGATTACAAAGAATAATAAAATGTTGCTAAGTTTTTAACATATATTAAAAATTATTTAAAAAGATGTGAATGGATATGTGAAAAGCATTTAGCAACAAGACCTATAAATTTGACTTGGAAGTGTTGGAAGCTTACAAAGTGGGATTAGGAGCCTCCCACAACAAAACCTTGTTTCCATGGCAAGTGTTAATCCAACTCAACATCTAAGTATCGAAAACATTTTCATGTTTAAGAGAAAATACATAAGAGTTTCATTAAAATTTGTTTTTAGTTTTTTATTAAATATAAAAAAATTGAAAATAACAAATTTTTTCCAAAATTAGTAGCTCCACGTCTATGCCAGCCATAAGAGAGCACTTTCAAATTGTCTAAATAAATGGGTATCTAAATTCCTCAAATTCTTCTAACTTCTGAGGCCTATAACCAAAAAACAAACATGTATGGAATTCCATAGGTGATGCTTGGTAAATTCGGTGGTTGATAAATTGTTGATGCTCAATGGGTGGTTGAGTTAATCCCTTCACTAACATAGTTTAAAACCAATTCTTCTTCAAAAATGGTGCCCACTTCTCTTTGGAAATTGCACTTTTGGACTTGAAAATTGACATATTCTTTAAAAGAAGAGCACAATGTCCAGAGAAAGGAACTGAAAGGAAGGGCACAACCCCACATTGGGACAATGCTCACCCACATACTCTTCAAACAAATGAGAAAGTTTCAATTTCAGTTATTACATATATATACTAACAACCACTTGCTACAAGGCACTTATCTACACATATACATATCTTAACAAGTCTATCAATTTTAATAAAAATTAATAACATTTGAAAAAATCATTAACCATAAAAAATACATCTTAGCAAATTGTTTACCGATACTTTAAAACAGTTTGTTAGATTTTTTAACAATATTTTGACAAATAAAATGTCTCATAAGATGCATATGTCCATCAAATTACAACCATGCTACCCATGTAAACCATCTCGTGTCTTTGTTCATCCACACTAACCACAAATTTACGGATTCTGCGTGTGGGGCTTTAATTCGGCGTTTTTCCCTCATATTTCTTTGATCCACGCACTCCACCACAACAATAGAAAGATTATGCTATGAAGGAAATTTAAGATCTCAGCTCACCGCAATTTATGGATTATGTCGTGTGGGAATTTAATTTAGCGTTTTTTACTCGATTTTGTTCGATCCACGCACACCAAAATATAAGGATTATTAGCATACCCAAAACCCTAAGTCTATTAAAGCTGAAAATCAAGGCAGTCAAGTGGCCTTAGAATGTGTTACACATCATAGAACCATATCAACCTTTTGCTCTTAGGAAAGAATTATCCAGTTATTTGATTCCACATAGGAAGGCCCACGCAGGGAGATCAATAAACGATCATGGTACGCAGTATTGGCCTTGGGAACATCAAAAAACTGGCCTCTTGAGTTTTGGTATGGAGGGAAGCTTATTTGGCACAGATATATCAGTTCCCTCGTACAACATGTCCGTGTGCATTGAGGATTGAGTGTATCATCATTTCTTCATCATCATTTCAAAGTTTCAGTCATATCTTCTTTGGCTGAGATCTTTGTCAAGCAAAAAATAGATCGATTAGAGTGTTGGTCCTAGAGCAGTGATATTGGTTCACATTATGGCAGGAGTGACCATTGATAGGGAAACAATATTATTGTTGCACAATTTGGACAGGTTGCAACTATGGGGACACAAAATGCTCCTTAGATTCCACCTCCTAAGCGAAAATCTGACACTGGCAAGTAAGTGCATCCAATAATACACAAGTTGTCATTGATTATTTTTGAAGATTGAAATAGATTCAATTTTATAATCCAGAACTTGAAGAGAAACTAAGCGCAATTTCTTCCCATGTTAATTACTTCTAAGATCACTTCCAAGGGCCTTTTTTCACCTACTTTTCTATGTCTTATCCCATTGGATGAACCACTACTAAAACCTATCCATGGTTCGCAACCATTCGTTCTTTTCCCCACTCTCCATTACTATTAAGGAGAGACTAAGACACCTACCTTCAAATAAATTCCCATATTTATTTTGGGTGAACATAGATAGCTTATTTGCTATTATCCTTTTACCATCTCCATTTTATTTGCTCCCATCCCAAGTGTTTCAAAGAGGTCCTGACTACTATATAAACTCTATCTCAAAACAGAGTAATATCTAGATTTCCATGCTAAAACTATGGACCTCCAATTGTATATGAAATGCCAGGAAATTCACAGGAAATGGTCAGCAATTGGAACTACACATGCAACTCAGTTCACCTAATTAAAAAACTAAAAATTCACAGGAAATGCCATTGTTTCCATTATTGTTCAGCGCAACGCCTTGCAGTTGTGGTCTAATCCTAACAACCCATTAGATCGATACTTTTTTAATATAAACATCCATTCGAGTGGCGTCAACCTAGTGACCAACTTGGTGGGCCACGATTCTCAGTAGGGAAAATAAATGAGCAAAATAAATTATCCGCATAAGCCTCCAACAGTCGTCATTGGCAGTCTAAAAACTTCATTTTCGAACATATCTGTGGTAGACTGCAACACCCAACTTCAAATTTCAAACCTCAAAAGAAACATGTGAACAAGCAAAAGGAGTGTTTACATATATTCAAATTTAAAATTTGAATGGTTTGGGCATGGTATGGATTCATCATCCACCCATGGTATGGGAAGATATATTAACATGGTGTTCGGTAAGGTGTATGGCCGTGACAAATGCAACTTGAGTCTAATCAAACAACCAAATGCATTGGGTGTTGGGACCGTTTCCATGAACAATGAAGGGAGAGGAACGATGTCAACAAGGAAACATACGGAGGGGTAACGAGACTCAACTAGGACACTTAAACATACCGCTAGGAATATGCAATCATGATAAATGACGTGAAAGCACAAATTCTCGTTAGCAAATGTTCATATAAATACATGAGAGATGGCCCTTGGTTTCATATTGCAAGTGGTCTCTTGAACTACATCAGGACTCTTCCCATTCATTATGACTTTTTGTCTTCTTCTCACGTGAATAGGAAGAGAATAATACAACAATATTCCTAACCTTAAAGATTAGGTTCCCAACAAAAACAAAACATATGTTTGGTCATTATTTCCCCTCTTGGATTGGAAAGCTCTTCCCCTCTAGAGAGGAAGGGAGAACCCCAAACCAAGGATGAAAAAGAACAACCTAAAGATTGACTAGACAAAGAAGTGCAAAGTCAGGGGTATGTGGAGCACTGGGGATATCTCAAGTAGAATAAGAGAATACATAGGTCATAGAAGAGCATGTGTAATAACTCAAAAATTCGTAAAAATTTAAAAATTTTCAAGTGACATAAAATGTCTAAAGTCTCCGCTAACGTACCACTAACGGTTAGCAGATAATAAAACAGTTTATAAGATAAACAAAGAGTTGCTTCTTTATAAGATTTTGTATTAACTAAAGGATTCTCCTTGATATTTGAGTTAACGCTGTTTTTGACTTAGCAATTGTAATTCTTCCAGAAGTAGAAAAAGAACTTGTATTTTACTGCTGCTAGATATACTGATGATTTCTTTTGTCAAGTAGGGAAAAATTCTTATGTGTGATTGGGGATTACTTAGTTTTAAGCTAACACAGTGAGATTGATGGTTCCTTACATGTTTAGCAGGTAAACATACGTTCCAATAAAATAATATTTATATTCAAGTTAAGAAGATACTTCTCTAGCATGTTTATGATGCTAGACTTAGAGTGTTTAACTGGAGCTTGTCTCCATTAGAGGTAACGTTAATCTGTAGTTCCTTTGCTGTTAAAACTCCATAATGACATTATATCAAACCATCTATGCATAGGTTAAACTGCATGATCACATATTGTCAAAAGATATCCAAAACCCTAGATGATTTAGATTCAACTTCTAATAAAAGCTTGTATTCCTGTTTATAATAATTGTGATTTAGAGTTTTAGATGTAAAGAATTTCGGTTCCTATCTTGATGCTTAAATACACTCCGTACTGTTTGGTGTGCATCACAATTATCTTCTTTTCAGGGTGTTATACACAACATTCTCTCAATACTAACAAGATTACTTTTACTTTAACTATTGACTCCTTACTAAGTTGCTAGAATCGTTACTGAGACTCCGAACATAGTCTAAGGACTGTATTTACTAGCATTCCCAAAACTCAATTTAATAAAAGAACCGAACCATGAATCTCTTTTTAGCTGAAGAAATCTTCCTTATTACTTTATAGTCCTTTACTTTGAGTTCTTAATACTTGTATCTTATACACTCAATCCTAAAGTATCATTTAGTTATAAACTAACCCTTTTTACAAGTTGTTTATAAACTCTAAAGATAAGTTTGTTGATTTTCATACTTTAATATATCTTATAGATACTTATCTCATCTACCCTTTTGTCCCCCAATTCTAGGTGTCATTGGATCTCATTCTAATGGTAGATTAACATTAAGTAAATCTTTCACCCACATTTCAACTTATGTAGTTATGTAAAAGAACTACCCTACTTGTCCCATAACCAAACCCTAAAAGGAAAGAAATCCATACCTAATCCTATAGTTGGCAAACGAGACATCCAAAACAATAATACTAAACATGATTATCAATCATAGGATTTGCAATGTATAGTTGATTAAAGATTGGTTTATAATGATTTTTATGTAGGCTCCAATTGGCATCGCTGACTATAGAAACACCACCCATCACGAGGAAAATAATTTCATGGACACGTGGTGAGGTTTTTTCCACAACTAGAGTTGACTTAAAAGGAATTACCCTAACCCTTCTTTTCACAGAGTGAGGGTGCCTTGGTCCAATTTGGCCGAGCTGCGAGCTCATGGCCATTGAATATTGTTTACACCTTTGTTGTTGCAGGTTGTTTTCTCGTGACCATCGAAATCCTGTATACCCCTCCATTGTTGTAGGTTGCCTTCTGAACAAACAAAGTTGAGAGCTGGTTTCTTGTGAGGACATGAGGTGGTTCCGAAGCTTTGTTGATTGCTGTGTAAGCTTCTGGTGTAAAGAAGTTTGAGTCTTGTTGGCCACCGATTGTGAACAAAGATTCCGAGTTTAGAAGCATGGTTTATGTGCTTTTGCCTTAGGTTGGAGTGTTACTCATTTTTTCTTTGGCTTTGTGTCTCAGCGTCTTCTCAGTTTTTGGAAAGGTGCCAATAAGCAGTCTTAGGTGGTTGGTTCCCTCAACTTCATTAAAAAGGAAATGCTTAATAGGTAACGACCTAACATAGGTTTTCATCTTACGTAAATTTTGAAATTTTTTAATTTAATAAAAGGTTTGTAACCAAAGGATTGTTACTCTTTGCAGGTCCTCCTCTCGGCTCTGTAGGATGGAACGAGCTTGCTCCTTCAATTTTCAACTATGCAGACTTCCAGTAAGCCACGGTTACTCTGTGGGTTTTTCTCCCGTGTTGGTATTACGGTGGTTGTAAGATGAGGATACTTGCAACTTAAATGAACTTGACCTAGATTTTTAATGGATAGGTTATTCAATGTGTTGTTTTGTTTCTGTAAAGAAAACCTTAACAGGTAAAATGTGCAAGTTCTGGAAGGCTATTGCAGCCGTGACCTGGGTTTTACTTAGCAGAGCCTTTACAGCCTGGACGATGTAAATTTCTTTTACTTTCCTTTTTGGAACTCAGCTCTAAGCCATGACAAGGCTATTTGACCTCTGCCTGGTTAAATAAGTTTTTTAAAAGGATTTTATCGGTGAAGAAAAATACTGTTTACTCAATCGAAACTTGTAATAGATAGAGGGTTTCTTACTTATTAAGAATGTAATAGTTACAGTTTTGTTTTACTATTTTGCAAAGTTTTGTTTGAGGAGGCTCCAGCCTTGACTGATATTTATAAAAGGCCATAGGCCATTACCCTTAATTTAATTCGTTTCTCTCAAGTTGTTTACAGTGTTATTACTATATATTCTTTTTTTTTACAATTAATATTTAATGTAATTCTTTTATAGTAATTTGTACTATTTAGATTTTTACAGTGTTCTTAGGTGGGTACAATACTTTGTTTCTTTCTCAGATTGGTTATTATTTGTAGATATCTTACAGTTATGAAATGATATGGATTTTTTTTTATAGAAATGGTTTCAGTTTTAATTTCCTATTTTTACTTACAGTAATACATATTTATAGCTGCTAAATTTTATGAAGGAAAATTAGTGTAAGATTTTGCAAGTTGTAAATAAAGATGAAACATGTATTTTGTAAACCCTAGGTAAAATGCTTTGAGGTTTTAAGTAAAACATCGGTTCCTAGAACAACAAGCAAATATGATCTCGGAATAAGTGATTATAAGAACTTATAGAAATACTACCTAGTTCTAACCTGAAGTGCTAGTTTGTTTCAGTTCTTGTGTTTATTTGTTTAACTTTGTCTATTGTGTTTATAATAAATATTAGTACTAGAGATAATTCTATGATTAGTATGATTGCTAACTTAAGTAGATAAATTTCATAGATAGAGTAAGTACTGTTGTTTCTAAGGAATCAATCATATGCAATCTATAAAAGAAATTATTTACATTTTTAATTCAGAGTTAACAACGAATCATTACATCTACTTAATCAACCAGCTGTACTAGAGTACTGCCTATACAAGGCATGGAAAAATACAGTATGGTAATCATTTCTATTTATTTCTCATTTAGCATAAATACTACTGTTTTTAGCATAATCTACAAATTACTAAGTTCATCAATATACAAATTGCTCTTATGTATAAACCCTAATCAAAACAATAACATACATTTCCTTGAAAACTAATGATCATTTACTGAAAACAGTAAATAAATTATAATAACCTGAACAAATAAAAACCTGTCAAATGATGAGGTGACAACAGCTTAAGGAGGCTGTTCCTCCCAACCAACTCTTGGAGAAAGCTTAGTTTGCACTTCCTCAGGATCCCCGAGCCTATTTCCCGGTCCTCCTGGTAGAGTACTGGGTGAAGGATGTATCCTTAAGACCTTCTGTCACCTGACTGGTCAAATTATAGCAGTAATCCAAACCTGCTTACAGTAGTAAGAACTTCAGCCTAAGAGTTGCATGACTAAAATTTTATAATAATGCTTAGGTCTTCTGGGTTAGTTTTTACTTAATGAGCCACCTGCTCCAATTCCACTTTCTTGGAAAATCATGACCACAAATATAGGGAAGTTGCCACCTGCAACAATTAGAGGTAGTTTGAGGATGCTGCCACTTGTCAGTATACTCTCCACCCAGTCTCCTCCACCAAGTGACCAGTTAACACTCTTTTAACAGCTTCCCTAAGATGTTGTCTCATCATTTATTTATTTATAAATAAAATATTCTGAAATACATTAATTATTCTTGACCCCACTTGGTCATCAATTACAAACTTAGCATAAAATATAACATAATGTTCCTCAATAACATTAAATTGTTTTTTTACAAATTGGGACAGGTGATAGTATGAAACACCTAAGAAAGGGTCAAACTAGTTGCCAAAGAATGAGGATACTTAGACAACATCTTAAGGGGGCCTCCAAGAAAACCTAGTGCTTGAGACTATGCAAGAACAAGTAAGCTCAAAGAACACGAGCACAAAAAGAAACAGAAAGTTCAAAAAGCCATAGAGAAAATTTAAGAGTTAAATGAAAGTAGTCTAACCAAAATCCATGACTAAAATGCCCTAGCCAAAATTTATAAACTATAATCTAAATAATGAACTTAAGACAAAACTCAACCACCCTGTAAATTCCTATTAAGAAAATCCTTACATTGAAGAAGCAAAAAATAAAATAAAACTTTACATCCCTCTTCGAAAAATTATATGAAGATCCTCCTAGGGCACTTCTAACGTTTGCATCTTATCATATAACGAGATCATAAGTCAATTTTCTTGTACTCCAACTCTCGTAGCATAAGGAATTGTATTGCAAGAAACTACTATCATTGGGAGAGCATAATTTTCCACATTAAGTGAACCTCCCACCTTATCACCACATCCGTATTTACGCTATTAAAGACATTTTAAGAAGTAGGTCAAGTTAAGAGAAAGAGTATGTGTATGTTTGTTTGAGGCGGCAAAAGCATTTTACGCATTCAAGTTTCATTGCAGACTTGCGGGAATGTGTTCATCGGCTTCATTGAATAAATTTAAACACGGGAACACCAGATGCTCTGTATTATTTTGTTAATTATTTTTATCATTCTATGGTATTAATAGTATTTCCAGAACAAAGTGATTGGCAGACAAATATAAACGTGGTGGACGTGCCGGAGTGGTTATCGAGCATGACTAAAATCATGTGGGCTCTGCCCGCGCAGGTTCGAACCCTGCCGTCCACGTACCAAGGATTGGTTGAGATTTTGTTTGACATTGTCCAGCCTTTATTGCTAGTTTCATTGTTCAGCCTAAACCTTTTTCACGACCTGAATGTTTTCATATCAATTCCTTTCATAGCTTAGTTGATTATAGCACCCGTTTAGTAAGTGGGAGGTTATGAGTTCAAATTTCATCCAAAAGATTTCGACTTCTCATTTTGTTCTTACTTTGTCTATTTACAATTTTTGAATGGTAAAACAAACTCTCTCTTTTTTTCACAGCAATCGATCAAAGGGTAACGATGGACATGCAAGTCAAAAGTAGCTATCATCGCCTGCTCATTTATAGATTTATATCTTGTCATGCTAGAAATTTCCATCTTAATCAAGATTGCGTGGATAGCTCAGTTGGGAGAGTGTCAAACTGAAGATCTGAAAGTCGCATGTTCGATCCATCCTCACTGCATTCTATATTGCTGGCAGGTTTAAGAAATATAGATTAATAAGCAATTGCCCACGTAGAAACAAACAAAACTTGAAACGTACATCATTTTCAAAACTTAATGTCATGGCAGGTATAATGCAACATACAAAATTTTGTTTTGAAAAGTTAACATGGGCAACATTTTAAAAATGGGTAAATGACATTACAATAAGAAACGAAAGGATTTTTATTTTATCATTTTGGGTTTCAGTGTCTTTTTTTTAATTTTATTGATTTTTTTTTAAACATTTTACTTAAATTTATATAATTTTGTAATTAAAATATTTTATATTTTTTGGATTAAAAACATTTTATTTAAATTTAATATATATAAATAGATAATGATGATGAACGTCCATTGAGACCAACTTTGGTTTATCGCAGCTTAAGAAGGATAATACTTGGTTTACTTTAAAATCTTGTTCCTGTGCTAAAAAAACTTACGAAGAAGCTTTCCAAGCTCACTATAATTTTGACAAGTTAGGAGGTTATAAAGGTTTGTATTGTAACAAATACTATCAAACTCAGATATAATGTGGATGTAAGACTCACCCAGACGACAAACCCTTTCTGCCCATGGAGTTTTAGGAATAATATAAGACTTTGTTTCGCTATGGAGTTCATGAGAGTTCGTTCTAATCTTGGTTATATTAATTTTCTCCTCTGAGCTACTTACTACTGAGAGATACTTTTGATCTTCCAAGTTAGGATTAATGACCTCCTTATAGCATCTTATTTTTTTCTTAACCACTATGTAATGCACCAAATAATTGTAATTTATTATTACTTGGAATAATTATTTTTTATATTTTGATAGGAAAGTCAAAATGAATGTAATGGATTATTTTTATTTAACAATTAAAACATTGAGAGGAATCGAAACTGGAGTAGCTCTTGAAAGAGTGTTTGTTGACCCACAAGGAAAAAAGACAAGTGGCGAAAGTTGGTGAGTGAGAAATCAAGTGATGCAGGAGGAATCTTCCCCAAAATCATGTCAAGACTCCTTGTGGAGTGCTAAAGAGCAGGAGGCTCATAAATGACCAAGTCATAGAAAAATACTATAAAATAGGATGTCCATCAAGCAAGCAAGAGGCTAGCGATGGACGGGGAATTAATATGTTGATGCAAGAGATGGCACATTGATCGCATTTTGTTTTTGTGGTTCAACAAACAAGCTTAGGGGTTCCGGAGCAAATAAGACTTGGCTACTCTAGGAGTTGGCTGGGAGGAACGACAACTTGAGTTATGTTTTCCTCACAGTGGTGCCGGGTTTCCTACTCTATTTCTTATCTATATAGTATTGATAAATTATAGACTGAATATAGATATGAATCGTAAATACATTTTTAATAAGGAATTATACTATGCATATGTTCCTAACATTTTCCTATTTTCATGTTATGGTTTAGTATAAGTTGTTCTTTACTTATGGGATGTAAAAATGTCACAGATCTTATTATCTTAGTTTAAAATTCATTATGCAAATATTATATGCATTTCCATACTAACCTTTGTTTGGGATTCCATACCTAGATTAGAGAGGATTAAATTTTAGAACAACTAAAGGATCTGAACGAATGTATCATAATCAACCAACACAATACTCAGACAACCAGAGTAATGGTCAATTCATAAATCTTGTTAATATTTTAAAGTATGTCTACATATTTTCTTTTAAAATATTTTAAATGTATATTAGTTCTAAGTCATTCAAACTAATTGTATACCCTAGGAGCTAAGGCTTTTCAAACAGAGTTTATCTTTGTTCTAGACTTTATTAATTTATAACTTCTTCTAATCAAAACTCTGTTTTAAGAGTATCTATAGTTACAACCAGATTTCTTTAATGTTGTTAAGAATGAATTTAAAATAAGGAATCACAAAGTAAACAACAAATCGAATAACCCCAATGAGAAATCAAAGAATATAATCACTAAACAATAAGAATGCAGATAGTCGTATAAAATATTCATAAATTTACAGAGTAGAGCCGAAAGACTTCTTCACTTGAAAACATCTAGATCGTGAATCTTCAGATCTACATTTTAATTCAGCATTAATCAAATATGTGACTGTTGTCAGTTGGGTATTCATACCTGTTTGGAACCAAATCTAAAATATACCAACATAATGTTGTATAATAAAATCGATACATGCCCATCTCATAGATCCGCATCGTAAACCCAACATTAAACATAACTAGATAAAATTGCAGTAAATCTTTTCTAAATCAATAACACAATACAAATGAATAGTCTCGGAACTTGTGTATCCATACTCGAGGTTAGATCGAGATGATCGAGCATTTAAATAAACAACATGATTGTGGAATCCAAGTGTAAATCCACTTATTCCTTTAACATGTTAAAACCAATTTACAATCGGATTTTAACTGAGTTTTCCAACTGTTAACCATTATCATGGTTGTAAGCCCATCTATTGACATCCACCATGTTAGCACTCATATTTTCCTTGGGATGTATCAAGCAAGCCCCTACGTAACCACAAAACCACTTAAGATTGTATTCTGACCTTGTACAATCAAAGAGGGATCTCTCACTAATTTTGAAGCTTTCTCACTTAGGATATTCAACAACAACACTCAGAAGGTCATATTTCTGATATGACAAGTTTGTTTTTATAAATGTTTGGTAAGACAGACTTGAAAGAGACCATTGGGCAATGGAGTCAATGAACAGATAATGGTTTGAGCTACAAGAGATTGGGGTTTGAAAAGAACGATGATAGAGGCAAGGTAGACACCATTTCCTCAGACTTGAGGCATTTCAAAGTGGTAGTAGACAAAGGAAAACAGTCCATTTGAATAGAGCACCTAACTAGGGCGAGTCCTGTAGTAACTTTAGCAGAAAATATTTAAAAATTGTTTGAATCAATGAACTTAGAGCATCAAAGATGAATTCTAGTCCATAACACTAATGTTCAAACATGAAAGAAGATACAGAATGGGGTGAAAAATGCCAATACAATCACATTAGATGTCACTTACTGAGAAAAATAATGGCACGAGAATCTTTGCCATGGAAAGTTTCAACATTTCTTCTTTGCAACTTTATTCATCTTCAGAAATTGAAACAAATTACAAACAAAAGTATCTCTCCTCCTGAGAGTCCAACCCTATTTTTGTCTATTACATCTGTTTATATAGAAAAAAATACATCTACCCAGCCTCCTATTTCGAAATATAACTTCTTTCCCCAAAATAGAAACAATTATAAACATAAAAGATATGTTTTAACTGATTTCCTACTTTTCAAGAGGAAAATTTCTGAAAAATAGGCTCCAAATCCCCACCTGTATATATCAAATGGTAATATTTGTGTAAAACCGAGAGAGTTTTTTGTAAATAAATCTGTTCCCATAAAAACCCATGTTTCCATTTTTCTATATTCCCATCTAGATACTCAGAATCTACGTTTGAAATTAATGACTCAAACAATAAATTGAAATTTGAAGAAAATGTGTTGTAAAGATCACTTTGATTCTCCCAAATATTAACACCTATGAAGAAACTAAAAGAGTTTTTTTAGATGAGCATGTGTTGAAGAAAATCCTCTTTCGATTTTTCAAAATTCATTTTCATTTGGCCAAAACAGGTGTTTGAAGTTACTGACTAAACATTCATTTCCAAAAAGTGAAGCTTCTTCCTCCGTAACAAGATGTTCTTCTAAGTCATTAAAAGCACGATGAATATCATCCAGATTTATAAGAGTCTTTCAATCTCCCATGGTTAACTATTTTTTCAAAGATCTTTCCTCCATATTCAAACTCAAGTACAATGTAAACCTTTGTTTTACTAGTCATGGCCTGATACAGCTGGATTACATGTGGATGCTTAATCAAATTCATGGTAGATATTTCCCGAAACATTGGAGTTTTATCACTTTGTTATTTGAACATATTACAATTAATAAAATCAAATTCTTCTCAACCTAAATAATATTAAACTCACTTCACTTCTGCTAGTGGAATAGTTGGCAACTATTGATTTTGTTTTTAAAGAATAGGGTAAAAACATGTGTTCAAAACCACATGCTACATAACATTTCCATTGGGCTTCTTAAACATTAACTCCTCTCCATCTCTGTCAGTGTAATGTTTTAAGAACGTCCATCTCTTTGACAAAACAATACCATCTCAACAAATGTTTTAGACTCACACACAAGCAAAATATTCCACTATGTCCCAAGGGAGTTAATCTCACTGCATTTTTTCCAGCGGAATGATTTCAAGCCATTGATCTCGCTGGTAGTTTGATCCGAACCATCAAATTAAATTAATAAACCTGCCATATACTGCAAGCGGGAGTGAGGGCATCTAGGATGCTAAAGAGAATAATCTTAATTCCATCGGCTAATGAGAGTGAACAGAAACTTGATGATGCTTCTTTTCTACAAAACATACGTAAACCATAGTTATCTGTTATGGAAAAATCATGCATCTTGACAAGTTTTGGAAGTGTTATGAGAATTGTATTGAGCATTATTCCCTCCTTTGTAACAACTTGGTAAGTTACATAGGGAGGGGTGTGTTGATAACCAAATGTAAACATCTCCTTGTAACTTGTTCCCACAAGGGTGCTTTGGTCGGGTTAAGTCATAAAAATATACATCTGAATCCTCACTTTCGGAGATTATAAATTCGCCTTTCTCTAAGGAGAGCAGTGGACAAAAGGAAGCTTTTCTATTCCATGCTCGAGGAGATAACATCAGTGAGCACCTAAGGGTCAAGTAGCCACCCACTTGCAAAGAAATGCTCGCGCTAGAAGAGAAAAGGTTTGAAACTGCATAGTATTAGTAGTAGCTTTGCACTTAACACCACTATGATTTCTGTGGGTTCGAGAAAGTGCTCCAGTATGAGAATTTACTTTGATACTATGAATGCAACCTTGCGAGTCACCAATGAATATGAATTGACCTATATGATCTGTGTCAATTGTAGCAACCTCGCTCTCTAAGGAAATTTTTCTTATTATTTTGACAGTACTGAAGTTAATCACAGTTAACTCCTTGTGTGTGTTTCCTACCAAGAGGAATTTGTTGTTTACAAGATGAAATCGAACACATAACTGTGGAGCAGTTCCATATACAACACATATGCAATGTCCTTTTTCTATGTCCCATACTCTTACACTCTTATCCATCAATGAGGAATAAATATATTCATTGTTTAATGAAAAATAAAAATCTGTAACATCCTTTGAATGTCCTTTTAGCTGATGGAGTATAGAAGGTGTTTTTTTGACTCTGCATACTATTAAAATTCCATTAGATGCACCATAATCCAGGAGGTATGAACTAAAGTTCCCAAACTTCACCACAATTGCTTATGCCTTACAACTTTCAAAAACACAGTGCATTCCAATAAATGAATAACCAGGTTCATTAACGCCTGCAGAAGTTCAACTTCACTTCCAGTGGAGATGAAACTTATACGCCTACTGCCACCAAAATTGAATCTATGTATATCCTTATTTGAATTCCAGTTTTCTCTTTCATAACCAAGCAATAAAGGACCGAGAGATGATTCCCAGTGGCTATTGCCCCCTGGTGTGCTTAGTTGGCTTGTATGTTGCAAATGGTATCAGTTTTTCAGTCCACGAATGTAGTTACGATAAGGAACATAACCTTTTCCATTGCATTTTTGAGATTAGATTTTCAGACATAGATCACAAGGATTATACTATCAACATCAAGAGCCCTATAAAATTCTATTATTGGGAGATGATAATGACATAGGCCGTGAAGAACCTTAGCAAATCAATTTCTTATTACGTGAATGAGTGTTACATATAAAGGAGATCAAAACCGTTATCTACAGTTGGATAACGAGATTATTAACTAGATTTTACTAACTAATAACTGAAATAGTATTTACAATGTAATCTCGAAGGATTATTCAACATTACCCCCTTAATTCGAAGGGACATCTGACATGCCAAGTTGCATTCTAATTTTTTCAAACTTTTCACGGCCCAATGCTTTAGTAAAGATATCTACAATTTGCTCTAAAGTAGGACAATGTGTCAGATGAATGGTTTTGGCCTCAACATGATGTCGAATCAAGTGATAATTGGTGTTGATATGTTTGGTTTGATCATGGAATTTTGGATTCTTGGCCAATTGAATTGCAGAAGTGTTGTCAATAAAGAGAGGCATTGAAGTCATTTGTTTCTCCTGCAAGTCTTCAAGTATTTTACAAAGCCAAATGATTTCTTTTGTGGCTTGAGCTGCTGCAACATATTCGGCTTCAGTTGTAGAATCAGCAGGAACAGATTGCTTTCGTGATCTCCATGTGATAGCTGCTGATCCTAGGTTCATCAAATAACCTGAAGTAGAGACCCCATGCTCTTTATATCCATCAAAATATGAATCTGAATAACTGGTGAGATGAAAGTCTAAAACTTTAGAATATTTGATGCCATAAGATTGAGTGCCTTTTAAATATTTGAGCACTCGCTTTGTTGCATTCCAATGACCTTCACAGGGATGATGCATAAACTTGGAAAGTATTCCTACAACAAAATTTATGTCAGGATGAGTAGTAGTAAGATAAATTAAACTTCCAACAAGCTGCCTGTACTTTGTTGGATCTTCAAATGTGCTACCTTCATTTGAAGTAAGCTTTAGATTTTGCTCCATTGGTGTTGAAACAAGATTACAATCCTGCATACCAAATTTGTTTAATAACTCTCCAACATATTTTTTCTGAGAAATGAAAATGTGCTTTGATTTTTGATCTACTTCAATTCGTAAATAATAATGTAATAATCCCAAATCTGTCATATCAAAAACCTTTTTCAACTCTCTTTTGATAGATACTATATAATTGTCATTATTTCCTGTGATAAGCAAATCATCCACATAGACAACTAGATATACAACCGATCTTCCAACTTTCTTGACAAATAAAGTTGCATCATCTAGATTGAAGTGCTTATAATTCAATTTGAGAAGATGCTCAATTAAATTTTCATACCAACCTTAGGGTGCTTGCTTTAAACCATATAAAGATTTGACTAATTTGCATACGTTCTGTTCTTGACCTTTGATAGCAAAGCCTTCAGGCTGATCCATATACACATCTTCTTTTAAGTCTCCATTCAAAAATGCGGTTTTAACATCCATGTGATGTATCTTCCATCCTTTTTGTGTTGCTAATGAAAACAAAGTTCGAATGGTGCCCCATTTAGCTGTAGGAGCAAATGTTTCTGTGTAATCAACACCTTCTTTCTGTGCATACCCTTTTGCTACAAGTCTTGCTTTGTGTTTGTCAAGTGAATCATCTGCTTTATACTTATTTTTATATATCCACTTGCATCCAATCGGTTTGGTTCCAATTGAAGGGTTCACCAACCTCCAAGTTCCATTTTTTATGAGAGCATCATACTCTCTTTGCATTGTACTTTTCCATACATCACTATTTACTGCTTCTTGAAAAGATGTAGGTCCATCAAATGCATGAAAGTTTAATTCACAATCTAATGTTACAAAATCATCATACCTTTTAGGAAATGTCTTAGTCCGTATTGATCTACGAACTTCTTGTTGTTGTGGTGTTTGCTCTGTTTCTTCTTTAAGAGCAGGTTCTGCATTATCCATGATACTTAGTTTATCCATTCCATTAACAATATCATCAACTATCTCATCTTCTGTTTCATCAACTTTTACATTAGAATCATCAACTTGTGCATTGGAAGGAAATTCCAAAACTTGACCTTGACTTAGAACAGGAATCCCCTCTTCAAGATTTGGAAGTTCATTATCCATTTCATGATATATATTTTTTAGAATGAAATCTATCAAGCTGAGCAAGTTGTTTATCAATAGTGAGTGCAGCTTTATCAAACTCAAGGAATATAACATCTCTAGAAACAATAAACTTCTTGTTATCTTCATCATACAACCTATAAGCTTTAGAAGTATTAGAATATCCCAAAAAAATACACTTCTGACTTCTTGCTCCCAATTTATGTCTTTGTTGCTCAGGAATCAAAGCATAACATGTGGAACCGAAAATTCTAAAATGCTTGACAGCTGGAACATGATCATGCCACATTTCATAAGTTGTTTTGTTTTGTAGTGCAGCAGAAGGACCTCTATTCTTAATGTAGACAACACAAAGAACTGCCTCTCCCCAAAACATTAACTTGACATTTTTAAAAAACATCATTGCTCTTACCATATTCAAGAGTGTCCTATTCATACATTCTGCCACACCATTTTGCTGTGGATTATAAGGAACAGTTGTTTGATGTTTAATACCATTCTCCTGCAAATATTTTTCAAACTCTTGAGATGTATATTCACCACTGTTATCAGTTCAAAGGGTTCCAATATTGAGTTGAGCTTCATTTTTAATCCATAAGTGAAAATTTCTGAATGTATCAAAAGCTTGAGATTTTGCTTTTAACAAATAAACCCAACACATCCTCATAAAGTCATCAATGAAATTCATGATATATTTGTTACCATTTGTTGATGGAACAGGCATGGGCCCATATAAATCTGATTGAACAAGACCAAGCTTTCTTGAAGCTCGAAACATAGAATCATTAAAAGGTTGTTTACTGTGCTTTCCTAAGATACAAGCATCACACGGGGAAAGTTGTCTTGGAATAGTAGGAATCCCTTGAACTCCTTTTTGTTTCATAATCCCGAGACTGTCATAACTAATATGACCAAATCTGGCATGCCACAATAAGCTCGAAGATAAATTACTATTATGCTGAACCAAATTTGCAGAATTCTATGAATTGGATGATGTACCATTCAACTTTAAAAGTTTGTTATCTTCCACTCCATTCATTACAACCATATTATCCTAAGCTCTTCTAATTTCAATGATACCATCAAACATATGTATCGAGTGATTTTGTTTTCTAATTTGCACAAGAGATATTAGATTTCTCTTCAATTGTGGAACATAAAGAATGTCAGAAAGTATATAATCAGCAAGTCCTGATAATTTCAATCTAACAGAACCAATTCCTGAAGGTTTTAACTGAGACTTATCTGCCAAATGTACGACCCCATCAATTTGATCATTAAACATTTCAAAGAATTTTTTTCTAAATGTCATATGACATGTGGCTCCAGTATCCAATAACCAAGTATCATTCCATGAAAACGAAGTACTAAAAGCTTCTTCAATTCCTAGATTACAATGTGCAACAACATAATGTGTAGATTCAGGAGGGCTGCCTTTATCGTTTCCTTTATCTTGTACTTGCTCTTTCTTGTTAACAATTTTATCCTAAGAAGTTCTACAATAACTAGCAGTATGACTAGTTTTTCCACATCTATAACATTGTTTCTCTCCTTGATTAAATCTTCCCCACCTTCCTCTATACTGTCCTCTTTGTCCTCTACCTCGACCTCTTCTTCTATTTTCATCCTTTGCAAATTCTTATTTTGATTTGTGTCCTTTCTGTGCGAGACACAAAGTTTCTTCATTGGGTTTAGACTCCTTCTTCCCAAATGCTTTCTCTCTTTCTGCAATTTTCTCAACAAGTGTTTCAAAGGTCATAGCTTTCATTTGGCCACTAGCTTGAATTCATTCTAAATAATGAGTATAGGTAGGATATAGAGCTTTAATAAATGTAGTAAGTTGAATGTCAACTTTTACACCGGTTGCATCAATATCATGGAAAATGGCTCTAATTTCGGAAGCAAGTTTCATTGGATCATTATCTTTTAATTCTAAGTTAAATAATTTCATCAACAGTTGTATGATTTCAAGCTCAGAATGTGAATCATACAAATCTTTTAGTTTATTTAATGCTTCCCAAGCACTTTTTCTAGAAACTAAATGTCTACTTACTTCTTCAGTTACAGAGGCAATAATTAAGGCATAAGCTTTCTTGTCCTTGCTTTTTCATAATGCTAAATCTTTGGCATTAGTAGGTGGTATTGGTGCACTTTTATCCACTTCATCTATTGCTTCTCCATCTTTCTTATCTTCTAAATTCTCATTTTCACAAATTCCATCCCACATATCATTAAAAATAAGGGTATTTTTAACTTTATGAAACCATTCTTGATAATTTTCTTTTCGAGACAAAATAACTCCAACAATTGAAATTAAAGAATTCATTGAAATTTACTGTGTAGTAAATTTTTGCCTACAAAATAAGTCTGAAATATTCTTTTCCTCTTGGCCAATGTTCTTTAAAATCTTTTTATGTTCTAAAAAGTTTTCCCGAAAGGTTTAATATTTCAATTAAAAAAACCTTGCACTCAAATATAAATGGCTGTTTAAAAACTTTTATTTTCTGAAAAGAACTCCCCAAAGATTTGATAATTAATTTAAAGAAACCACTACATGAAAATATAAATGGCGGCTCTCTTCCTTTTTATTTTTCTTTAAAAAAAAAGAAAATAATTCTTCAAAAGAATTACCGGAACAATTTAGGTGTAGTCTCCTCTTAATGTGCAGTCTTTCTCTTTCTTCCACAATCTTTACTAAGCAACTCTCCTTTCTTCCTTTCTTGGTGATAGCTCCTTTGCTGGCTCCTCCTTCACGGGCTCCTTCTTTCTCACCAATTCTTTCTCACCAATGCTTCACTGCCTTTGCTCTGATACCACTGACACAAGCCATGAAGAACCTCAGCAAATCAATTTCTTATTACGTGAATGCGTGTTACATATAAAGGAGATCAAAACCGTTATCTACAGTTAGATACCGAGATTATTAATTAGATTTTACTAACTAATAACTGAAATAGTATTTACAATGTAATCTCGAAGGATTATTCAACAGAGAAGACCAAAGGTTCACCCACTCTATGTCTAGACCATATAGTCAGATTTTGGTACAAGAATTTGTACCAGAGCCCAAAATAGCAACAACCATAATGTCCTCATCCCAATATCATCCTCCAGCCAACATGAGAATTTGATATTCCAGGTGCAAAGCATGCTCATGGCCTCTCCTGCGTAGAGTGTATCAAAATTTTCAATCTATTTTTCTTATATCTCTTGTATATATTTTAATAAATTTTGTGGTAATATCCGACATGCAACGATTAATAAACATTGCAATTCTTTATATGTGCCAATGACTTCAATACATATCAACGCGTTGAGCAATCAGACCCCCCTTGTGAGCTCCTCCTTGATTTCGACTTGGTGCTTGGGCTTCGTTGGTGAGATTTGGCTTGAATGCTGACTTGACTTGTGTTGATATGGAAGGTACCTGGTTGATATACAAAAAGGCTCTCGGTGTTGAGCTTGCACTTAAAAAATTAGCCTTGTACCAATACTTTTTTTTAATAATAAAATAAACTCCAAGCCAATATATTTTTTATAAAATAAAACCTTAGTTTATAAATTTAATAAATAAACCATTTTTAAGCCGAGATGATGGAAAATTCTCCTTCTTTTACCCAAAACAACTTCAAGCCTATTTTTCTTGCAAAACCTAGAAAACTTTAATATGATGACCAAGCAAGCAAAACCTCGACGCTACCAAGTCACCAATGAAAGCCTAAAATTCATATGGTGGTAACACTAACTCCCGTAAAAATAAATAGTGCCAACACACCGTATAGAACGACAACAACAACAAAAAAACGTAATGTACATCAGAATAGGACGACAAAACAAACACATTAAAACATGAGAGGTTGTGAATCCATTTTGTTATAAGCTAAGTACAAAACCATAAGGGTTTAACAGAAGACAATTAAAACTTATCTTCCCAGTGGCTATAAAATACCTTTCCACTTTTGGACTACGAACCCAATGGGAAACCATTGCAACCTTTTTAGTCTACCATAGCCTTACCATCTGACTGTCGAAGTACCAATTTGTGCAGTCCAAGCCATCACACCAGTAGTTACAGGCACCAAACTAAGTGGTGTTAATATAATATTAATGTACAAGTATAAAAATACATTTTTCTAATTCAAAACAACGTTAGATGGAAAACCTCACCTATGTACAGATAAGAAGGATTCCTAAGAGGAGGTGACCCTGCTGCCGCTCTTGCAAGGCCAGGCTTGGAGACCTGCATTCCATATTTTGCATTGTTGTTAAAAACTATGTAATGTAAACTATAATAATTTTAATGACTAAGGAAACAAATATGGTCGTGTAAACCCTTACTTGGCTAGGCGAAGTATGGGTGTAGAGATTGAAGCTATATTCGCTCGAAGTTTTCTCTAGAAACCTAACTTCATTTGCATATAAGACTCAAATTTATAAAAAACCCATTTTCTTATAAATTAAGGGAAAAATTCTTTAAACTTACAAACCGAGGATAAGCTTACCTTAGATAAACATTAAGAGGGCCAGGGGTCGGATCCTCTTGTTTTTGTCTTCTTCGTCACTACCTGCACAACCACAAAAAATTTGTGTGTTAAAATCTGTATTGGTTAATAACCTTTAAAAAAATTTAATGTATAGAATGTAAACTAGGCATTGTCCTTACCTAGTTAAAAGTTAGGCATGTTGCAAAGCCATTTCTAAAAGCTTGAAGGAGGATTGGATTTCCTTTTTAACCCACGACAAACCTGAGAGGTTGAGACCTTAATGGAGGCCACTTTGCCATTAACTGAAGTGTTAAAACCTTCAAGTAAAATTTATATACAAAGAAATATTATTTACCATACTGTAATGATCCAAAGCTAACACTATGTAGCACAACCATGAATGGATGAGTTTTCTTCTATAGGAACAACTACAGACCGATTGAATGTAGCAGTAAACCCACAGACAAATTAAAGAAGTGTTAAAACCTTTGCAAAACCCTTGCATGGGATCACACAAAGTGGAGGGTTGAGATCCCTATCGAGCCACAACACATGTGATTTAAAACTTTCCAATGAATGCGTTTGGTTGCATTGTCAACTCGCAGCTAGGGCCGAGTTAAAACCTTAGTTCAAATCTTAATTTTTTATGCATTGGAATTTACCTTGTACCTTTCTTTAAAATAATTGCATGCCAAATATTACAACGTAACACCCACGATATGTAAGGTCGTGGATAGGGTCACAACTATGGTGATTGTTATTACCATAGTTTAAACATTTAATGAAACCTTAAAACCAAGGCATGTGCTAAGCTTTCCAACATATAAAAAATATTTATAATATACCCCCTTGCAACTTGTATTAAGAGGGTGTTTTTAATAACGAAGGGTAGATAGGACTAAGCCTTAGTTTTAGGCTTAGGTCCTAAGAAAACCAAACTTTAAAAATAAACCCAAAGGATTGAAAACATCACCTTGGCAAGATTGTGATAAGGTCGTCGTAACTCAAAGGCGATGCCACAAGTGGCTTAACCTGCCAATCAAGCATAGAACCAATGCAAGTTAAAATTACATGTGTAAATACATGTGAAGATAGATATAAGATATTGTGACCAACAATTACATGTTACGACAAAATAGTAAATAATAGAGTAAAAGCAAAAAATTATTTATGGATTTTATAGGTGTGTGACAGAATGGTATTAAAGCATGGTTACAACACTTGGCCTGGACGAAATCAACATTGAAACTGATAAAAAATAAAACTAACTTTATTTTGTTGTAGTTTGACTCTCTTACAAACATAAAGAGAAGAATAACCTTGATTTTTGCAAGAAATTATGGCAGATGTGGGAATGTCTGCTGAAGAAGAATCACATCCTAGGATTCCAGTAAAAAATGAAGAAGGTACCATAAGGGATGGTGAAATATTGGTAAGCCTAAATGAAAGTAGGAATGATAACCCATCTGAATTACAACAAACAATAAATGAATTAAGGGCAGAACTAAAAAGAGTTAAAGAAGACAATGAACATATTATGAATGTGACACCCCGGTTTTGACCTCGTTTGCATTAAAATTGTATATGATGTATATATTGTAATTAATCATGGTGTGGAGCTAAAGACAAAAGCCCCACCATCGATTTAACATTTTATGTTTCGACGATTAAAATCGTTGCCGATGGTATATTCGTGCTAAGCTGGCACATTATAATTTTGGCATCATGTAACTATGCATTTTAATTAAAAATACCCACAACCTTCTAAGTCAATGCAACCATAATGAAAAGGGCATGATTTTCCTAAGGAATAGGGAGGGAAATTATTTAAACCTTTGGGCCAATGGGGAGAATCCAAATGTCAAAGGGAGAACAGATCAAACCCTCAACTACCCATTTTGTCTTTTTCCCCAATCATTAAATTCTACCAGAATGTGATTGAGTTAGTTATTGTAGGGAGTTTGAAGAGTATGGGAAGAAATTTGAATTGGGTAGAGGACCGATTTTTGAAAAAAGTGTTTTGAGTTCCTTGGCAAGGAAAATTCCCCAAAACGTATGCCATTCTGCCATACATCCACGTTCTTCATTTTTTGCTCACGCAGAGAACTGGGAGAGTTGCCTTACCCTCATTATTTTGCTGTGTGAAGTTCTCATTCAATATTTTGGGCCCTGGACATTTTCCCCATCATCAGAAATCCATGTTGGGCTCTCTCTCAAACGAATAGAAGTTTGTTTTTACGTCACGTGGATAGTCCTTCTTCACTCTCCTCAGGTTGAGAATTTCATTTTGGGTGATGATCTATAGTTGGGTTTCTTCCTCAACGTTTTTGTTACTTTTCTCCACCGTTTGCCAAGCTAAAAATCAATTTTGTCTCCTGGGGCTGTTTTACCCACTTACCATTTCTGATTTTATCTTATAGGACTTTTTTGTCCATGCCCATAATTGGAATTATTGTGTATTGTATTCATTTTTTGCCATGTTAGGGCCAAAACGTCCCTGTGATACTATTTTCTATTAGTGGGTTGTTCTTACCCTCCTTGGCAATTAATTTTTTGGCTGAACTGTTTTCCTCAACCTATGAATGGTATATATTGTTGTGTATGCAATTGGTCTTTGGATTGTGTAGGAGTGGAAAGGAGTGTGCTTGAAAAACCTAGTGTTTTGCAGGAGCCTCATAGACAGAGCTAGAGGGATGGCTATCTTCTCTACAGGCCCTAAATAGCACTGGAAGGGAAGTCATGTCCTGAGGGACTGTGCAGTAGAGAAGGGAATGATTCCTTGTGTTGGGTGTGTGTGGGTGTCTTAGGGGTCAAGCTAGTTCTGGTGTAGGCATCCTTACCTATTCAGTGAGCCCACTAGCTTAGCAGACAGTGCTTCCATCTCCTAATAACCTGTTAAACCCAACTTGTTGGAGTGGTTACGTGTTGTTGTGTACTCTTGGTCTGATAAACCCAAACATAGATTTGGCTTGATTGAATTTTAACATATATTTGGCTATGTGTGAGCCTGCATAGTTTCCTTTTCCTTGGGGAATAATGCCTAGCTCAGGGGTGGCAGTGTTGCTGAGAGATTAACGAGCACACTGGCCTATTGTTTGGTGGAATGTTGTAGTGACACAACTAGTTGCGGGACGAGCTTCTTCATAAGATAAGTATTCTTTTGTTTAAATCTCTGCATTTACAATTGATAATGAATTACAATGAACATGTGAATGAATGGAATGGATTTTCTTCCGCTGTGTGTTAAATAATTATGCATCTATGCATGTTCTAGTTCAAAGCATTCCAATCTTTATTATGTGTATGTTCATGGGGATAGTTTCCCGGGTATATAGCAGCATTGGTAGCATCCTCTTCGTCGGTCGGAGGGTCGAGGACGTTACAGTGTGGTATCAGAGCTCATGTTGTAGCATGGGCCTCAATCGGACATGAAGAAGCAGTGACATAGGCAAGGTTACCTCTTCCCAGCAGCAGAAAAATGAGAATTATAGGGAGAATTTCAAAAATTCTAAGTATGGAAAATATCGGATGACTTGAGCTAAGTCCATTCGATATGTCGAATGACTTAATATGAGTCCATCCGATATGTCAGATGACTTAAGCTGAGTGCATCCGACAAAGGAACCAAAGCAGGGAGAAATTTTTTTGAAAAATTTTCTGAGTTTGAATTTTTGTCGAAGGTGTCGGCTAGGATGAACCAATACATTGACTAACAACCCAAGATCCAACCGACAAGGAAAATGAGGAGAAGAAAAATTCAATTTTTTTTTCTAATTATAGGAAATCTCGGGAAATTTTTTTCGATGTTGCTCGGATGAAGCTCTTCAAGGCATCTCAGATAACTTTCCAATGTCTCTCGAGAGAAGATCTCCGAGGCATCTCAGAAGGAAAAAGAAGATCGATCCGTTGAAGCATTGAAAGACAAAGGAAGATCGAGCCGATGCATCAGAAGACAGATGAAGATCGATCTGATGTGCGTCGAAAGACAGATGAAGATCGATCCGATGTGCGTCAAAAGACGGAGGAAGATCGATCTGATGTGCATCAGAAGACAGAGGAAGATCGATCTGATAAGGCATCAAAAGGGAAATGAAGATTGATTTTTCAAGGTGTCAAAAAAATTGTCAACAGTGACCCGATACATCAGATGACTTGCTGGGAAGGGATCCGATCGGATGGAAAAATTTGAGTTTTTCAGTGGGATTTTTCAATGGAAAAGTAGGATTCCAGTGGGATTTATAGGTGCTGAAAAGGTGAAAAATGGCAGCGATCTTATGCACCCGATTGTGCGAAAATCAAATATTTACAAAAGAAAAAATGAGGGCGTTTCCCTCAACTCGCCTTCGTCCCCCTGAAACCATCGTTCTTGGTGAAAAGAAAAATCCATGTTTTGACAAAGTTGTCAATATAGTATTGTCCAATTGCAGGTAAGTAATTATGAATTCATGAGATTGTTATGCATCTAACAATTGTGTTTATTAACACAATTTGCAGAACTATAGTCACCTTCAAAGGAAACATTCCATATAGAGCAGTTTCAAAAATTCATTCTTAGTTAGGCCAAGATGAGAATCAACGACATGAATGATGCACAAGACCCTGTAATGAATATAAAATAAATTATTAAATAGATTAGTTAATTATATGAAAGGGTGTAACCCTTCACGCTCAAGCCTATAAAGGAGAGCTTATTGTACATTTTACCCATCATCCAATATATTATTATTATTCATATTCATTATTAAAATGATAGTCGGATTCGACTAACGGACAACCAGATACAATTGCTCCATTTGGTATTAGAGCTCGGATTCGGCTCCTTCGACCTGAGCGTGGATTTGACTCCTTCCAAATTTGAGATTGGATTCGGCTCATCTTAGCCACACATCATATCTTCCCTACACCCCCTGCACTTCATATCAGCTCCGCCGCACTCATCTCTTCCCGGCTGCCTCATTCCCCACTGCACGCCTTGCATCCCCCGATTTCCTCACCTGCACTGCACATCCCCTGCGCTCCCCTCGCCGTCTTCACCTCTGTGGCCATCTCCAAATCTACCATATTCCTTCATCCTCACCCTCGCACTACCTCCACATCTCCACATTCGCGCCACCACCTTTTCTCCCTTGTCCATTCCCTCTGCCATCCTCCAACCCCCGCCGCGCTCCTCCCCACCAACCTCCATTCCTCCCTACACAGCTTCAGCGCCCACCCTCCATCTGCTCCAGCCCGCATCTTCCCTAGCACCCTTTCGCTACCCACCGCAGCCTCCACCCCTAGCCTCCTTTCCATCCCTCCACCCTGTCGCCCTTCCATCCCCCAACTACCACCATCGCCCTCACCTCCATCCACGCCTACTCCATCACCTCCCTCCATGCGGTCACTCACCTTGGCCTCCAACTCCACGACTTGCAACCAAAAAAAAACAAACAATATAATATATTATAATAAATTGTAATATAATATAATATATTATTTCTAATATATATTATATTTAAAAAACAAACAATCAAATATTATATATTTATTATAAGATAAATAATATTTTAATATTTGTAAATAAATAAATAAATAAATAAATATATATATATATATATATAATATTATTAATTAATTAATTAATTAATATATTGTTAGCCAAAATAGCATGGAAATACACACCTCTGCATACAAGGTCCAAGACCATGGAGGAACTAAAAGAGAAGATCGAAAAAATGGAGAAGGACATCAAGTCCCTTGTTGATAACCAAGAAGGCTTGAAGGAAAAGATGCAAAATAACAATACGTTACTAAAAAACGATCTTGTTTTGGTACTAGAAAGAAGGCTTGATGACAAACTTGACATCCTGAACGAAAAAAAAAGACGTGGATGACAAAATGAGTACCATAACACAAAACATAAACAATTAACACAGAACATGAGCACAATGACACAGAACCATAATACATTAATCGAGATGTTACAAAGGCTCATACCCAATCTGGGCCAAGTCAGTGGTCCACACCTGCTAGATGCCTCATTTCATGTTACCACCCAAGAAACACTCGCAAAGAATCAAGAAGAATTGAAAAAAGAAATAAAGATTAACAATGCGACGCTTAAGAAAGAGATAGAAACACAAGTACTACCAGATATGGAGGCACGATTAAACAACAAAATAGATGCTATAAGTAAAATAGTAGAGAAAAGAAAAACTAAAAATCACCGCCAACAACGAAGCAATTTAGATATGTCACTTTCATCGTCCAGTGGTTCCGAGCCACCATCAAACCATAAGGCAAAAGGAAATCAATGTCGTCCTTACAAAGTGTACCCACCTAAGGCAAAAATAGAGTTGTCGAAATACAATGGGAGTGAAGACCAATGCGTTTCTTGGCTAAACAAAGCAGAAGAATACTTCGACATTTACAACATTCAATCTAATGAGGAGAAGGTGAAACATGCATCAATGCATATGGAAGGGTACGCCTATAATTGGTACTTATGGTGGAAGAGAGATAATTTTAACTACTCCTGGAACTTGTTCAAAAATGATTTTTTTAATAGGTTTTAAGGAATCGAAGAAGAGAGATAATTTTAACCACACCTGGAACTTGTTCAAAAATGATTTTTTTAATAGGTTTTAAGGAATCGAAGAAGATGAATTTTTCAGTAAACTTACCAGACTACAACAAGTCGGAAACGTTGAGGAATTCACACATCAATGGGAATCCTTATCGACACCAGTATTTGGGTTGTATGACAAGCAAAGACTCGAAACCTATTTAGTAGGTCTTAAACCCAGTAAATAGATTAGCTAATTATATGAAAGGGTGTAACCCTTCACGCTCAAGCCTATAAAGGCGATTTTATTGTACAATTTACCCATCATCCAATATATTATTATTATTCATATTCATTATTAAAATGATAGTCGGATTTGACTAATGGACAATCAGATATGGTTTCTCCAGACCCCTATGAGTTCAAGGAAGATGCTATGAGAGAAAATGTCAGAGTTGGAAATGACGAGACAAAGTCCAATGGGAGAATATTTCAAGATACTCCCCTAGATTTTGCAGCCACCATGAGGAGCCTAAGGGTGGATTTGCAAAGTTGTAGAGAAGACAATGAAAGGATGCTTAAGGCTCAAGAAGATAAAAATAAGATAAATGTAGCTGTACGACAGAGTTTAACAGACATCCAGGGACAGATAAACTCTGGGCATCAGACAACTAATCCAGAAATAAGCAAGAGTAACGCTAGGAGAGATTCCCGTAAAAGGTCCCATGTCTCGAGGAGGGCTTACAGGGACAAGAGGAATACTCTAGAAAGGCCTACCTGTGGGTCATCTGATTTTGAAAAATCCAGTGGGGATTCAATCTCTCCATCTCGCAAGAACAAGAGGAGGAGACGTTACAAGAACAATTCACAAGATGAATTCAAAAAGGCAAGGCCTCCTACTTTTAATGGTGAGGTCAATACTGGTCAAGAAGTTGAGGGTTGGCTTCTTGGAATGAGGAAGTATTTCCAAGTCCAATACTACTCTGGAAATATGAAAGCAAGGGTAGCTATATTCAATTTGACTGGAAGAGCATCCATATGGTGGGAACAACACAGACAAGTAAAGAAGGTTAATGAAATAAGAATTGTGTGGAAACCATTCAAGAAGTATTTCAAGCAGAAGTACCTCTCTGACGGGTACTATGATGATAAGATTAAAGAATTCCATGAGCTGAGATTGGGACAACAGACTATGGAAGAGTATGCAAAAAAGTTCTTGGAGTTGTTGAGGTATGTCAGGTATATCAAAGATGAGAAAGTAAAGCATAGAAAATCTTGGTTAGTGTAGCTAGCCATTGGAACTAAGAGAAAGGTTAGTGAAGTGGTAGAGAAATGTCCATTGGTCATGAATGGATTGGTCACTTGTGTAGATCTGAATGTTCTACCACTTGGTTCCTATGTTGTTCTCATTGGAATGGTTTGGTTAGAATATCATAGGGTAAAGCTTGATTGTTAAAATAAGACTTTTGAATGCATGGATGAAGAAGGGAACCCAATAGTTGTAAGAGGTAGTCCAAAGGTGATTTCTGTGAGATAGATTTCAGCAATGCAGTTGAATAATTTTTGTAGGAAAGGTTGCCAGTTGTATGCAGCTCATATTTTGGAGGCAACAGAGAATGAAACTCCTAGGTTGGAGGACTTTCATGTGTTGCAGGAATTCAGGGATGTGTTTCCTGATGAGATTCTAGGGATTCCTCCAAAGAGGGACATTGATTTCACAATTGAACTTGTGCCAGGAGCAGCACCGATGTCCAAGACACCCTAAAAAATGAGTACACCGGAGATGCTAGAGCTGAAGAAGCAATTGCAAGATTTGCTGGAGAAGAAGTATATCAGGTTGAGTGTGTCTCCTTGGGGAGCACCAGTTTTTTTTGTAAATAAGAAAGATGGTACACTCAGTTTGTGTATTGATTACAAAAAATTGAACAAGGTTACTGTGAAGAATAAATACCCCTTGCCTAGGATTGATGACCTCTTTGATCAAATGAGAGGAGCAAAGGTATTTTCCAAGATTGACTTGAGGTTTGGTTACCATCAGGTGAGAATCAAAGATGAAGACATTCATAAGACAACCTTCAGAACAAGGTATGGACATTATGAGTTTGCAGTGGTACCATTTGGTCTCACAAATGCACCAGCTACATTTATGTTCCTTGTGAACAATGTCTTCAACAGGTATTTGGACAAGTTTGTTCTTGTTTTCCTTGATGGCATTCTTATTTATTCTAAGAATGAGGAAGAGCATGAAGAGAATTTGAGATTGACATTGCAATTTCTAAGGGAACATCAACTGTATGCAAAGCTAAGCAAGTGTGACTTCTATAGAGATAGAATTTAGTATTTGGGTCACATTATCTTAGAAGAGGGTATATCTGTGGACCCTGAAAAGATTGAAGCCATTATGAATTGGCCTACTCCAAGAAATGTGACAGATGTAAGATCTTTTATGGGACTTGCAGGATACTACAGGAGATTCATTGAAGGATTCTCCAAAGTTGCACATGCCATCAATTATTTGCAAAAGAAGGGGATAAAGTTTGAGTGGACATCAAGGTGTGAAGAAATCTTCCAATAGTTGAAGAATCTTCTCACCAGTACACCAGTATTGAAAGTTGCAGACCTAGAGAAAGATTTTGTGGTGTGTACCGATGCATGCGGACAAGGGGTTGGAGGTGTCCTTATGCAAGACAACCACGTGATATGTTATGAATCAAGAAAGTTGAAGGAACATGAGAAAAACTATGCCACTCATGATCTAGAACTTGCAGCCATAGTACATGCTCTCAAGATGTGGAGACATTACTTGATGGGAAGAATATTTGAGTTAAGGACAGACCATTGTGGTTTGAAGTATTTATTTGATCAACCAACGTTAAATGCTAGGCAAGCAAGATGGCTGGAGTTTTTATGTGAGTTTGATTTCGAAATCAAGCACATAAAAGGAAAGGAGAATAAGGTAGATGATGCACTCAGCAGGAAGGTGCAGGAAATGCATGTGGCATCTCTCAGTATTTTCCAATCAGATTTGAGATAGCAGATTGTTAGTCATACTGCTGAAGATGAAATGTATGTGCAGGTAAAAGACAAATTGCAGCAGCAAAGTCTTGAGAAGAGGTATGAGGGATATAAATTGGAAGAAGATGGACTTCTTACTTATAAAGGAAAAAATTATATTCCAAATGCAGCAGAGTTGAGCAGAGTTGTTATGGATGAAATCCATCAAGCTCCATATTCTGGTCACCCAAGATATTAGAAGACAATTGCTATAGCTAGAAAGCAGTACTTTTGGCCAGGAATGAAAAATGACATGGTTGAATATATTTCAAGGTGCATGAAATGTCAGTAGGTAAAGGTTGAGCATCAACACCCAGCAGGTTTGTTGTAGCCTTTGCTAGTTCCAGAATGGAAATGGGAAGTTATTTCCATGGATTTTATTACAGGATTTCCAATGACTTGGAGACAACATGATTCCATCATGGTTGTGGTGGACAATTTGATGAAGGAAGCACATTTTATACCGGTTAATTCTACGCATAAGAATGATGACATTGCAAAGATCTTCATGAAGGAGATTTTCAAATTGCATGGATTGCCTAAGGCAATAGTCTCTGACAGAGATTTCAAGTTCACTTCCAATTTTTGGAAGGGGTTGTTTGCAGATTTGGGTACAAAGCTGAACTTCATCACTGCTTACCATCCTCAGAATGATGGTCAGAAAGAGAGAGTCAACCAGGTGCTTGAAGACATGCTTCGCATATATGTGATGGATAAACCAACCAAGTGGAAAGATTACTTAAACTTGGTAGAGTTTTCTTATAACAATGGATAGCAAGCACCCTTGGGGATGAGTCCATATGAAGCTTTGTATGGAAGAAGGTGTAGGACACTAGTGACTTGGGATAATCCAGTGAACAGGGTTGTGCTTGGTCCATAATTGCTTAAGGAGATGGAGAAAGAGGTTGTAAAGATCAGGAAGAATCTGAAAGCATCCCCGGAAAGACAGAAAAGCTATGCAGATAAGCATAGGGTGAACATAGAGTTCAATGTAGGGGATCATGTTTACCTCAGAGTGAGGGAAAATAAGAGTTCCTTGAAGCTTGGAAGTTGTGCAAAGATGTCACCAAGATATTGTGGGCCATTTGAAGTGCTTGAAAGAATAGGGCCAGTTGCATATAGACTTGCATTTCCTGCTAGCACTAGAGCTCATAATGTTTTCCATGTTTCTTTGCTTAAGAAATATGTACATGATCCTAACCATGTGATAAATGGGGATGTGATTCAGGTGGAACCCAAGGGAGAGTTCCAAATCAAGCCAATGCACATCCTTGACAGGAAGGTCACAATGCTTCGGAACCGAGCCATAGGGCAGGTAAAGGTGAAATGGGAGCACTATGGTCCTAAAGATGCTACATGGGAGCTGGAGGATGCCATGCAATTAGTACATCATTTTTTGTTCAATTCTGTAGAACATTGAGGCGGTATTAGTGTAACATTTTGTTCAATTTTGTAGAGCACTGAGGACAGTGCCATTGAAGGGGATGGGGAATGTAACACCCCGGTTTTGACCCTGTTTGCATTAAAAATGTATATGATGTATATATTGTAATTAATCATGGTGTGGAGCTAAAGGAAAAATCCCCACCATCGATTTAATGTTTTATGTTCCAGCGATTAAAATCGTTGCCGATGGTATATTCGTGCTAAGCTGGCACTTTTTAATTTTGGCATGATGTAAATATGAATTTTAATTAAAAATACCCACAACCAGCTAAGTCAATGCAACCATAATGAAAAGGGCATGATTTTCCTAAGGAATAGGGAGGGAAATTGTTTAAACCTTTGGGTCAATGGGGAGAAGCCAAATGTCAAAGGGAGAACCCATCAAACCCTCAACTACCCATTTTGTCTTTTTCCCCAATCATTAAATTCTGCTAGAATGTGGTTGAGTTAGTTGTTGCAGGGAGTGGGAAGAGTATGGGAAGAAATTTGAATTGGCCAGAGGACCCATTTTTGAAAAACATGTTCTAACTTCCTTGGCAAGGAAAATTCCCAAAAACGTATGTCATTCTGCCATACACCCATGTTCTTCATTTTTTGCTCATGCAAAGAACTGGGAGAGCTACCTTACCCTCACGATTTTTCTATGTGAAGTTCTCATTCAGGATTTTGGGCCTTGGACGTTTTCCCCATCATTAGAAGTCCACGTCGGGCTCTCTCTCAAATGGATGGAAGTTTGCTGTTTATGATTTTAGATTTTGGATTTGTTGTATGTGTGTTTTTACCTCACGTGGACAGTCATTCTTCACTCTCCTTAGGCTGATAATTTCATTTTGGGTGATGATTTGTGGTTGGGTTTCTTCCCCAACATTTTTGTTGCTTTTCTCCACCGTTTGCCAAGCTGAAAATCGATTTTGGCTCCTAGGGCTATTTTACCCACTTACCATTTATGGTCTTAGCTTATAGGACATTTTTTTCCATTCCCAACATTGGAATTATTGTGTATTGTATTCGTTTTTAGCCATGTTAGGGCCAAAACATCCCTAGGATATGATTTGTTTTTAGTCAGTTGTTCCTACCCTCCTTGGCAATTAATTTTGTGGCTGAACTGTTTTCCTCAACCTAGAAATGGTGTATATTGCTTTGTATGCAATTGGTCTTTGGACCGTGTAGGAGTGGAAAGGAGTCTGCTTTAAAAACCTAGTGTTTTGCAGGAGCCTCATAGATAGAGCTAGAGGGATGACTCTCTTCTCTACACCCCCTGAATAGCACTGGAAGGGAAGTCATGTCCTAAGGGACTATGCAGTAGAGAAGGGAACGATTCCTTGTGTTGGGTGTTTGTGGATGTCTTAGGAGCCAATCTAGTTCTGGTGTAGGCATCCTTAGCTCTTCAGTGAGCCCATTAGCTTAGCAGATAGTGCTTCCATCTCCTGATATCCTGATAAACCCAACTTGTTGGCTTGGTTATGTGCTGTTGTGTACTCTTGGTCTGATAAACCCAAACATAGCTTTGGATTTATTGAGTTTTGACGTATCTTTGTCTATGTGTGAGCCTTATTAGTTTCCTTTTCCTTGGGGAATCATGCCCAGCTCAGGGGTGGCAGTGTTGCTGAGAGATTAAGGACCACACTGGCCTATGGTTGGGTGGAACGTTGCAGTAACGTCATAACTGGTTGCGGGACGAGCTTCTTCATAAGATAAGTATTCTTGTGTTTAAATCTTTTCATTTACATTTGATAATTAATTACAATGAACATGTGAATGAATGGAATGGTCTTGCTTCCACTGTATGTTAAATAATTATGCATCTATGCATTTTCTAGTTCAAAGCATTCCAATCTTTATTATGTGTATGTTCATGGGGATATTTTCCCAGGTAGATAGCAGCATCGGTAGCGTCCTCTTCACTAGTCACAGGGTCGGGGACGTTACAATGAAAGCACAAGAAGAGTTAAATAACATTATGCTATCTGAACTACACAATAATTAAAAAGAAAAAAATAAAGAACCCAAACTTAACATGGCAAGAACTACACCTTACAAAAGTAAGGTAAGGAAACTGGACTTTTCCAAACATGAAACCGAATCTTCAAGTGAAGAATCAACAAAACATAATACTGAAAAGCATAAAGATTTTGGTAAAAGTAGTGATAGTAACCAAAGGAAAAAGAAAAAGAAATTGTATGAATAAATTTTAGGTGAATTTAAAAAGATCAAACCTCCTATGTTTAACAGAGAGATCGAGAAAGGAGAAGAATCAAAAGCTTGGTTATCTGGAATGAAGAAGTATTTCCATATTTATAACTATTTCAATGAATTAAAAGCAAAAATGGCCATCTAAAACTTAATAGAAAAAACATATATCTAGTGGCAAGACATAAAGAAAGTAAAAGACATAAAAGAACTTTTAGTAACATGGAAAACCTTCAAGAAACATTTTAAACGAAAGTATCTCTTAGAACAATATTAAGAAGAAAAAGCTAAAGAATTTTATAAATTAAGATTAGGTGCTATGATTATTAAGGAACTATGTAGTAAATTCTTAAGTTTACTTTGTTGTGTGCCTTACATCATTGATGAAAAACAAAAAATACAATGGTTTCTCAATTGTTTACCTCTTATGTTCAAAGAGAGGACTGAGTATGATAATCCAAAAACTCTGGAAGAGGAGATGAGAAAATAAAACTTTTGCTATGATGAGAATAAGAATAAAAGGGAAAACATACATAACTAGAAAACTAAAAGATGTGACAACTTTGATAATAAAAAAATACTAAGTTTTATAAGAACGATGGGAATAACTATCAATGATATCAAGGGAATAATTATAAAAACTTTAAGCCACTGAATCCCGCAACAAAATAAAGAGAACCACCCACCGCCTTTAATAAAAATACTGCATAGAGGGAACCACATTACTTTAAAGGTTTCCCCATAAGAAAGAATTGTTTTAATAATTTTCACTCAATTAAAGAAGAAACTATAGTTGGGGATATGGCAAGAAGAATGCCCAGAATCAGTGCAACATTGGAGAATAAAAGCAGGCCATCAAACATCAATGGTCAAAATTGAAGGTATGATAAAAGGCAAACCCATTTCTATATTGATTGATCCAGGTGCAAGTTTAATTTATGAGTCACCTAGAATTGTAGAATTCTATAAATTACAGTAAGATAAGTTTGAAAAATCTTGGCTGGTACAACTTGCTACATGCACAAAATGGAAAGTCACTAGTTATGTGAAAAACTATGAACTTATTATGAATGAATTGAAGATACATGTTGACTTAAATATGTTACTGTTAGGGTCTTATGATTTGCTGATAGGAATGGACTGGTTATAAAAACATAGAGCTATGTTAAATTGTTATGATAAAACTTTCACATGTTTAGATGATAAAGGTAATACCATTATTGTAAAAGGAATTCCCATAAATGTTACCATAAGAGAAATCTATGCCTTCCAGATGAAAAGGTCCATACGTAAGGGATGAAAAGTTTTTGAATTCTATGTAATGGACAAAAAAGAGAGTGATAATCAACTTAAAATAGAGGATATACCAATTTTAAAATATTTTAAAGACATATTTACAGAAGAGTTTCTCAGACTACTTTCGAAGAGGGTATAGAATTTACGATCGATTTGGTACCGGGGGAGGTACCAACATCAAAAGATCCCCATCAAATGAATATAGTAGAGATAACTGAACTTAAATCACAATTATAGGAAGTAATTGATAATAGGTACATTCGACCTAGTGTTTCCCCTTGAGGAGCACCAATCTCATTTGTAAAGAAAAAATATGGCACTTTAAGACTATGCATAAATTATCGATAATTAAAATAATTGACTATTAAAAATTGATATCCTTTGCCATGGATTGGCAAACTATTCCATCATTTTCAAGGGGAAACCATCTTCTCAAAAATAGGTTTAAGATGTGAATACCATCAAGTACAGAAAAAGGACGAAGACATCTTTAAAACTACTTTTAAAACCAGATACATTCATTATGAGTTTGTTGTAATGCCCTTTGGGTTAACAAATGCTCGAACAACTTTTATGTGTTTAATGAATAGTATCTTAAGAAAATACTTATATAAATTCGTAGTCGTCTTTATCGATGTCATATTGGTCTACTCTAAAAATAAAAAAGAGCACGAGAAAATAATTTCACAAGTATTAAGGGAACAACAACTATTTGCTAATTTTAGCAAGTGCGACTTCTTTAAAGACAAAATTCAGTATCTAGGGCACATGGTTTCTAAAGATGGGATATCAGCCAATCCCGATAATATTAAGGCTATCATAGAATGTCATGTTCCAAAGAATGTGATCGACATAATATCATTCATGGGGATTATTGGCTACTACCAGAAATTCATTAAAGGATTCTCCAAGATAGCTTACTCCATAACTTTCTTATAGAAGAAAGGTAAGAAATTTGATTGGAGCAAAAAATGTACTGAAAGTTTTAATAAATTAAATAATTTTATAACCACAACTCCTACCTTAACAATTATCAATCCTTTAAATATTTTTTTGTATGGATTGAATCATGTAAAGAAAGTCTAGGAGGAGTACTAATCCAAGAAAACTATGTTGTAGCCTACAAGTCTAGGAAGTTAAAATAACACGAGAAGAATTATTCTACTCATGACATAGAACTAGTTTCCATCATACATGTGCTAAAAATGTAGCAACACTACCTTATCGAAAGAAGATTCTTACTAATGTCGGATAATATAAGTTTAAAATACTTGTTTGATCAACAAAATATTAATGCTAGACAAGCTAGGTGGTTGTCATTTCTAAGTGAATATGATTTTTAAATACAACATATAAAAATAAAAGAAAATAAAGTTGTAGATGCTTTAAGTTGTCACACAAACCTGCTATATGCAAGTAGTAATTATGAATCAAATTTAGAAAATAAAATTTTAAATGCATGAAACTTTGATAAAGAGTATCAAAACCTAAAGGAAAAGACCGTTGAAAATGAAAGGAATCAAATAAAAATATATCTTAGTCTAAACAAAAGAGAGATATTACTACATAAAGGAAGATTATATATACCTAACTCAACATATATGAAAGTAACTTTTATGGACGAATTACATAAACAACCTTATTCAAGACACCCGAGATATCCAAAAATGATCACTATGACAAGAAAATATTTCTTCTAGCCTAATATGAAGAGAGAAGTAGCCGAATATTTAGCGCGTTGCATTGAATGTCAGTAGGTAAAGGCTGAACAACAACATCCAACAAGATTATTGCAACCATTACCCATTCCGGAATGGAAATGGGAAGTGATCAGCTTAGATTTCATAATAGGTTTACCTAAGAATGTTAAACAACATGATTCAATCATGGTAGTAGTGGATAAATTAAGTAAAGCAACTCAATTTATTCCGGTTAAATCTACTTATAAGGCTGTTAATATTGCTGATATTTTTATAAAATAAAATTTCAGGATGCACGGTGTACCTAAAGTAGTAATCTCAGATAAAGATGTAAAATTTATAGGAAATTTTTGGAAAGCCTTGTTTAAAGGACTAGGTACACAATTAAATTCCAGCACTGCATATCATCCTCAGACTGACGAACAAACTGAAAGAGTAAATCAGATTCTAGAAGACATACTTAGAATGTACATAATGGATAAACCTGGTAAGTGGGAAGAATACTTGCACTTAGTATAATTTCTATATAACTATCATTTCCAAGTTTAGGCTAGAATTAGTCCATTTGAAATTCTATACGAACGAAAGTGTAACACTCCAATTTCTTGGAGCAGTCTCGTCGACAGATTAATGTTAGGTCCTGAATTGTTGAAAGATATGGAACTGACATTGAAATTGGTACAATAAAATTTAAAGGTTTCCCAATACAGGAAAAAAAATTATGCAGACTTCAAAAGAAATCCTCGAGAGTTCTAGTTAGGAGAACATGTATACCTAAAGGTAAAACCCAAGAAAAACTCCCTAATATTGGGAAGTTACTCAAAGTTGGCACCCAGGTATTGCGGGCCATTTGAAATTTTGGCAAAAGTTGGACCGGTAGCATATCAGTTAGCATTACCACCTACAATAAAAGTACATAATGTTTTTCATGTTTCTATTTTGAAGAAATATGTTCATGATGCTACTCATGTGATTGATTGGAATGTTATACAGCTGGAACCTGCAGGAGAGTTTCTGGTGGAACTAGAGCGTATTCTCGACAGAAGAGAAATTTTACTCTGGAATCGTACTATCGAAAAAGTCAAGGTGCAATGGAAGCACCTTAAACCAAAGGAATCCACTTGGGAATTGGAGAGTAATATGCGAGAGTCCTATCCAATTCTATTTCAAGATGAAATAATGGAATAATGAAGACAAAAAAATAATAACATTGAGGACAATGTTATCCTTAAGGGGAGGTGTATGTAATACACCAAATAATTGTAATTTATTATTACTTGGAATAATTATTTTTTATATTTTGACAAGAAATCCAAAATGAATGGAATGGATTGTTTTTTTATTTAATAATTAAAACAGTGAGAGGAATAAGGACCGAAGTAGTTGTTGAAAGAGTGTTTGCTAAACGACAAGCGGAAAAGACAAGTGGTGAAATATGCTAAGTGAGAAATCAAGTGATGCGGGAAGAATCTTCCCCAAAATCAGGCCAAGAATCTGTGTGGAGTGATAAAGAGAAGGAGACTCATAAATGAGCAAGTCCTAGGCAAAATATTATAAAATAGTATGTCCATCAAGCAAGCAGGAGGCTCGCGATGGATGAGAAATTCATCTGTTGATGCAAACGATGGCACATTGATTAGATTTTGTCCTTGTGGTTTTACAAAAATGCTCAAGGGTTTTGAATCAAGTAATACTTGGCTACTCTAAAAGTTGGTTGGGAGGAACGAAAGCTCCAGTTCTATTTTTCCAACAGTGGTGCTAGGTTCCCTACTTGATTTCTTATCTATTTAGTATTGATAACTTATAGATTGAATATAGATATGAATCATAAATACATTATTAATAAGGAATTATACTATGCATATATTCCTAACTTTTTCCTATTTTCATGTTATGGTTTAGTATAAGTTGTTCTTTAGTTACATAATTTAAAAATATCACAGATCTTATTATCTTGGTTTGAAAGTCATTATGAAAATATTATATGCATTTCCATACTAACCTCTGTTTGGGATTCCATACCCATATTAGAGAGGATTAAAGTTTAGAACAACTAAAGGATATGAACGAATGTATCATAATCAACCAACACAGTACTCAGGCAACTAGAGTAATGCCCAATTCATAGATCTTGCTAATATTTTAAAGTATGTCTACATATTTTATTTTAAAATATTTTAAATGTATATTAGATCTAAGTCATTCAAACCAATCATATACCCTAGGAGCCGAGGCTTTTCATACATAGTTTCTCTCTGTTCTAGAATTTATTAATTTATTACTTCTTCTAATTAAAACTTTGTTTTGAGAGTACCTATAGTTACGACCATATTTATTTAATGTAGATAACAACTAAATTTAAAAGAAGAAATCACAAAGTCAACAACAAATCGAATAACCCCAATGAGAAATCAAAGAGTTTAATCACTAAACGAAAAGATTGCAGACAATCGTATCAAATATTCATATATTTATAGAGTAGAGACGAAATGCTTCTTCACTTAAAAACATCTAGATCGTGAATCTCTAGATCTACGTTTAACTTAGTATTAATCAAATATACGATTGCTGTCAGTTGGTTATTCATACCCATTTGGAATCAAATCTAACATATAAAAACATAATATTGTATAAGCAAATCGATACATGCCCAACTCACAGATACGCATCATAAACCCAACATTAAATGAAACTAGATAAAATTGTAGGGTAAATCTTTTCCAAATCAATAACATAATACAAATGAATAGTATCAAAAATTAGGAATCCATACCCGAGGTTAGATCAATCTGATAGAGCATTTAAACAAAAAACATGAACGCAAAATCCAAGTGCAAATCCACTTATTCCCTTAACATGTTAAAACCAATTTACAATTGGATTTTAACCGAGTTTTCCAACTATTAACCATTATCGTGGTTGTAAGCCCATCTATTTGAATCCACCGTATAGAATAAAAAAAAGTAATGTACATGCGAATAGGATGAAAAAACAAACACATTAAAAATGTGAGAGACTGCAAAGCCATTTTTTTATAATCTAAGTACATACCCATAAGGATTTAACATAAGACAATTAAAAATGATCTTTGCAGTGGTTGTGAAATCCCTTTCCACTTTTGGATTGCAAACCCAATGGAAAACCATTGCAACCTTTAGTCTACTAGAGCCTCATTGTGTGACTATTGAAGGACCAATTTGTGCAGTACAAGCCAACGCAACGATAGTTACATGCACCAAACTATGTTGTATTAATATAATATTAATGGATAAGTATAAAAATGCATTTTTCAAATTCAAAACAACATTAGATGGAAACCATCACCTCTTTATAGAGAATAAGGAGGCCTGAGAGGAGGTGACCCTCTCATTTCTCTCGTCGGGACAGGATTGGAGACCTGCATTCCACATTTTACATTGTTCTTAAAAACTATGTAATGTAAATTGTAATAAGTTTAATGATTAGGGAAAAAATATGGTGGTGTAAACCCTTACTTGTCTAGTCGAAGTATGGGATTGGTGATTGAAGCTATATTCGCTCGAAGTTTTCTCTAGCAACCTATTGATGCCTGGAAATTCGTAGGCAGCAGCAGTAAGGGATTCTCCCCAATCAACGTTCCCAACTAGCCCGTGACTGTTTGGTATGGGGAATCCGTCCGGTTTGCGGTTCGGCTACCGTAGGTCAAGTAACAAAAACAAAGGGTTTTACCGGTTGCGGCCTGGTCCACCGTGTATATTTTTGTATTTTTAACTTTAAGTATGATATGTAAGTGCCTATCTAAGATGCAGATTGATAAAGAACACGAGGAGTGGTCACAATGTGATGCGTAGGTTCTTACCTCTCGTCTTAGACTCTCTCGCATCTAAATCACATGCAACTGAAAACAGTATTAACTAAGTTGTCCCTAGGGAGCAAGATTATCAATTAATGAGTAATGTATTACTGCTCATATGTTAAGATAAATCACAGATAGCTGTTCTTAAAATCAAAACATAAACATGAATAAAGATATGCACAACAAGATAGCTCGTCATCTGTTAGAACATTCATTACTCATAGTGGAATTTATCACAAAATAAACCAGAGAACATTCAAATGAGAACATAGGTTCAGAAATTTAGAACGATCTCACAGTTAATGAAACACAACTGAAAACGAAATTGTTCCCCTTCAACATTGTTCATTTCATCACATTTGAACATTCCACACAACACTTTCTCCAACAAGCAAAATTGTAATTTTATTATTGCAAAACGAAATAGCTCCTCTTACAACAAGTAGTTCACAAGTTTCACTGGGAAAAATCCCTTTCCTCCCTATCTCTTTTCTATATTTATACGAGAACCAGCTTGAAACCTTTTGGTTGCTCCCCAACCGTTTCAATCTCTAGTCTTGTCATTTTGTGAATGCTCATAATTCAACCTTACGTTTCAAGTAAATATTTTTATAAAAATGGGAAAATCTAGGTAACTAAAGAACTGCCCAAGCCTGGGCCTTTGCTTTTTAATGATTACGCTCTACCATTCCTTAGTCCCTTTTCAGACCTTTATTATTTCCTTTTCCTCGAGCAACAATTCTGTTGCCTTATGCTTTTCCATGCTTTGTCCTTCAGCTGCATCTTCTTTCCCGCAATAATCTTCAAAGAGATTCGAGAAAATCTCCTATGTATGTCTGTGATCAAACGAAAACTCATCATTTATCCTGACTATCTTTAATAAACATCAACCATAATACCAATAAAATGAGTATTGAAAGAAAAGAAAACCGGAGCTGGGATTTCTCGTGAAAAACTCAACCTGATAAAACAAGGCACACTGGTCATTTACGAGTTCGTAACAATCGACGAGAAAACTATTAAGAAACGGACACATGAAAACCCCCATCGACGAATCGGAACACCTGACATCAAACGGTTAGTGGGCTACGCAGCTGCAACGGCGAGTAACCTACAATCTAGGGGTTCCGACACACCAACCAAAATGGCGCGATAAAACGTCGGGGGTCGGATCTTCTGAAGCATCGGATAGTTATTGCGCTACATAGCCGCAATGATGGAAGTTATACGATCAAGAAAATCCGCAGAACAGTCAACATTGGAAAAAAATAGAACAAGACATCGGCGAAAAGAAAAGCAATCCGATGGGCAGTTAGTCTACTTTGGGGCTACAATGGAGGAACTCAATCAGCCTTCGACCTCCGATCAGAGTTATAACACCTTCTGAAATATCGCAAAGCGAGATATTTTTTCAACAATAGAACGAGGGATCAGTGAAAGGCTTTAATTATCGGTGCAATGGCTAACTGACCTTCGAAAATAAAAAACAACAATTAAAAATCTCATTTAAACCTCGTCCAAACCTCGGCAATGATAAAACATCATAAAACCTGCTAAGTTCTACAGTCCAAAACATTTGCAAACCCAAACGAATTTTTGAAAAGCAAGAAAACTGGTCTCAAACAAACTACACGTGTAGCAGAGTGGGAACAAATGGCCTTCAACAAAATCAACAAGGAGGGTCCAAATTTTTTTAGAAATTTGGGAAAAGTTGCAGCTGCAACAATTGGCGGCTCACTGGTGAAACCAAATCTCTGAATAAACTCTTCCTTAAGCAACAGACTGTTTAGCAATAAAACTGAGATGCTGAACTCTTCTAGATGCCTGGATTCCCATAATGTCAAATATATGTACTTGTAATCATTGATGATAGTCCAATTTTAGGGAATGAAACCCAAAATCTCAAAGTTAGGATAACTCTTTTGAGGCTAAGTAGGTGGATTTCATTTTACCTCTGTCTTTGGGTAGCTTCCAGCTTAGACACCACAGGATTGTAACACATGGTAAACAAAAATATTCATTTGTTCCCCATTCCCATGCCACTTGGCACTTTTCGTATGTGGACTTTCTGTCCTTTTGAGTCCTCCTCATACCTTTCTTTATGAATTTTATTCAGGCTCTTCTATCCATAGTGTCCTTTTGTGTGAGAGATGCATTTAATTTTTAGCTCACAGACGGAGAAGAACTTTTGGCAATCTGTACTCATATGATTCAGTACTTTGTTTCGATAAATATTGCTTTCTTAGGAGTTTTGACTCTTATTAGCCTTTAGCTTTCAATTCTTGGCATGGGATCATTTAGATATAATACACTGTTTACCCTGCTCACCTTTCCATGGGTCTTTTGCTGTAACCCCCTAGGACATTTTAGATGTGACATGGATGGAGCCTTGAAATAGTATTCCAGACCTTTTGATTCTGAGTTATTTCAGGGATTACGCCGGACTTCAATGTGTTCATAGACATTTAGGAAAACTACTTACTAGAAGAAAATCCATCAGATTCAAACAATAGGATACAGTCTAATGCCCAAAAAATCTCAGTTTATCAAGGGCTCTGATACTCTCCATGCAACCAAAATTTTGCTTCTTTTATTGAAATCAGAAGAAAACTAAACTAAACAAAAAGGAAAGGAACCAATCAAAACGACAAAACAAATCAATTATTTATGTACAAAACAAAACAAAATAAAACAAAAATCAAGAAAAATAAGGTTTAAGAACTAAACCATTGACTGGTAAGTTCTCCTCCCATCCTTGTAAATCTTGCAATTTATAAGTCGAGGGGCCAAGTTTTGCTGCAATCTGGAAAGGGCCTACCCATAACTGTTGAAACTTCGTATGCTTTCCCTTCTCATCATGTGGGTGATCCCACTTAAGAACCAAATCTCCTACTTCAAATTCTTTTGTTCCAGCTTTGTGCTTATCAAACCACCTCTTCACTACCTCCTATTGTTGTTTAAAACGTTCTCTGGCCTTGGATCTAGATTCCTCTGGCTTCAATAGATTATGGATTCTTATCTGCAAGATTTCATTATCTGATCCTCTTGACTCCTGAGCTATTATGGAAGAGGGTAACATGATATTGGGGGGTAGGATGGCCTCTTTTCCATAAACAAGGGTGTACGGGGACACACCTAAAGAAGTCTTGGGGGTGACCCTATCAGCCCAAAGAGCATTTGGTAATGCTGAATGCCAACTTCTCTGGTTTTCTATCACAATCTTTTTTAAAATTCTAATCAGATTCTTGTTGGTAGATTTTGCCAAACCATTTCCTTGTGGACAATAATTTGCAGAATAATGCAACTTAATTCCTTTTTCATGAGAAAATGTAGTTAATCTAATAGAGGAAAAATAAGTAGCATTATCGAAAACTAGAGAAATTGGAACCCCAAACCTGGTCATAATATGATCATGCAAGAAGTCCATGACCACATCTTCATTCACTTTACGCAACGGAATGGATTCAACCCATCGAGTGAAGTAATCGGTTGCCGTCAGAATATACTTGTGTTGCAAAGAAGAATTTGGCTTTATCTCTCCAATGATATCCATTCCCCATTGCTCAAACGGTTCTGTTATCATCACAGGCTGTAATGGTCCTGCTGCTTTAGCTTGTCTTCCACCACACCTTTGACAGATGTCGCACTTTTTGACATGGGCATGTGCATCTTTGAAAAGTGTGGGCCAATAATATCCGGCTCTGAGAATTTTATGGGCTGTTGTATCTCCGGAAAAATGTCCTCCAGCAGGCCCATCATGTAAGTCTATCATGACCTTCCTCTCATCTTCTTTCTCTAAGCATCTAAGAAGAACTACGTCATAATTTTTCTTGAATAATATTCCTTCAACAATCTAATATGAGGCTGATTTAAGACATAGTGCTCTTCTTTGCTTAGAATTCGAATGTTATGGTAACACTCCTTCCTGAAGATAATGCAAAAGGTCTCGATACTAGGAGTCTGGAGCTGTGAAAAGAGGACATACATCCATCAAATGTAACTCAACTTTGTCTTCCCAGTTCTTTTCTTCATTGTATTTACTTTCAGTCATTAGTTTGCACAATCCTTTCCCTTTAACTATGGAGGCTAGCTTGAATTCGAGGTCATACTCCTGTAAGGCTGTTACCCAGTTGCCTCTTCTTTCTCCTAATTCTTTTTGTACGAAAAGAGACCTCACAGCTAGATGTGGAACTATCACCTTTGTCCGGTTCTTAAGTATATCCGGTTTGAATTGTTTTACTGCTTTGAAGACTGCGTAAGCTTGTTTATCTACAGCTGGGTAATTCAATTCAGCTCCCTGCAGACCAATGCTCATAAATGATATGGGGAACTCATCTCCCCCATCTTCCTTCTAGGTAAGCACCGCTGCTAGTGAATCGTCAGATGTGAAAGTGTACAAAATAAAATATTTTTCAAAATCTGTACTTTTGAGGGAGGGTGCGTGAGCAACAGATGTTTTTATTTTACTAAATGCATTCTTCTCTACATCAGTCCACTTGAATTGTACACTTTGCTTTACCATTTCCTACAAAGGTTTAACAATTTGAGCGAAATCCGGCACAAACCTTCGCACGAAATTTATTGTCCCCATAAATGATTGCATGCCTTTTTTATTATGGGGTAAGGGAATCTGTTCAATAGCTTTAATCCTCTCTGGGTCTATGGAGATCCCCTTCTTAGAAACCACATGACCTAGTAACTTACCTTCGGTAATAGCAAACATGCACTTCTTAGGGTTTAATGAGATACCATATTTTCGGCAGCGTTCGAAAATCTATTTTAGATGGAACGCGTGTTCTTCCCTTTTCTTTGAGAATATCGTGATGTCATCAAGGTATACTACAACACTGGGACCAATCAGACTACGGAAAGCTATGTCCATAGCCCTCTGGAAAGTAGCTCCAGCGTTTATGAGTCCAAAAGGCATCCTTTTGTAAGCAAAAGTCCCCCATCAGGTTGTGAATGTCGTTTTAAGTCTGTCTTCTTCAGCTATTAACACTTGCTTGTAGCCAGAGAATCCATCTAATAAAGAAAATAATTTAGAACCCGAAACCATTTGCAATATCTGTTCCATGGGTGAGACAGGATAATTGTCTTTATCCGAAGCACGATTTAGGTTTCTGAAATCCACACATAGTCTAATTTCTCCATATTTCTTTCTTACTAGTACCAGATTTGAAACCCATTTCGAGTGTCTAACTTTGAAGATAATTTTAGCATCCAACAGCTTCTTTACTTCATTTTGAATTAGAGGCTCCAGTTTTGGATGCATTTTCTTTAAAGGCTGTTGATAGGGCTTGACCCCAGATCTGATGGGGATAACATGCTGAATAATATTAGTGTCATATGTCTTCAGATCTTCATACGTCCAGGTGAAAACATCTTTGTATTGTTTGAACAGACTGATGAACTTATTTCTTTCAATTGGAGAGCAACACTTTCCCAAATTCACATATTTAGGCTCAATTTCAGTCCCTAAATTAATCAACTCGAACTGTAGAGACGAGCTATGAGTCTTCACATTCACTGGCATTCTGAATTTATCTTTTAGATCAAAGATCCACTCTAAAGTCCTGACTCCTTTAGGAATAAAATTATCGAATTTTAGCTCGGCCTAATGTTCTTCATCATCAATAATTTCCCCTTTAAAGGTCTCGTCATTCGTCAAGCATTCTAGAATCTGCTTATCATCATCAAAAACTCATAAATTGGTAATCATATCTGGAACCGAGGGCTTGAAAAGCAATTCAATAAAACACCGGTTATTGGAGGGCACAAGCCTTGTAGCTGAGGTGGCCAACAAGTCAGCTGCTACATTCTTAAGTCTAGGAATCGATACAATATTAAATGCATGAAAATATTTAAGCAAATCCCATACTTCATTTTGATAAGCTTTTAAATGAGGGGAAATGCAATGTATTTGATTTCGAATATGTTTTACAATTATTTCATAATCCCATACATTTTAAGATTTTCTACCTTTAATTCAATTGCTTTTCTTGGTCCCTGAACTAATGCTTCATATTCGACTGTGTTATTGGTGCATTCAAACTCTAACCTACATGAAAGAAAATGTTTATTTTTGTTAGGATCTATCAAGACACAGCCGGCTCCTGACCCTTCCAAAGTTTTAGACCCATTAAAGAAAAGCGTCCAAAAATCGCCTATCACTACTGTGCAAGAATCAACATCTACATCTATAGCTAAGTCTACTATTTTACAATCAATTTCATCAACCTGTGAAAACTGAAGGAGATCAGGCTGAGCATCTGATGTATCGCTGGCTTCTTCTGCTTGATAGTTTCCTGGTCCTAGCTCAATGAAGTAATTTCCCAAAACAGAATTCACTGTTTCATTTTTACCTTCGAACTAAGTGACAATGTGTTTCATGTGGGGCTCTCTTAAGACTTTAATTTGATTTGGGATTCCTTTATAAGGTAGCCACATATGTGACCAATCCGAAGCAAATTATCCATTCAATTTTTTCGACCAATCTCTGCTCAACACAAGTCCATAAGCCTCAGGTATGTCTGCTACTACAATATCAATGAATTGACATACCTTATCATTTGAAGATAAGCAAATGAGAACATCTTCCATTTCCCCAATTACCTTCACATTCGTTCTGTCCAACTGAATGACCTTCTAGGTAGATGGTTTAGGTTGTCCATTTATCTTTTTGCAGACCGACAACGGCATAACATTTACTAATGCCCCTGAGTCTACCAGACAGTTATGCACGTTGTGGTTGAAAATTTAAAAATTAAGGAGAAACGGTGGAGTCTTACACTTAGGCTTACCTCCCACACTTGCTTCACCAATTTATTCTTCTTGGGGCTGATTGTTGGTGGGATGCTTCTCCTCTGATATTTCAAGTGCTTTCAATAACTTTTCTTTCTGCCGCGGCACATTACACATCTCAAATAACGAGATATTTGCCCTTACCTTTTTTATATCCTCCACGACGTCATAATCCATCTTATGTTCTGTGAGAGCCATTTTTACATTATTGATCTTCTCTTCAGTGGGCTTGGTGTGTATGTTGATCTGCTTTGGATTTTGACTGGTAATGGAAAATTCTGGAATTTTATTAGCTGAGGTGTTTTTTTGAAAATTCTTTACATTCTTTTGAAGTCTCTTAATATTTGGGAGCATGAGACTGTTTTCTTTAACCAACCCTTGGCTTCTCATCGTCACATTCATTTCCAAGATATCTTCATGTCTTGGATCCTTTTCTTCTTCGGTATCAAACAACGATACATAGTCCCATAAAACCATGGCATCATCCTCCTGTTTTTCTGTTGATTTATTATTATCTTTTCCCTCTTCATCATTATCCTCAGTTACTTTGGAATCCAACAGCTGATTCATCACCAATGTCATTGAATTTATCCATTGAGGAAAATTCTTTTCAGAATGGTGTTGTCGGTGAAAAGTGCAAAAGTTATCCATCCCAACCTCCTCGATGCAGGACTATGCGGAGGGGGTTGGGTTTGATTGTTATCCGGGGGTTGGGTTTGATTGTTATCCTCCTTTTTATTATAATAAGGCTTATAAAACTTCTAGGCTTCCTTTTCCTTTTCCAAGTCTATTATTATGTTGGAGAGCTTCTGCATCATTTTTTCCATTCCTTCGAAATCATGTGATTGCTCCTCTTTAGGCTTAGTAAATAACAAAGCTTTCCTCCCAACATTTTTTTCTCCTGACTGCTCAGGATAATATTCGATGCTTTCCTTTTCAGCCTCTACTCTCTCCGCTTCTTCATAAGTCTCTGCTAGCATAGGTTTGGCTTTCATTTTGGCAAACATGGCCAAATCGAGCCCTAGAGCTGAAGTATAATACTCAATCAGAACTTTATCCGAGGGTTTGTCAGTTTCAGAAAAATTCTTAAGATAAGCTGCAAATATTTGGGTAAAACTATGCACCTTCTCTTTTCTTTCGTTCTTTAAAGCACACAGTCCTTTCATGAGATCCGCATGAGTTTTTTGGGTTGCATATTTACTTCTGAAAATCCTTTCAAAGGTATCCTAGTCTGGGATAGAGTTTGTAGGCAAACCAAAATACCATTATGCTGCTACTCCTTTAAGGGCATGTGGAAAAAGTCTACAAACTACATCCTCATGTTCCCCAGCCCTTAATCCTTCTATTTCCAAATAGAAACTTTGCAAGTGGTCATCTACTACAACCTTCTCATTTGGATCAAACTTGGGCAGCATCTTCTCAAAAGCTTGAGGTAAGTCATGCAACGGAGGTGTTAAGTTCAGGGGTGATATGGATTTCCAAGTAGGTGGTGGATTTGGTGGGTTAAGTGGCTGATTTGCATTTATGCCTGCCATGATTTTGGGTGGAGAGTGAGGAGGTGAGGGAACGGGAGTATGCACAGGAGAATAGTAAGGTGTGTTTGGGCCTACTTGATTCAAAGGCTGAACAACTTCATGTAATGCTGCTTCTACTAACTCTTCCAAATCTCCAACCAACACTGAATCTTCCAAGATGGGATGATCTTTCTTCTTGTATTCTCTTCGGGGTAAATCAGGGATAGTGGGTAATCCTCCAATACTCTTTACATAGGCCCGTGTGTGTATTCTCATATCATTAAATACTTGGTTGTCCACATAATAAAAATGTTCTCTATTCTCTTCGGTATTTGGATCAGGAAATAAACTGCTTTCAAAACTATCACTGGTGGAGTAATTTCAAGGAAATGGATTTCCCCAGCCAGCCATGCACTGGTGGCCCTCCTTCTAGCACTAGAAACTGTTGATGCCTAGAAATTCGCAGGCAGCAACAGCAAGGGATTCCCCCCAGTCAACATTCCCAACTAGCCCGTGACTGTTTGGTATGGGGAATCAGTCCGGTTTGCAGTCTGGCTACCGAAGGTCAAGTAACAAAAACAAAGGGTTTTACTGGTTGCGGCCCGGTCCACCGTGTATATTTTTGTATTTTTGACTTTAAGTATGATATGCAAGTGCCTATCTAAGATGCAGATTGATAAAGAAAACGAGGAGTGGTCACAATGTGATGCGCAGGTTCTTACCTCTCGTCTTAGACTCTCTCGCATCTAAATCACACACAACTAAAAACAATATTAACTAAGCTGTCCCTAGGGAGCAATATTATCAATTAATGAGTAATGTATTACTGCTCATATGTTAAGATAAATTACAAATAGTTGTTCTTAGAATCAAAACACATAAACATGAATAAAGATATGCACAACAAGATAGCTCGTCGTTTGTTAGAACATTCATTACTCATAGTGGAATTTATCACAAAATAAACCAGAGAACACTCAAACAAGAACATAGGTTCAGAAAGTTAGAACGATCTCACAGTTAATGAAACACAACTGAAAACGAAATAGTTCCCCTTCAACATTATTCATTTCATCACATTTGAACATTCCACACAGCACTTTCTCCAACAGGAAAAATTGTAATTTTATTATTGCAAAATGAAATAGTTCCTCTTACAACAAGTAGTTCACAAGTCTCACTAGGAAAAATCCCTTTCCTCCCTATCTCTTTTCTATATTTATACAAGAACCAGCTCGAAACCTTTCAGTTGCTCCCCAACTGTTTCAATCTCTAGTCTTGTCATTTTGCGAATGCTCATAATTCAACCTTACGTTTCAAGTAAAGATTTTATAAAAATGGGAAAAGCTAGGTAACTGACGAACTGCCCAAGTTTGGGCCTTTGCTTTTTAATGATTATGCTCTACCATTCCTTAGTCCCTTTTCAGACCTTTATTATTTTCTTTTCCTCGAGCAACAGCTCTGTTGCCTTATGCTTTACCATGCTGTGTCCTTCAGCTGCATCTTCTTTCCCGCAATAATCTTCAAAGAGATCTGAGAAAATCTCCTATGTTTGTATGCGATCAAATGAAAAATCATCATTTATCCTGACTATCTTTAATAAACATCAACCATAATACCAATAAAATGAGTATTGAAAGAAAAGAAAACCGGAGCTGGGCTTTCTCATGAAAAACTCAACCTGATAAAACAAGGCACACCAGTCATTTACAAAATTAGTTACGAGTTTGTAACAATCGGAGGGAAAAATATTAAGAAACGGACACATGAAAACCCCCATCGATGAATCTGAACACCTGACATCGGACGGTTAGTGGGCTATGCAGCCGCAACGGTGGGTAACCTACAATCTAGGGGTTCTGGCACACCAACCAAAATGGCGTGATAAAACTTCAAGGGTCGGATCTTCTAAAGCATCAGATAGTTAGTGCACTACATAGCCGCAACAACGGAAGTTATACAGTCAAGAAAATCCACAAAACAGTCAACATCGGAGAAAAATAGAACAAGACATTGGCGAAAAGAAAAGCAATCCGACGGGCAGTTAGTCTACTCTGGGGCCGCAATGGCGGTCAATCAACCTTTGACCTCTGATCAGAGTTATAACACCTTCCAAAGTATCGCAAAGCGAGATATTTTTTCAACAATAGAACGAGGGATCAGTGGAAAGCTTGAATTATCAGCATAATGGCTAACTGACCTTTGAAAAGAAAAAATGACAACTAAAAATCTGATTTAAACCTTGGCCAAACCTCAGCAATGATAAAACATCATAAAAACTGCTAAGTTCTACAGTCCAAAACATTTGCAAACCCAAACGAATTCCCGAAAAGCAAGAAAACTGGTCTCAAACAAACCACACGTGTAGCAGAGTGGGAACAAATGGCCTTCAACAAAATCAACAAGGAGGGTCCAAATTTTTTTAGAAATTTGGGAAAAGTTGCAACTGCAACACAACCTAAATCCATCTACATATAAGACTCAGAGTTATAAAAACCCCATTTTCTTATAAATTAATGGAAGAATTATTTAAACTTACAAACCGAGGATAAAATTACCTTGTATCAACGCAAAGAGGGCTAGGGGTTGGCTCCTCCTGTTTTCCTCTTCTTCATCGATGCCTGCACAACCAGATAAAATTTGTGCATTAAAAATCTATATTGGTTAATAACCTTTAAAAGAATAAATGTATCGAATGTAAATTGGGCATTGTCCCTTACCTGGTTAAAAGCTAGGCAGGTTGCAAAGCCTTTGCTAAAATCTTGAATGAGGATTGGATTTCCTTCTTAACCCGAGACAAATGTGAGAGGATGAGGTCGTAATGGAGGCCACTTCTCCATTAATTGGACTGTTAAAACCTTCAAGTAAAACTAAGATACAAATAAATATTCGTTAGCAAATCGTAATGATCCAAATCCAACTTTGTGCAGCGTAGCCATGGATGGTTGAGTTTTGATCCACATGAACAACTACATACTGGTTGAATGCAATAGTAAACCCGTAGATAGCTTAAAGACATGTTATAACCTTTGCAAAACCCTTACATGAGATCATGAAAAGTGGAGGGATGAGATTCCTCTTGGGCCACAACACATGCGATTTAAAACTTGCCATTGAATGCACCTGGCTGCATTGTCAACCCACAGCCAGGGATCAGTTAAAACCTTAGTTCGAATATAAAAATTTTATGCGTTGGAATTTCCCTTGCACCTCCCTTTAAAATAATTGCATGCCAAATATTACAACGTAGCACCCACGATATGTAAGGTCGTGGCTAGGGTCACAACTATGGTGATTATTATCACCATAGTTTAAACATATAATCAAACCTTAAAACCAAGGCATATGCTAAGTTTTCCAACATATAACAAATATTTATAATATATCCCCTTTCCAACTTGTATTAAGAGGGTGGGTTTAATAATGACGGGTATCTAGGACTAAGTCTTAGTTTTTAGCCTTAGGTCCTAAGCAAACCAAACTTTAAAAATAAACCCAAAGGATTGAAAACATCACCTTGACAAGATGGTGATAAGGTCGTTGTAACTCAAAGGCAATGCCACAAGTGGATTAACCTATCAATCAAGCATAGAACCAATGCAAGTTAAAATTACATGTGTAAATACATGTGACAACAGTTATAATATATTGCGACCAACAATTACATGTTACGACAAAATAGTAAATAATAGAGTAAAAGAAAAAAATTATTTATGGATTTTATAGGTGTGTGACACCCTTAATTTTCCTCACACTAGAATTTCTCTTTAAACATAGAAGTAATAATATTTTTGACATTATCAATAATATTAATAATGTACATCAACAATATATCGTGCATTGATAAGTCGAGGTTAATAGGATTTAAAAAATAATAATTTAATGGGTATTGGCACAAAAAATCAATTTAAACCTTTCAACTTGAATAAAATGTGAGAATTTGATTTGTAATTTTTTATGAATATTTCAATGGATAGTTTGTAACAACATATTTTATAGGTTACTGAAGAATAGTGTGATGTAAGTCCTTCTACTTCATCTTTTACCCAGTCCATTTTCTCTACTCATCTATGGAATATTTGAAAAATGACACTAATTAGGTAGTGCCTGTTATAGAGAGAAACTTCCTATGGATTGGGGTAGACTACACCACACTGAATGACACTAGAAATCAATCCACTTCAATATGCGAGAGAAACAAATGCTGCTAACACTAATGGATACATAACATACCTTATTCTAGACGGTTGTAGTAGATCCCCGTTGAGCTTTTCCAACACGCTTGTATTTATAATTCATTCTTGACAACAACAAACAAGACAAGCATGATATATGTCAAAGTGTTAGGCCCACTCTAGCATATATAAATCCAACATGTATAAGAAAATATAACTACATCCATGGATAAAATATTCATAGTCATACACGTGTAATGGATGAGAAATGGATATTTCTATTAATAATAAACATATAGAACAATGAAAAACTATGTCAGCACCTCGTCAAAATAGAGAAACTGAGTCCTCCACCTGGGCCTCCACCATTTCAATCCTCCATATCAATGGAAAGCTTAGGAAGAGCAACAATGTGTGCACAAAAGAACAAAGGGATGCAGAATCAAGCATAAGCAAATGAGACAACAATGAACTATAGTTCTTTACTCTCCAATATTCTCCTCCTTCAATGCATCCGAGAGGCTCAATATATAGCCCTACAATAGACAATGGAGGGTAGATTCATAGTGTTTCCAAGCATATGGAAGGACAAGAGTCAAGTTATTCGGGACTTATTGAGGAAAAATCCCAATTTTTTTTGTTTTTATGTATATTTCTCAATGTACGTGGGCTACAGTGGAGCAAGTTGTGTGTACACATGGGTATTATCTTAAAAGTCGCGTATATAAATAAGCAAGTGTTTTTTAGGGATTTTCTTGGATCATCAAAGTATCATTTGAGCAAGGGGGTCCAAAGAGTTTGCATAGGGACATGGAAGACCATAAAGGTGTGATCTACCAAGTGTGGTAAAATCAACTATAACAGATGCCCCCTATTGTGTGAGGTCAGAGGGTTAACATGATGGCCGAAATACATTATATCCATCCTAGAAGTGGAGTAATGAAGACCCAGGTGGAAAAAATAGTCACTCATCAGTTCAATACAATGATAAAATTCAGCATGTAACTACAAATATACAGGTAGCAGTCCCAGATACATAAGAGTACAATGGCCATGTATAAGCATAATAGACATATGTCACATGTGGTCATCGCCACGTACAATATATAGTGAACAAGATCTCCGTAATGGATGAAGATATATGATAATACACTGGAGTCTGGTCATGAGAGATGACATATTATAAATACTAGCATGATCAAAGAGGTAGCATATGTGGAATGCCACCAAGCTCGAAGGTCTTCTACGCAAACTGCTACGAGTACATGTCCCATCATGCGAATAAAGGTGTCGATGTCGAACATGATGGACCATTGTATGATTACCGGTCATTGATGTATATTGTTAATAGATGTGAGATATCCCACCATTATTGATAACGGGAATCAAGGTATTGAGTGCAATCTAACAAGTGTGAATAGATGTGTTGAGATCAAACACTTGAAAGAATCCATTGATCGGGGGCCATTGATGTATTCCCAAAACTGTTGATGGCGAGAGAACCTACCACTGATGACTAAATCTTATTATGGAATAGTCTCTATATCTGGATCCCAGTAATCCACAAGCATGTGGAGTAGTCTTGGTTGAGCCCTCAAGCTCCTGAGATGAAAAAACTTATACAAAACACATGCCCTTAAGGCTTGTTGGGAAACCATGTTACCTTATACTTCCCTATCCGCATCTTTGTGTTCACATTCACACCACTCCAACACCATCCTGCAAGAACAACACAAGTATTGATGAGTTTTTGCATTGAAATTTGGTATGCACGACCTCATATGCAAATGTTTCCCTGACATTTGTGTGTATACATGGAAATCGTGGGATTTCCCACGTATACTCGGCCCTATACTCAACCCGATGAACAATAGCTTGTGTGGGATGAGACACCAAACTAGGGTGCTTCAAAAGAAAAAATAACCACTAAAAACTAAAATTAAACCATTAAAAAGAAAGAGTGTGGGATGTAGATTTACCTGGCTTAGACGGTTCTTGATTTTGTGGCCCATAGCTCTTGGAATTAGTGTTTGAAGTTTGTGGCTCAAACTAGCTCCAATGCACTATGTGTGGTAGAAATTTTAACTGGTATGGTGAAAATGACTCTTTTACTATTTTATAAGAAAATTTTGAAATCAAGGCAGTCAATGGACTCTAGATTCCTATTCCATAATAAATGATCTGAATTCAATGGAATGGAATCCATTGAAAGGAGGGAATTAAGGCTTCCCCCATCAACCAACACGAGGTACTCTGCAATGTTGAATGATTTGGAAGAACTCGAACGAAGAATATGTGCATGAACAAATAACTGTATCAAGAATGGCTGACATGCAAAGAAAAGATAACCGAGGAATGACCGACTCAGGATAAATCTTTCTTCGAATAAGAGCATAAGGCATATGATGACTGAATAGGAAGCATAGACTCGACATGCAAAATGGCACGACTCTGTGACACATGAGGCATCGATAGAGGCTCCATAGGGACTAAAAGCATAACTAGTCAATGGAGAAAACTCATAATAACAAGTACAAATCCTAAATTCATACTAATAACCCAACCAATGGATGTGATATACAATTATCTGTTCAAAGGAGACACGACTCGACAACTGCCAAAAGTAATATCATTTCCCGTCCGGTTTTTTATGTTTTTAATTTTTTTGGACTTTTTCATATTAGAAAGCTTGAAACAGAATAAAAGTGCTTAAATTACATACCTAGGAGGAGACGAGTGTCATGAGAAAGCAAACTAGTTCCAAGTAGTGGAACATACCTATGCTCAATGCGAGGAAGCATGTGCAGGATAAGGACACTCATGGGGGAGGTATCCTCCCGGTAAGGGATGATCAAGCTGCAAAGGATACATAAAAGGATCTGCTTGGCTAGGATTGAGATGAGCTCAGTCTATATGGATTATAAATATGAACTGGGGAGCAGACATAAAGCTCAATAAGGCAAGCAAAACACATGAAATGCAATTAAAACTTGATAAAAAAGGGATTCCCTATGGGATATGAACAACATAAAGTTCAAGAGGGATATGAGGCTCTTTCTCAAAGACATGGCAGGACTATAAGGGACTCCCATACCTAGTAGAAGAATCTTGGCATGGGTACCAAATTGTGAAGTGGGATCTAACTAGGGAACCCATGAATGGGAAGGCTCTACCACTTACATAATGTCACTTATAATAGCATTGTGACGGTTCTCTGACATTACGAAGTGGCTTCGTACCTATAGTCAAGGCGACATGCTCATAAGGCGATGCATAATGCAAGCGAAAATGTGGTCCTAACCTATATGCTAGTTCAAAATTATACCTGTAATAGATATGAACGGGTCAAGATCTCGATAAAAGTACACTTGAATAAAGTCCCTACACCACAACATTAGGCAAAAACAGTTCAAAAGAGTCAATAGGGGTCAAAACTATAGGGTCGTGGGTAAAAATTTCTTATTAAATAGTAAAAAAGTAATTTTCACCATACCATTTGAAAATTTTACCACATAGTACATTGGAGCTAGTTTGAGCCATGAACTTCAAACACTGATTCCAAGAGCTAAGGACCACAAAACCAAGAACCGTATAAGCCAGGTAAATCTACATCTGACACTCTTTCTTTTTAATGGTTTAATTTTAATTTTTAGTGGATATTTTTTCTTTTGAAGAACCCTAGTTTGGTATCTCATCCCACGCAAGCTATTGTTCATCGGATTGAGTATAGGGCTGAGTATATGAGGGAAATCCCATGATTTCCATGTATATATGCGAATTTCAGGGAAAAAATTGCGTATGAGGTCGCGCATACCAAATTTCAAGACAAAAACTCATCAATACTTGTGTTGTTCTTGTAGGGTGGTGTTGGAGTGGTGTGAACGTGAACACAAAGATGTGGATAGGGAAGTACAAGGTAACATGGTTTCCCAACAAGCCTTAAGGGCATGTGTTTTGTATAATTTTTTGCATCTCGGGAGCTTGAGGGCTCAACCAAGACTACTCCACATGCTTGTGGATTACTGGGACCCAGATACAGAGACCTTTTAGATCAATCAGATTCCCCTTAGCCTTAAGGTCGAGGACATATATTTTATCACTGGATTATCCCGCCGAGGAGAAATAGTCAACTTGAGAGCTTGTGGGGTTGGAGGTGGCCTCACTATTGATGAGTACATTGTTGTATACTACCTTCCATGCATTGAAAAGGTTGGAATTTAGGTCCCAATGAACTCTATTCAGAACCTTGGCCTCAAGGCCATAGTACTAGAATTAGCTAGAATTGCGGGGTTAGCATCTATACATCAGGATTCCAGGCCTCTAATGTTTTACACAATTGAGTGCATGAGGCCAACTATAAATGACTATATTACCTCTTTGTTGGGTCACATGAAACAACAATTGACAGAATACAAGCTGGCTAGAACAAGAGTCCATATCTCTCCACATGGTATACAAGATCCAGCTCATATGTGCTGGGTGGGTGTGATGTGACGACTAGGAGGAGGACGTGTAGCTACACCCTACCCACTTGATTTCTTCAACTAGTGGTGTAGATAGATCATGGCCATAAATGAATATCCCTATGCAGGGATAGAATTCCGCGGTGATCCATTAATGCTATACCATAGGGACCTGCATATGGAGATATAGGTAACAATATTGAATTCATTTTATTTTTGAATTATTTGATTTTTTTGTATTTTTGATATAATGAAATAAAAAAACATGTTTTTGGGTAGTGACACATACTAATGCTGATCATGTACATGCATATGTTGGTCCTAGACATCCAGATGACTTCCCTCGACATCTTAGAAGGGGGAAGGGTGATGATATACTAGGTGTAGATGCGGAGTGTACGCTCCAAAGAATCCACAAGAACTTTGTCTATTTGACGCATAGGGTTCCCATGGTGCAAGTCGAGGAATTGTCTGAGGCGATGCAGAGGTAGGTATTAGGAGTACCCCGTGCATGGGTTCGATTGTTCATAGGGTTTACTAAGGTTGTCATTTTTTTTCATGATCAGCACCATGGTCTGCAGGATTATAGTCCTTGATGTACATTTTGTATCGACTGTGTAGTGTATTTTGGTGGCTGAAAGCCCCAATTTTGTACCCTGACATTATTTATTATGACACCACTTTTTGGACTATATTTTGAATGAAAAAATATTATAATGATCGATTATTTATATTTACATGTGTGAATGTAATGTGAATGCTTCATTGTCTATGTATCAAATGGAAATCTAGTACATAATTTGCATAAGAATCAACAACATGATTGTAGATCCTAGGAATGTGAATGTATGCAATATTTTCAAACTGACATTCTAACAAATTTACTTGCAATAAAGTTTGTAATAAAGTAGGATGTTTAATACGATACACACCATTTAAAAGTAAGACCACTAATTGGGAGTCAATCCATACCTCAAGAGATCGAATACCATGAGAGATGGAATCACGTAGTAACTCAATCACGACACTGTATTTAACAATGCTATTCGATGATGGCCAGAGACATACATCTCCTGAAGAAAAAAATTGAACCGCAGGTGTATAGATCACCCAAGCAGTCAAAGATGAGTTTTGGGTGTGGCGGCTAGCACTGTTAGCGTATCCTACATATACCAAAGAATTTGTCGACATCTGCAAAAAAAATAGAAGCAATCCAACAAATCGAATCACTACAAGAAGGTCAAAACTAAACTATGCAACTGTACAATAGTATACAAATCATCATCCTCAGATGAAAATTACACATATTAATTTTTAATATATATCCCATTTTGAGGCTATGCCAAGGTTGTACCCTCATAATTTACTAGCTCATAAGCACCTTTCTATAACACTCATTTGACTACATAAGGCCCATGCCACATGGGGTTGAACTTTCCTGCCCCTAATGGTTCACTAGCTTGGTCATATATAAGAGGACCAAGTCACCTTCACTAAAATTCTGGGGACAGATGGGCTTATCATACTGAGCCTTAACCCAATGCTTGTTTACTTCAAGAGCCACTAATGCATATCGATGCTGCTCATCAAGTTGCTCTAAGTGGACCAGGCATTCCTCTGACTCAGAAGTTTCTGATAAAAGTCCTATGGCTAGCTTCAAAGAAGGGATTTCACATTCAATCAGTAATATTGACTCCACCCCATGTAATGACTGGTATGGAGAAAAAATGATGGTATACTTAATCATGGTTTGGTAGGCCCACAAAGCAGGGTACAACATGATGTGCCAATTGGTTTTTCTTTGTGTGATGGCTCTTTGTAGAATGGACTTAAGGGATTTATTCACAGCTTCAACCTTTCCATTTTCCCGAGGATAATAAGAAGAGGAATGCTCTTGCTTATACCCTAACTTCAAATATAGTTCAACCATCATCTTGTTTTGAAAGTTCCTGCCATGGTTTGTGACAAGCTCTCTTGGGATACCAAACCGAGTGATATTACAATTGAAAATGAAATGTGTGGCTGTTTCGCTGTCGGATTTGATAGTGGGCATAGCCTTTTCCCATTTCATGAAGTAATCTATAGCCACTATAATATGATGATGCCCCCAACCGAAGCTGGGTTGCAATCCATAAAGTATACCCCCCACTTGGTAAAGGGAACAATGGTGATAATCAGATGTAACGGGGAAGAATGTGAGCGCATATTCTGATTAAAAACCTAGCAAGGTTGGCACCACTTGATTGCATTAATGCAATCCTTAAAGATAGACAGCAAAAAATAATCCGCTCTTGAAACTTTTTGGGTTGTAGCAAGCCCAGATAAATGACCACCACACACCCCTCTGTGGCAATCATTAAGCACAACCTCAACCTCCTCGTGAGTCAAACATTGACGTAAAATGGAATCCATCCCCATGACAATACAAAGTGCCACCGACAATGAGTTAGTTCTTAGCTACATGCAGTAACCATCGAAGCTCCACTACAACAAAAACCCTATGATTAACATCTCTTTTAGCTTCCTTTTTAGCGTCCATGATCAATTTTAGTGTATTTTTCATCATTTTTTGGACAAAGTGGATGTTTTTCGATAGGATGACACTTTTAATGGCGTTATTTGCATCCCTTTTCAAAAGTTGGCACTATTTTGGACGCTAATTAGAATCCCAATTAGCGTCCCATTTAAAGTCCCAATTAGCATCCCATTTAGAGTCCCAGTTAGAGTCCCAATTAGCGTCCCAATTAGCATCTCAATTAGAATCCCAATTAGCGTCACTTTACAAAGTTGACACTATTTTGGATGCTAATTAACATACCAATTAACGTCCCAAATAGCATCACAATTATCATCCCAATTAGCATCCAAATTAACATCCCAATTAGAGTCCAAAAAACATCCCATATAATGCAAGAATAGCCTCCAAAAAATGTCCTAAATAGCATAACCGTCATATATTAATCCAGGGTTAGCAATAGGAATTGTGCCACGAATTCCGACAAGAAAAACATCCAACATAGTGCCAATTATAGATCTAGGAATTGTGCCTAGAAAATTTCCAACATAATGCCAGGTATAGATCTAGGTATAGTGCCTGGAATAATTCCAAAATTTTTGAAAGGAACCGTGCTAGGAATTACACTAGGTTTAGAGCTAGAAATTTGTTAGAAACAGGACCGAAGAGCAATAAAAGATATACAGTTAAATCATTAAACAAGATGCAAAAACAAATTTAACACATTACATAGAGACATAGATATAACGTGGTTCACCCAAAAGATGGGCTACGTCCACACAGAAATTGTCAGTCCTTTTATTACCGTCCAAAAAGATGAAGGGATACAACCTACAACAAACCCACCACACTTCCTCTTCACACTCTCACAGTCTTTATCACATAATCACAGAGATTGTTTACAATGATACGATACAATACCATACCTTACACAACTGTATTACAATGATTTTCTTTTATAGGGGAAATACCATGGGAAAACACTACGGTTAACCCAATACCATGGGTCTGCAAAACTCTTGGGGAACGAATGTAAATTAAACTTGGGGTGCAAACACAACTAAATAATATCTCTGGATCTGGAAGATCAAGCTCCACAACCAATAGAATTGTGTTAAGAAAATGTCTGACATAAAGTCAGATATATCAATGTGAAAGTCAATGTCAATGATCATGATTCATGTGATAGTACTTTTGGATCTTGATGTATCATAGTGGCACCTAAAGGATCGTAACCATGGCACTTTTAGATCTTGATTAATCCTAATGAGGGTTAAATAACCTTAATGTCACCTAAATTGCTCTAATGGCATTTGAGTGTCCCCAACAACATTTAATAGACCCTAATGGAATTTGATTGGCCCTAACAAGATGAAGATGATGCATTACGATGGAGTGTATGGATATGATTTGATAAGTATAAGACCATATCATCCATTCTTGTGAGGTATTAGGGCTCCTTGCTCATTATTATCACAATTATATTGATGATGACTACGACGACGACAATGATGTTGATTTATTGTATGATGATGACGACGATGTGGATGTCAACGATGATTATGCACGTGGTATCAATTTTGGATCCTAATTGATTCTAATGGCACCAAAATGTCAGTAGCGACATCTAAACAATCCTATTATCATCTAAATGATTGTAACGACATATAAATAACCTTAACAATTACATGACATTAATCCTAATGTCAATGAGTGATTAAGAACAATAATGGTGTATGAGTGATCATAATGACAATGATGACGATGATTTTGTTGATGATGTACTTAATGTTGATGATGATGATGATAAATATGATGTTGATGTACCATATGGAATTGATGATGATGATGATGACAACGTCGATGTCCACGATGATGATGCATGTCACAATACTTCTGGATACTGCAGGACTTGAGATAATGGAGTTAATAGAAAATAATAGAGGTTTTGAGGTATTGGCCATAAAATATTGTTAGCCATTTGGTTTTACATTAATTGATATGGCCATTGGGTTTAGTAGTTCCCCCACCCCCAACCCCCCCACCCGCCTACATGCCCCTTGCAAAAATGTAGTACAATACCACCTATCATGGTGCTACCAAAATGTCACCCTACAAGTTTGTTTTGGACAACCTCCCCATCCATACCCTCATTTTTACCAAGAACATCCAAGGCACAAGAAGTGGATATCAATCTTAACACAAAAGCTAACTTTCTTTGTACTCTTAAGGACCTTTTTCTCTTGGTTTAAAATGGAATGAAGCAACAAGCATTTCAATAATGCCATTGTGTTACTTTGAAGAAGTGGATCAAATGTTTTTACATCTTTGGCCTTATAAGAAAACATCTCTCAAGGAAAAAAACAATTAGTTGCTCAAGTTTTATGGCCCCTATCAAATCTTCCAGCATTACACTACACTATTGACCAATATTTGATTCCCATGGGATTTAGTTTACATAGTAAATGAGAGATTTAAAACATAGGGGTAAATGCCCAACTTACAATACTAGAAGATGTGCATTCACATGGGCACACACATTGCATATCTAAGCTTGTCTCTATGCCTTCTTAGAGAGTGACATTTACTTGGCAATTTAAGTTAAGCACAAAGGAGTTTAGAGATATGAGTTGAACTTATAGCACCAAGACACAATTACTTTCATAACTATATTACAAACATAGGGTTACCTTCATATTCTATTTAGGTCTACCATTTTTAATGTGTAGGGCCTACTTTTTGTCTACAATATTCAAAGATGAACTAATAAGATATTATCATTCACCCACTAGAGCCTACTTTTTGTCTACAATATTCAAAGATGAACTAAGAAGCTTTTATCATTCACCCCCTTTAAGAAGGTAATGAGAGAGAAAGTGTGTCAAGTCATTGAGACTTGTATAAGTGTAATTGTGAATTGATAAACAATCAAAATAAAAAAAATTGTAATCGTCACTTATAACATTTGGAGACAATAACCAATGTGACCATATTATGGATCCAAACCACCTCCATACTCTATTTCAAGTTTGATGACCTTTTCTATAAGGAACATAAAAACAAACTAATGAGAGTTTACAATTCATCACCATTTTAGGGAGGTGTAAATTAAAATAGCGCCTTAGGTTAGTAAGATCACTATGAAGGGGATCATAAGGGAAAATTTGTAAACAACCCATTTAGGCATCACAAGTCATGACAATAAATAATGACAAAGCTACATGTAAACTTAAACTTTGCAAACTAAACAATCAAAATCAAATCCAGGGAATTTTGAAGACATGTCATTTTTAAGAGTAATTATGTTTTTCATGTCCTCAACAAGGGGATATATATAAATAACTAAGGTGTATTAATCATGTCCTTAAAATGTAATATTTGTTTTTTTTCAATAGTTGCTAATATTTTTATTTTAAAATTTGATTTTTTTTTTTGATTGGGAAAAAGTAGTTGACGTCATCCTCGGTTTTCCCTTCCTAGGACCTGACGGCGAGGTGATATCAGCATTGGGTGTGGTGGTAAGGTTTCCTTACCTTTATCTGCTATAGGTTTTCCTTTCATTTATCTTCTACTGCATTAAATTCATAACGACAAATGCACGTGTTGATGCCGGGTATTGATAATGAACTCGATCACAGGTGTTCAGCTACTCGGTGTAGTCAATCCAGGTAGGCTTCAATGATTTCTATACCCCTACCTACTCGATGGCAGTAGGAGATTTAGTTAGGAAAGAGGGCACCAAATTTTGTGAAAATTCCATCCTTGGGTACACCTGCTTCAAGCACTCAATCGAAGAGAGATTTGAAGGGTGGATGATCGCGACTGCTGATCCTTTGCAAATATCGATTTATCTTCAACATCTTTGGCAATTTTCCTGCACAAATTTCAAAATAATGCGTGACTACTTTAATTCTGCAAAATATATTCTCAGTATGGGGTTTTTCTATAACCATTATAATGCCGAATAGGGGTGGTGTATTCAACAAGAAATGAAGGAATCTTGAGTAGAGAGGGATAAAAAGAGTGTATGAAGTTGATCAGTAATCATTTGATGTGGGAACCATCATGATCATGCAAGTAAACAATAAACAACCAGCTTTCAATTGATGGTATCCTTCAAACTTACATATAAAATACACAATTATCAACATCCAACATGTACCTGATCTTTCATAATCATTATATGGCCATATCTAAGAGATTCGACACTATCGTATTCCTTGCCATGCTGCAGACTAAGGATTTGTTTGATATGTTGAATCTCATCATTTTCCATCATCTTTTTATGGATATCTTCCCTTACATTCAACAACTTAACTCTGAGAGGGAACACACCATAGTGGTTTTGACCAACAACAACTAACCCTGCCATCTGAAGTACATAGATGACCACAACATATGGAATGATCCCAAAGGATCATGATTACTTTTATCAACCTTGACATTTCCATGAAATCACACTAGTAGGAAACAATCTCTTATGAAGTACATGTGTGATGATTGGAGCCTCACACATTTCCTATAAACCCCAATGATAAATTTTACGTCCTAATAGGTACCCTCAGTGCAATCCTTAAACCATGGTCTAAGAGGGCATAGAAAATATGAGATCTAATGGACAAACCAAAACCTAAGAAAACCACACAAATATTTTCATATATATATATATATATGTGTGTGTGTGTGTAACTAAAAAATGGAAACATAAAACAAAATTCAAAACATTCAAAACACTTACCTCTTGTTCACATCCAATTAGGCACACCGCCTTCGATTGGGGACAGGCATAGACCCATTACTTAGGAAGATGCGTTCAAAAACATGTTCGAAGACAGGAGATATGAACTCCCAATAGAGCCTCAGAGATGCGATTCATCATGTATGTTTTTGTTTCTCTTAGCTTAGTAGGATTTTGAACTCGTGGAATCAACCTATTGCCAATGCCAAATATAAGGTCAATTGAGAACCACTTTCCACTTGTCATTATTAATTGGAGTTCATAACATTTTTTGAAACTTGCGGTTTGGATTCCTCCTCATAAGTGAAGGATTCTGAGTCAACGACATGGCTTATTTGAGATATAAAACTAGAGAAACTTTGAAGCCTCACAATAGGTTTCTTAAGGATATCAAGTGAAGACTCCCTGGCCTTCTCCCTTTGCTCATCTTAAATGGATGACTCATGGACTTGGCTCACTTCTTATCACTGGGAGGCTCTCTAAATAAATTTATCAAGGGAGATCACATATTTACTTTGTAATCCCATTCTGCTGGGGTTTGAGGAGCACAACTGGATCCCTATTGATATTTGAACTTACCATTTGTTCCAATATAGTAAGGAACAAGCCATCAATAAAAAATGTCTGGCATATTCTTTTTTGTTGACTCTATGCTGACACCTAGGAGGAAGTTGCTCCTATATATCTACATTGGTATATCCTTGAATCGTATAATGCTTGTGCAACTTGAACTCTTGAGGAAATTGGTGTTGACTACGGAAATGAATGCTTTCTTGATCATTAATATCTTTTGGAGTGATAAATAGGGATAAGGTCCTTGTGAACACTCCTCATGCTTCTAGTTGTTTGGAATCATGATTGAGGAAATTAGTGACTTGGTCCATGCTCTCTTAGACCTAGAATCACATTAGCTTCATAAGTGAAATGTGTGCATACCTACTCAAAATAACCTAAGAAAAAAGTACATCACATTCATTAAATAATCTAGGTAAATTATTCATAAGAAAATGACAAATTGTGTTATAATAGCAAGGTTTATTAAGGAAAAGTGTGTCAAATGGTTCATTATAGAGACCCAATAACAATTGCCTATCTATTGCATTGAAAAAAAATTAATATACCACCACTATAAATCTAATGACGTTCCTTGATATTATTAGCACCCACAAGAAAACTTGAATAGCATATGATGCTCCTTGACACTACCATATATTTTTTAACTAGCATAGATCCATGATATCCCCATATGTTATTAAGTGCCATGAGGGATAACAAAATATTGAGGAGTAAATATAAATGTTTTTGAATCCTTAAAGATAATTTAACTACATTGAGGTTTTCATCCTGGTCCTCCCGGTGCTTATTAGATCTAAGTTAAGATGTATTTGTGCTAGTAATATAGTTTTTTGTTTGGCTAAACTGCCACATCAAGGGGGTAGTTTTCTATCAAATTAACCAAGAGCTTGCACTTGGGCATAAATACCAATCATGCCTCCATGGGAATTAAACCTTGGTGAGTGTCCTGACAAGGCTTCACCATTGAACCACAACCCCATTGACAATACTAAGTGTTTGATTGGTGTGGATGTGCATCCATGATAATAGTGATTATTTTTTGTCTATAAATGAATTTGATAGGTCTTGGATAAAACTTTATACCACATTGGATAAACCTTTATACCACATTGATTGAGTGAGTGAAGTTCTCACGATTTATAAGCACAAAAAAATACACAATTACATTGTGTAATAAATCCCAACTCATGTTTTCCTTTTCTCTTATATCCTTGACAATTTTAGGTCCATATTGTCAACTTCCATGTTGCATCATTATTGTCTACACTTGTCATTTCTCCACCAACAATGCATCGACTCCCATGCCTTTGCAAAGTCCTCTCGTGAATTCCATGTACATACCACTTATTTGTCCAACTTTGAGGGTGTCTATCTCGAGTCTTTGGTACAAGAAAGGGTGAATGAAAAGGGTGGAGATATGAAGTGAGGTTGGGAGCGAAGGGTGACTCTTGTACTTTTCCCCATGGGAAAGTGGAGTGCAGGGGATGAAGGAAAGGAATATGAAATGTGTGGAATATGGAAGGGATGTAAACACTAGGGTGGAGTGGAGGAAGAATCAATGTAGAAGGATAGAGGATGCAGGGAATGTAAGGTAACACATAAGATGTATCATGAAGTATGGGGAAATACTTGGGAACGAGAATGGGAAATACTTTTCCCTATGAAAAAGAGACTTGGTCCAATCAAGAATTCGACCCATTTAATGACTTTTAATGAATATTCTAGAGGGAAACAACAATAATTTTACAAAATATTTTTCCCAAGGGGATCTCCATAACTTGCTACATCTTTGGCTTAGAACCCAAATTCTAAATTTCCCTTGCCCCATTTCTAAAAAGGCCCTAAAAATTGGTGTGTATTTTCAAGGTCAACGAAATGCAATAGGGGGATCAAGTACCCCATAACTACTTAATTAACGAACACTAGGACTATATTTCATTATTCAATGGACCACACCACACAAGCTCCATATTGTGCTACATCAAGAGATTTTAGGATGATCAATTTGCTTGCAAAAATTCATTTATGTAGGACATCGACTCACTCATAAACACATTACTATTGTTCTTACCTATACAATGAGTTCTTTGATCCTAGATTTTAAGAGTGAACCTACATTTTCTTCAATCCTGGGCATTACTAAGAGTAGGTTGATGCTACCCAATATTACTCCCTAAGGTTGTGAATGCATGCCACTCACTAGAAGACATTATTCAATATGGACTACATGTTGCTTTTTGGGATAACTTAATGTCTATGCTTATGACCTTTTGTACCTTGTGCTTGTATCAATTTGTTTTTATATTTTATCTCATTTAAAAAATTTGTAACAAATTATTTTTAATATATAAATCTTAGAGCATTATGTATATCTTAAATGTATCATAAATTATCTTTTCAAACTAAAACTTTTGAAAAATATAAATATCATTGAAATATTTAATGATTATTTTATATTTAAACTTAAATATTTGAATAAAATTTATATTTAAATATAATAATTTTAATTTTAATTTAAAAATAAATGCATATTATTTTTTTTATAATTCTTTTGGTATTTTATAGTTTCCATTTAAAAAAACCTCCCACTAATCACATTCTTAGGGCTTGGTGTTGGGTTCAAAATTCTTCAAAATTCCCCCAATTTTTCCCGCCTGTCAAAATCTATGAGCAAAGATAGCAACTTTGAAGAATTTTTTTTCTTCCTTCCTGCTACCAAGCCACATGTCAAAGTTTTGATCTGCTGAGGATTTTTTAGCGGCTTCGAGAAATCAAACATCTTGTAGGGGGACCATACAGTTCATCTCCAAGCTTTCCAGAAGGAACAATTTGATTTATTATTGGGTGAGTTTCCTTTTGGATGGGCCGAGTTTTGCTTGCGGAGGGGTCAACTTTATATTGAGAGGGTCGAGATCACTTGAGGAGGGAACATTCTTTGAAGGACACTGTCTCCATTATCTTTGATTAACTCCAGCATAAGTCACAACCCCATAAGCTATGAGGACTGCAACTAGATCATCGTCACTCAACATGTATTTTTGCTTGAAAACCTAAAAGATATGTGATTCCATAATTGGCTTTGTACATTAAAATTGCTCATTCCAACCTCTCTTTTCAATTTTTATCCATAATGACTCGATTTTCTCCTCACAATGTTGGGAACTTCTTCAAATCACAAATTCAACCACTATAATACCATATGATATATAAAAAGTAAGCCCATGGCTCAGGAAGTTTCCCAAGGTATCAGCTGAATTTTTATTGCTGTAATGAATACATAGGTTCCCACGCCAGAAGCTATGATCCAACTGCCACTAGTTTTTTATTACTGTGCCACTTACCCCCTTCCAAATCGTATTTAGGATTCACTGGGTAAATATTACAAAATATCCCCATAATAGATTTATTTCAATCTGTATCCTTTCCAACAATATTTAATATAAAGAGCCTTATATTTATTATTATCCATTCTCTTACATATTCTTAGAAGTAAAAGATTTAATTAAATAAGTTCAACCTTCCTCGCTCTCCTTATGTCAATCTCGCGACCTCCTATCTAAGAGCAAGCAATCCTTCTTTTTGTTAATATAGTCCCAAACTTGTGGGATCTGCCCAGTTCTTCATTCGATGAATTTTTTTATTAAAGGGTTGTTTGGATGCAATATAAAAATATTATTTTACTGGATAAAAAAATAATAAACTGGAGAAACCAACCCTGCTACCGGTGGTGAAACTTAAACAAGGTAACCTACCCGATTCAATTAGGAACCCAGGCACACTTAGGGCGTTTCACTTTATAAACCGGAATCCAGTCTAATATAATAGCAGTAAGAGGTCAGTATTATAACTAGCCCAGCTAAACTAGGACAAGTCATCCAATGTATAAAAAATAATAACAATAAAAGTCTCCACAATTTTAAACTTCATGATATGGATTCAAAGTATATGCATTGATCCAAAAAGAAGCAACAGAAACAGGAGGTAGTAAGAAACATGTGGTGTATTCAGATCCATATCAATCCTTTATAAGGTTTTCTTCAGAACCTGCTAAATGGGTAGAGGAGAAAAAAGTCCTTTGACTAAACTTTGAGGCTATTCACACAAGTGCATTGTCACAATGGAAAGTAGCGCATAGAGAGTTACCAGCCAGTCAGTCATGTGATGGAGTAATATATTCTTCATCCAACACTATTTTGAAAATTTTACTCTCTTTTAAATCTGGTTCAGTAAAAAATCTAAATTTGTCATAGTTGTAAGTTGTTTATGAAATTTTGGATGGATTTAGAGATTTTTAAACAAGAAAAAACTATATCTTAATAGGCTTTAATCCACTTGACTATCTAAAACTCAATTTTCTATCATTGTGTTTTTACTTAAATAGATAATTTAGGCGCTTTAATCCATTAGGCTATGCCTGAAACTCAATTTTATACCATTGCTTTTTTTACTAAAATGAATAACTAGCACATTTTAATCCATTAGACTATGCCTGAAACTCAATTTTCTACCATTTTTTTACTGAAATATATAAATATTTATATTTAAAAAAAACTTCAACGGAGCACAAGATTAAAACGATAAACTTCTTGGTAGAAAAAAATAAATCTTCCTAATTAAATCCATTTTCTTAACTAGCTTAGGCACATTGGAATTGCAACCTTTTTCTGGACTGCTAGCCCTTCCTATAAGCTCTGATAAATTTTTATAAATTGATACATCACAGAATGCAAAAACAATCCATTCCCCTACTAAGAATAACCTTCTTTAAATAAGAATTCTAGAGTATAAATGTTTCTTTGATGAGGTATAGACATCTGGTTCTTTTGTTCTTTGATCTCTTCTTAAGGTTGCCATGTAGAATTTTCTACCAAATTTATAAACAAAAAAATTCAGTTGCGTTTCAAATTACAGATTTTTGCCTTATATTTAGATGCCCAATTATTAATGTTCATATTATCCTTTCTTTGTTGTTCTTAGCATTTTGGCTTATGTTACAGGTATGATGCTACAAAAGAAGTAAAATTCAGAACTATGTTAAATGATTTTGACATTGCTACCCCATCTATATCTATGAAGCATCTTATAGTAGTTGCACAAGCTAAGATAGAACGATCACCTTCTGCAGCTCTGCCACATTCTGTTTCAATTGAAGAAACTGAGAATTCTATTCTGTTTATTTCCAGTCCTTTACCAATCCGAGGGAATAGTTCATATCACAGTTCACCACTCCAAATTCACTTAGATGGTGAGGCGACTGAGGATACAAAGGATGCCATTGCCCATACAGAATCAATAATTCCTAGAACTTTCATTTCCCATACAGAATCAAGAAGTCCCAGAACTTGCGTAAGGGATCTCTCTGGTTGTAAAGCATCCGCTCAAGGGAAATAACTATTGTATTACCTTCCTTTCCCAATAGGTCCTCCCCTAATCGCAGGAGCATTGTGATATGAGGTACAAAAGCCTCGAAATTTAGAATAACGCTTTACTCCCATATTACTAAGTTGATGTCTTACAATAGCTGATTGTCAGGCTAGCTTGTTTACTGGCCGACGAAGTTAAGTGAAGTGGTGCCAAAACTAAGTTATGAACTGAACCAAATCCTACCTGTGCAACGATCTGACTCGAGCTTGCATTCTCACCAAAGTGAGACCGATGGAACCAGGTACAGGGAAGGAAGGATATTTATTATTCACTATATGCCCCTTACTACATTACATGACTTGCTCTCTTTTATATAGAATGGCACACCTTAACTCTGGGTTTTTTTCTTTCTCAAATATTTCATATTTTTAATGACTAACAGGAAATATATTTATTATTTTTGGGACGATAAAGAAGAATTCCAATCCATCACTAGTACAAGCTCTCATATCACCAATAGGTGGATGTCCTTCCTACGACTTCTACAACAGTGGGGACTGCCAAATACGATGGATTTGGAATCAAGTGAAGAAGGTAAAATAAGCTTAATCAGTTGGAGGGACACTTAGTGGGGATACATAAGCAACAATTGTCAGGGATAGTTTTGAAGGAATGTTAGAGACAATGTCAAGGACGAAGGAAAGTATTGGTAGAGCATCATGTCATGCTATTGACTGTGCAAATTATAGCCTTGCTGGTGAGGTAAGCTTGATATCTGTTATTTTCCAGTGCAGTAAACAAGTAGCTCCTTTTATTTTTTGTTACTATGGTTTTTTTACTTTTGAGAAATTATTGTTGAAAATTGTCAAGGATTAGAGTGAAGGATGAATATCTTATATGTGGATCATTTCTACATTCATAGTGACTTATGTCTATCCTATACATTGGGTAAATTTCCTTGCATTAACTTTTTTGTCAATGTATTTTTAGTTAAAATTTGAAACCTCTCACATATAGATGTGGATACTATATAAAAAACCAAACTAGTGTCTTCAACAAGATGCACAGTATCCCCTTCCATTCTCTAATACCGAATGGTCTCTTCTTCGCCATGGGATTTACCTATCCTCCTTGGAATTGATTGTCTTGGATTGACTGAGCACAAAAAAAAATCCAAGAAGAATAAATCCGAGAAGAATCCATCAATCATCGAAAGGTATGTGAGTCTCATATTGGGACGTGATCCTGAGAATGATTGGTATGTGAGATGGTTTAGTTGAACTCTATTCTCTTAAGATGGATCAGTTGTAAACCCCTCTCCATAAGCCTGTTTCTTCTTCAACCATCCATTATGTCTTTATCCTATGTCATTTATTCTGCCAGTAGGGGTTGATTCTCCCAGCGATTTTTTGCTACAATCCAATCAATAACTCTCCTCAAAGAAAGTAACTCAAGCAACAATAGTTCACTGATTGTATTATATACATAATTATATAACCACATTGAATTGAACTCTTTCATTGAGCATAAGTATGTATCTCATGGATGGAACAAAATTGAAAAGATTGAGTTGAACTGAACGTTAGTAGAGGTTATGGTGTAGAGAGAGATAAAGGAATCTTAGCCTTTCAGTGGTGAAAGAATTTGGATTTTTCACTATTAGTGGTGGGACCCACTGATAAGCCTTCAAGTGGGGCTCAAGCACGTTCAAATGGTTTTGTTGGCCATGGGATTTACCTGTCCTCCCTAGAATTGATTGAGCACAACAAAATATAGAAAGGATACAAGATTACACTCACATTCCAATATCTATAATTTGTTTTTTCTGAACCACTCTACAATATTAGGATCTAGGTGGAACTCTGCCACCTATTCTGCATGATGACTTGCATTGATTTAGAGGACAACGCAGTGTCCCTCTCGATTATAGATCTCATTTGTAACAAAGGTGAAAATTGATGACCATGCATGAAGAAATTATCAAGAACAAGCAACCTCTTAATTACCTATCTTCCTATTGCATTTGCAAGGCCTAATCTTTTATTTACTACTTGAATTTACCCAAATAAAGTATCCATATGCACCCTTTCGTAATTGCATTACAATTGGTTTCTATAGAGCTTCATGAATTGATTAGCTGAGATAATGTTATTGTATCCGGAACTTTGATTTGGTATTGAATTTTATGGCATTATTATACCTGCCAATCTAGATTTTGAAGCTTATTAATAAATGGATCATTAGAATCTCCTATCACACTAAAGGCACGGGATTTGGATTAAAAAAATAAATGTATGTTCCCATCAACAATATTTGAACTTTGCTGTAACCAATGTTAATAGGTCCTTGTATTATGGTGTGTAATGTGGCTAAGAATGTGGACTTAAGCACCATGTTTTGAGCAATCATGCATGGGCCCTGTAGTGACATATTGGTTAGTGATGAAGATTCCTTCAATGCAACAACAGTACATCAATTTATGTCTCAATTTGGTAGTGAATTCAATTTGTTCGTAATATGGACTTGTTGGAGTGTGTACTAAGATAATGGAAATGGGCCATACATCAAATATAGGCATCCTTGATGTCAGCATGAGGGCCCTTGTATCAATAGCATTTTACAGGTTATATATATATCCAAAAGAAATTGTTTCAAGCTCAAAATAAGATCATGGAACTAGGTACAAAGTTTCAAGGGATTTCTCATGTAGTGATATTGGTTGTTTATGATGCCTCCTCTAATGTTATAGCACTGATTCAGTTGGAGATTAGATCAGTTATGAATTTATAAGTTTATTATTAAGAACTTGTTGTGGGCAGTAAGATGATCCAGCTGGCCATGTATTACATACTAAGATTGGTATTTTTCCCTTTTATTGACAGGTTTATATAGTTGGACTACATATGTCTAAAGTAAATGTTTCAAGTTTATTTTTGTAGTGTTAGCTAGAGAACATACCCAAGTTACCAGGATACGGATTCGGATCTGGATACGGATTCACTATATTTTTTAAAACCCGGGATCTGAATACAGCGGGAAAATGACAAGTACAAACAATTATAAATTTTTTTTTATAATAAATACAAAAAATAGAATGAAGAAACAAAACTATTTAGGAAACACAAGAGTAGAAATATAAGTTCTTGGCAAAAAGGAGAGTTCATGTACCATAAATGATAATTTGATAAGTTGTGATATTGATCATTTTAAAAACCATTTCAGCATGAACTTGAAGTAGGTCATAATAGTGTTTTTGTGAGCTGCATCCACATGTCCCTATCAGCAGGGAATAAAGCCGTTTTCGTGAATGCTATGGAAAGACTACAAAATAGTGTAGATGAAGTGAGAAACAACATAGTAAATAAATATAGATCGGCCCTTGACAACAAACCTTGACCATACAGATATATCAAATAAAAACGTTGAAAGAAAATCTTGATATTGTTATATCAAAGTTCAAGATCATATCTTGATGTAAGGATAGACCAGACCTTGAGTAGGAACGAGGTTTACGCTAGCCATTAGTTGTTTAGGGTTTTTTAATTTTTTCATTAAACAATGATTTTTTGGGGGGATCAATGGGTCATAGAAGCACTGGAATTTTTATGATCCGTTTGAAAATTTCAGGAATTGTTTGATTTTTCACAAGATCCGTTTGAAAATTTCAGGAATTTTTTATAAAAAAATTTCACAGGATCCGTTTCATGGGACTAGGATACGATTCCTTCTGTAGGATATCTATTTCAATGTTGGATCTACCTCGGATACGTATAGGATCCATGGATCCATGGATCCTACACACGATGGTGGTGGATCCGGTAACATATGGACATACTTAGAAATCTTCAGGATGGTCTAACAAGGGAAAATTTTCTAGAAACAGTGAATGACAAAGTGAGCACTCTTTGAGCACTGGAAACTGTAGCTTGTTCAAGAAAGAGAGGAAGGACTGAGTTAAATCTTGAATGAGCTAGGCACATCTTTGGTTGGTTAATACAAATGTTATGCTGAAAATGGTCATTGGATGACGGTTTTGTTGCATCTTGGATAATTTGTGTGACTATGATTGCAATGATAAAATTATTTGTCTCATGGTTGCCACCTATGTAACTGCATTTGATGAATTTCTTCGAAAACAATTGAAATTTGTTGAATGTGAAGGAAATTTTATTGCGCAAATTGGATTTCAAAATGTTGGCAAATTTCAAATATTAATTGTAATTTTAAGGAGAAAAAGAGTTAATTAGAAAAACTTAGGTCAAATATTTTGTGAATTTGACATGTTTTTAATAGATTTGAAATTTAAACAATTGTATTTTTTATTATTATTTGGAATATGAAATTATAAAAAAAATCATATTTCTTCTTTTTCGAACTTAATTATGAATTTTATGATACTTTTTTACACTCACCAATTTTTCCTGAATTTTATTTTCGCCAATTTTGAACCAGTTGACTAGGCTGCCACTAATTTTGGTGCAAAAATAGAGAACTTCAACTCAAACATAGTCACATATGTTTGAAGCCTAAAGAGTAGCATAGTTTTATCAAGCCTTATATGTATGGAGACTTTAGTTCCTCCACTAACATTACAGATGATTGTCTTATCTCAGAGTGCTTTGTACAATGTAGATTCTATTATTACAATACTATAATGCAATAGACAATTTTCATTAATTTAGCTTCTTATTGTGAACACAATCAATCACACCTGGTATGCCAGTGATTTAGTATGAATTTAATTAAAGACAATTTTCTTCCCACAAGAATAGTGCAAAATGAACCATTTAAATGTTGTCGATTTCATCCAAAAGTAGATAATGGCAGGGGGGTTTAGAACCACCCTTAAAAATCACCTTGGCATCCACACTAAGATAATTGTTGTTGATAGGCCTCATATAGTGGTACACTTACAGTTTCTAGGGAATAATGATTTTTGTAATCCCAGTAAGCCAATTTATTGAGTTTTTTTCAAAATTCCTAGAAAAGATTTATGGATTTCATAACCTGCTTGATCATATATTCTGAACTTATACAGACTATCATCATTTTCTAACCATTATATACTCAAATTTGTGTATTGATCCTTTTTACAATTATAAAGGACTCTGTAAGTTAGGTTCCCAAATTCTTAAAGGGTGCTAGCTCAATGGAAGAGCCCCTACCTTACAAGTAGGAGGTTGGTGGTTCGATTCCTCCATGCTCTAATGATATTATAATACCGGTTACAACCAACTAAATTAGTAAAAAAAAAATAAGAGACAGGTGACCAAACAATGCGAGATAAGTGACTAAACAAAATGACCAAAATTCATATATAAAACTACTAAAAATGACTAAATTAGTGACCAAAAAATGAAAGATGCAAAACTAGGCATTAAAAGGGATGCATCATGTGGCACTAATGATGAAGCCAAACATGGTGCTGATATGGTAGCAAAATAATACTTGAAACTAGGCATTAAAAATGATGCAACACATGGCGCTAATGAGGAAGCCAACCATGGCGTTCACATGGTAGCGAAATAAGACATTACTTTGGATGCAAAACATGGCACTACATAGGAAGCAAAATATGGTGCAACAATAGAAGAAATATCTGGTGTCATTTTGGTAGCAAAACACGATGCAGAAACGGAAGCAAAAATTGGCTCAAATTTGGAAGTGAGAATTGACACATATTTGGAAGTAAAACATGGTGCAAAATAGGATGCTAAAGTGGTAGAAAAAATGGATGCAATATTGGATGCTAATTTGGATGTTAACATGGTGATATTAAGGATGCAAATATGGCACTAACAGGGATGTCATTTAAGAATCAAAAGTGGACACTCGCTAGGAAGCAAACTATGATGTTATTTATGAAGCAAACCTTGACGTTGTTTAGGAAGCAAATTTGGACGCTATTCTGGAAGCAAATTTGGACGCTATTTTGGAAGCAAAAAAATAGATGATATTTTGTACGTCATAAAGGATGATATCTAGGAAGTAAAATAAGACGTTTCTTAAGACGCTTTAAGTTTTGTTCATGACGTGTCTCATTTAGCGTCTAGTTTGACCACTCGGTGTAAAAAAAAATTACACTAACAAGGGACGCTAAATGGGACGCTAATTCCAGGATTTGTTGTAGTGCTTGTCCTGTGAGAGGTGAGGAGGGACCTTCAAAGTTTGAAAATAAATTATAATATCCCCATACCATGGGTCCATAGTCGAAATGAGGAAGATATTCTCTTCAACAAAAGAGTCTTCGTGAATCTCAACTTCACCCAAATTAGGAAAATATGATATGAGCTCCAGAAAGATCAACGATTTCTTTGATTTTTTCGAAACAAATTCGAGATCGAACTCTTGCAAGATCACAATCCATTTATTATATCTCCCCCCTATCACTTGTCTGGTTAGGATGAACTGAAATGGATTGATTTGAGACACAACCAAAGTTTGGTGAAGGAGTATGTAATGTCTCAACTGTTGAACCACATGGACGCTAGCTAAGGCTAGCTCATAGACATGAGTGTAATGAAGTTCAACATCAATGAGGTTTTGGATAAGATAATAGATAACATTCTTAGCTTAGAGCTCCTCATCCTCTTGAACAAAAACATTTCCAATAGTCTCTTGAGATGTGACCACATATAACATGAAATCAGGGCTATAGTCAAGTGGAATAAGCATGGGGGTTGATGCCAAGGATTTATTCAATGCATCAAAAGACTCTTGGGGTTGCTAATCCCAGATAAAAGGAGTGTCTTTCTTCAAAAGGCACATGAAACCCTTGGTCAAATTGGAAAAAATGACAACAAACCTACGCAAGAAGTTAGCCATCCCTTGCAAACTCTGAAGGTGTCTAATAGTGTGTGGGGGAGACAATCGAAGTATTTACTCAACCTTAATGGGGTCGAACCTAATTCCCTCCTTAGAAACGATAAAACCTAGTAAGCAACCTACTTTCACGCAAAATATGCACTTTTGTGTATTTAACCCTATTTGATATCAACGACACCTTTCAAAAACCAAGCGTAGATGGTTAAGATGATCCACTCTCAAACGAGAGTGAGTAGATAAATCATCAATATAGACTTCAATAATTCACTTAAGGTCATGAAAATCGAAGGTCATTTCCCATTGAAAAGTAGCTCCATCGTTTTTAAGGCCAGAAGGCATTTTTCTGTATGCAAACGTACCCCAAGGACAAATGAAAGTCGTTTTATGTTGGTCCTCAGGTTTGATATGAATCTGATTATACCTTGAAAATCCGTCCATGAATGAAAACACCTCTCTTCTTGCACACTCATCCAAAATATATTTGTGAATGGTGTGGGAAAGTTATGTTTAGGAAAATCTTTGTTCAGGTCTCTGAAATCAGTGCACACACATATAGTTCCTTCTTTCTTATCAACTGGAATAGGATTGGATACCCATTTAGTAAAGGGAACCAGATGTATAAATCCATCCTTAAGCAACTTCTCTATCTTTTCCTTTATAGTGGGTTCCTTACAGGGATTCATCGCACGTAATCGTTGTCGAACAAGTCTAGCATCAAGATAATTCTTGATATCATGTTCAACAATCCTAGGGTATATTACCGACATTTCATCATACAACCAAGCAAAAACATCTCAAAATTATTTGAAAAGATTAATGTGTGATTCAATCTCGTCGGGGGAACAATCTGCCTCAATGTAAACATTTTCTACCTGCTAGGAGTTCGAGAAATGTTGATAGGGATAGTCATTGACAAATTAGCCAGGTTCCCTTCGGCATATTTACCAGGAGCACTTAGTGGGATCACGGGACTACCAACCTTCTCGCTAAGGATCCCCTATAGTCATCACACGCAATTCGTTCAAGCTCAGGGAAAAGTAAGATCGATGGTGTAACTCCTCCCAAGGCCCTTCTAAATCATTCATGGTTTCAAGAATAGCTTCATCTGAAGGAAAAATGTCATCAAAGAAATCATGAGAGTGTGATGATGCAACCGCCCAAGCAGGCAGTGCAAAGGATTCCTCCTCCCCCATCCGTGAAGAGGAAGGAATATGATATACACGAGACCAAGGATAGCTTGATAAGAAATCGTTGTTGTAGATAACAACATGTCCACCTTGGTAGGTCTAGGATCTTTGTCCAAAGTGATCGAGTAAGGGAGAGTCCAAGGGTATTCTATATGTGAAATGTGAAATGGAATCAAACTCAACGACAATGATTCACTACCAAGGTTGGATCCTATGGAAAGAATTGGTGCAGAAATATTGAAAGCTCCCATCAAAGATGGATACATTCCCACACCAACATTCTCAATTTCTTGCTGGGAATTTTCAATAACTAGGATAGTATATCCCGACGATGCTTTTGTACCAGAATTATTGAATGATTTTTGCTCAACTGTGACAATCCTCTCTTAAAAAGGGAAGCAAATAATTTGGAAGAGGGATGACACAACCAGTCTCATGTTGTAAATCCACTCACAACCTAGTAAAAGGTTATAGTCAAGAGGCACATCAACTACCTCGACCTTGATCGACATGGTCTTCCCTCCCAATCGGAATTCGAGAGAAGGAAGTATAGCATGCGGCTGAAAAGATATCCCATCAAAACCAGTCAACATGGTTCCATATTTTGACAAAGTGGGTGAACCTAGACCTTTCCAACAGGTTCAACACATCACAAAATCCACACCGCCTTCATCAATTACTGTGCATTTAATGGTTTTGTTCATACACTCCACATGGACTAGGAAAGACACATGGTCAGGCAAGCGAGGATTGACTTCATGGGTTTCAAATTTAATTACTATGGAAGGATGTGAATCAACCATCCTAAGGGTGGTCAACAAATATTTTCTCTGCAAAGGGAAATTCTGAAGGACTTCTAAGGCGAACATCACATAAGGAGTCTAGCCCAAATCCTCGATAACAGAATAGTGTTGGGAGGCTAGGGCATTAGGATTGTGCCTCGTGCACTTTAAGACTCCCTTAGGAATGCAAGGCAAAACTTCAGGCTTGTTGATATGAAAAGGGACCTCAGAAGGAGTAGGTTCTTTTCCCAAGTTGGGATGTGATGAACCATAATATTTCGCTCACATCACAACATTCTCAGCAAACATCATGTTGATGCACCCATGGTCCCCTTCAGTTTTTGGCGGAATTTGATTCCCACTAGAAGCACTTCTGGAGTCCATGGTCCTTGAATTCATGTTTTGACTATGTGATAAAGGATCCGTTAACATAGCTAGGCTTTGTGCAATGAATTTTGAGGCTTCATCGATACAAGGTAATAAGTAAGTGAGGTGATATCCCTCCCCCACATATCTTGCAAGGGAACTTAACCTTATGTTTATACTTCTTGTCCCCCCCAACATCATTACCATTCGTGTCATTGTTATAATTTCCATTCCTATTCCCACCTCTTCTATTGTTTCTTCCCTTTTTCTTGTTTCGTTCAGGCTGCTGGTTAACCTTCTGGTTCAACGATTGCACAGAGTGTACATCTGTCGACTGGGTGGGATGAGACAAAGTCATAGCTTGTCTTGACATAGGTTGGTTAATCGATTTTTTTTCATTTGACTTTTAACCGAGTCTACGAGTTTAGTACTCGCAGAGCCAAAAATTACATTAGCATGTGGCCTTGGTTTGAACTTAGGCTCTAACTTTGACCGCGTTGCGTTCAGAATAATCGCATATAAGAACCCATATTGAGCATAAATCAAGTCTAGTTGTTGATCTTGGAAAATAGCATGTTCCTTTTTCATAACTTCATGTGGAAACATCCTTCACTATATATGGCAATAATGACTTGAGGAACCATTCCAAAAGGAACTCTGGTGGAATGTTGGCCTTAATCAACCGCTTACGTTTATGCCACTCTTGAATATGGTATGAGATATGCGTGGTTTTGTCTTGCCGAAATGTCAACAAGAGCTCAGTACCACCATCGTAATGCATAGGTAGCTGAAAGTGGTTCAGAAAGGTCATGGCTAGGTCATTGAATGTTTGATATGTTCCCCCATGAAACTCTATATACCATTTCATCACAAGGCCCATGAGGGTGCGATGAAATAGTCGTAAGCAAATGGAATCATGGTTCAACAAATTCGAAGAGAAGTGAGCACCATAGGTGGAAATTGGTAATGTGCTCTCTATGGTCCTCACCACTCTTACCTTTGAACTTTGGAATATCAGAAGGAATCTTGGAAGGGGCAACCAGCCATGTCAAATCATGAGAAACTAAATCGTTGGTCAACTTCGACAAGCCAAGAAAGTTAAGTGTAGCTAAGAAATGGAGCCTAGGTTGTGCCATCTAGTTCCATGCCCCCTTACTATATTGGTTCATGTAATTCTGGTTGTTGTAAATACCATGGCCTTGGCTAGTCGGATAATAGCCTCCTCTCGCTTGACCCATAAAGGATAGAAGGGAATGTTATAGTTTGGTATACCTTGAGACTGGGGTGTTACATAGCCATAATTATAAGACTGAGAGAATGGTTTACCCCCGAACATATAAGGAGGCACATAACCTTCTGATGCAAAGGTACTAGTAAATGAGGGAAAAACATGGCTAGAGGTAGCACTCCATCCCAAAGAATCATGTGAGATATGGGGAGGATGCATCACGAGAAATGCATTTGAAGGAATAGGTGTAGTGGACGATGGAGCATAAGATGGAATGTAACTTTTGCTTCCAATGTTCACATGTCTAGGGCCGCTTTCGTGCAAAGGAATACTAGCATTAGACATGGGTAATGGGTATGAATATCCTCCCACAAAGGGAGTGGAAGGTGCAATATGACCACTAACAAACCTATGTGCATGGTAAGGAATGGCAGTGCTTCCAAGCATAGTACTAGGATCTGTACCAGGATCTACAACATATGGAGGAAAAGGTTCTGAAAGGTATGGCATGCCAAATATGAAAGGGATAACGCTAGAAGGATCAGGATGAGTCTCACTGCTCAACCTTCGAGGAGAAGATCGTTGGTTAGTATTTACATAATCTGAAAACTAGGATCGTTCATTATATGATGTACCAACCTCAAAAGGATCAGTTTCTTCTAGAGACCCATATACACTCAAAGGCACATTCCCCATCCTAGAGGATGGATAAGGAGGATATTCCTGGATCTCAGATGCATGACTCATGATGAGACCAATGTGTGAATCACAGTGAGTATGAGTCCACCTAGATTTTCTGACTCTCTTCCATGAAGAAGGATGAGACGTTAAAGGTGGAAGGCCTGCTAACCATCAAGAACGACGAGATTTTATTCCTCGATCCAAGATGAATCCACAAAAATGAAGAGACTCAACTAAGTATGAACCCAAGAGAAATATAATGCACACAAAGCACACTCCTAATAGAATCTAAGCCAAAATTCAAGCAAGCCAAGGGGAGGATAAATGAGCATCCAAATGTAGCAATTATGTCTCCCCTATGAGAGGATTGAGACTCCCATACACTATAAGTGGAGGTGTGTAACCAATTATAGTGGCCCTCAGCTTCAACGCATAAATATACAATGTTTTCCGACCCCTACCTGGCCAGGACAATCATAGAATAACCTCTACAAGTATCCCATGTGATACCTAAGTAAGGAAACTAAGGTCACCCCAATATAACCAATGCTAAGGAAAACAGTCACAGGCGGGATATACTGTATGGGTAGGGTAACAAAGCCCAAAGATTGAAAGCACCAAAGGTACCTAAAAATCCCCCAGATACAAATAAGATCCTGGAAACATCTTAGATGCTGCACAGAGAGTGGCTAGGGGCTATTCCCACCAAAAACGTGTACATTGCCTCATGCTTAATTCTTGTGTAAGAGGAACCTCCTGAGAACACTATTTATACCAAGAATTTCAGTATCTCACCTAGAAAGACACCTACTTGTTTTGTTTAGTAGTCTTGGAGAAATTTACTCACAAAAATATATTCCAAGACTCTAAAACCTAAGCTTGTTGATGTACCCTATCAAATAAAAATGTGTAATTCATTTTAAATTAAGCATTCATTTTAGAGGCTATGATTACTCAAAGGAAATGACCATGCAACCAATGATGTTATTACTCAGCAATGAAAGTAAATATGCACACCTAACAAACAATGCCAAGTGAAATTTTTTCTTTAAATGTGAAAAGGGGTATGCCACTACATGAGATGAATATTTTTCCTTCAAATGATAATGCAACCATTCCTATATGAAAACCTGACTACTAATCAACTAAGAAACCCTAATGCAAGTACTATGCTTATGCAAAAATGCATGAACATACCAAAAATAAAATATTTTTATGTTTTTGAAAAAATGATATGTAAATGCAATAAAAGAATCTACCACTCCAAGACCCTGTAGCAACTATTAGATAGAATCCAAGCAAGACATTGAGATAAAAGAAATCTAGTGCACTAATACCAAAACAAAAAGGGAAACAAGATGAAAAGAACAACTTATAACTAAGAAGCAAATAATTAAAAAAGGTCTTTGGTCAGAAACAGAGGCAGTAGACAGACCACAAAATCATCCAAGAAGACTCAACAACATTCAGAATCCATCCAACATCTCTCAAACATCCAATTAACACTCAAAAGAGGGGAATACATGAATGTTTGTAGGAAACCTACATGTATACGCAATTCTTCAAAAAAAACCCGCATGTATACGCCACTGTAAAGCAAAAACCCACATACAACAGGAGAAAGGTGGTCAAATCATAACTTAAGACCTAGATTACTTCAACATGACACTACTGGGAAAACAAACTTCTGGACCCCAAACAAAAACACAAAGAAACAAATATCAATTCAAGCACATTGTGCAACCAATCTCTAAAGAAAAATAAGGAACCTCCCCAATGGAGTCACCAATTCTGTTACTGAGAGAAACTTCCTATGGATTGGGGTATACCACAACAGACTGAATGACACCAGAAATCAATCCACTTCAATATGCAAGAGAAAAAAATATTTCTAACAATAAGGGATACAAAACATACCTTATTCTAGACGGTTGTAGTAGATCCCTGTTGAGATTTTCCAACATGTTTGTATTTATAATTCACTCTCAACAACAACAAACAACACAAGAATGATATATGTTAAAGTGTTAGGCCTAATCTAGCATATATAAATCCAACATGTATAAGCAAACACAACTACATCCATGGATACAATATTCATATTCATACACATGTAATGGACAAGAAATGGATATTTCTATTAATAATAAATAAAGAGAACAGTGACAAACTCTTTCAACACCTCGTCGAAATGGAGAAACCAAGTCCTCCAACTAGGCCTTTAGCACTTTAATCCTCCATCTCAATGGCAAGATTACAAAGAAATGGAAATCTTGGAAAGAGAAAAAATGTGTGCTCAAAAGGACATAGGGATGCAGACTCAAGCATAAGCAAATGAGGCAACAATCAACTATAGTTTCCTTGCTTTAATCTTCTCCTCCTTCAATGCATCCAAGAGGCTCAATATATCCCTCCAATAGACAATGGAGGGTCGAGTCAGATCATTTCCAGAAATATGGAAGGCCAAGAGTCAATTTATTCAGGACTCATTGAGGAAAACTCCAAAAGTTTTTTTCTTTGATACACATTTCCTGATGTACACGGGCTACAGTGGAGCAGGCTGCTTGCACACATGGGTATTAGCTTAAACATCGTGTATAGCAATAAACAAGTGTTTTTTAGGGATTTTATTGGATCATCAAAGTATCATTTGAGCAAGGCATGTCCAAAGAGTTTGCAGAGGGACATGGAAGGCCATAAAGGTGTGATCTACCAAGTGTGGTAAAATCAGCTATAACAATGCCTTCTTTCAAATTTTTTATTTCAAAGTTTCGTGAAGTCTATCTTGATGACCGAACAATAAGTGGGCTCATAAAAGATCATAATGCGAGACTCAGAATGATGTTGAAACGATGTCGACAGTATCGTATTTCTCTGAACATAAACAAATGTATATTTTGTGCTCTGTTTGGAATTTTGTTGGGTCACGTGGTTTATTGCGATGGAATATTGGTCAATCTTTCTAAAATTGTGATCATCATCAACCTACCACCACCCACAACAATAAAGTAGTTGACAACAATTTTGGAACATACAGGGTATTATCGGAAGTTTATCAGAGGATACGTAGAGGTGTGTGCTCCCATGGAAAAATTATTAAATATGGATGTAAAGTTTCAGTGGACGGAACAGTGCCAAGAAAGTTTGGATCTCTTGAAGAATAAGATGGTTACATCTCTGAATTTGACAGAAATATGACTGAGAGGAGCCATGGAACTAGGGTTTTCACTGAGAATCCATGGCGTGGGTAGGGAGGCAGCCTAGGGTGGCTACGAAATTGGTAGGATCTGCTCACTGAAGGGTTGTGGGTGGACAGGATCGCGGGTGCAGAGAACACTTGTGGGTGGTCGTATGGCAGGAGGGGGATCATTGAATGCAACGGAGGAGCAGGAGGTGGAACTGACCTTAGATAGCTACATTGATTACAATATTTTTGGTCTGATGGGGGTGATGATGGATGTTGAATCTAGTTTGATGGGGTCAGAGGCAACAAGGGGGGGTCTAGCTGTCGAGGTTGATTTGTCAGATGGGGGGTCTGATGCTCATGAAAGGGAGTTGGGTTTTCTTGGAATAAATACATCGGGAGGTTCTTTTCGTGCAGTATTTTATGGGTCGATGGGGGTTTCTATCCTAGTGATGGGTATGGGAGAGATTTTCCCTGCTGTCGGTGCTAGTGTGGATGTAGGAGGTGGGATAGGCTTTGGATCGGAGGAGAATATGGAAATATATGGGGGTTTGGACTATGGATTGGGGTTTTTACAGGACATACCCTTGGCTACCACGAGGGAGGTCACGAAGGTTTTTGCTACTCCCATGGGGGTTTCGGTGGGGGTTCTATCACCGACAAGTGGATCAAAACCATTTTCCCTAAGGTCCTTTCTGATATCTGACGTGACCCCTTTGGAACAAGCCTCTAGGTTGGGGTTTGGTGGGATCCCATATGTGCTGTGGTCGACTGACTTGGTGGGTGGGGGTGTAGGTGGTTTATCCCATGGGCCACGGTTATCTCCATTTTCATGTGTTTTTCCACCTTTTGTGGGTAAGAAAAATATTGGGTGGTCTTCCATGAAGTGTCTTAGACTACAGCCGCAAGGTGATAGACCTGTTTTTAGTGCAAATGTACAGATGGACTGGGTGGTGGAATTCTCTGAGCTCATGGTGGTAGGTTGTGCTCGTGGAATAGAGTTTGGACCGCACTTCCTTATCTCTTGGGAGATTGACTCCCGAGGTAGCCATATCTAGGCTATACCCAGGATTATGAACTTGGTGAGGGGATGGTTTGCCTTTGGTTTTGTGACTAAGCATGATCTAGTTTGGGTTTTGCAGGATGTTTGGTGTATGGCGGGTATCCTTGTTTGTTTAAAGTTGTGGACACCTTTATTCGATGCCAAAGGGGAAGCGGTGGATAAGGAGCTCATTTGGGTTAGTATCCCTAGTTTCCCTATGGAATATTGGATGGAGGGGTGCTTCAAAATGGTCGGGGATTTTCTTGGGGAATATGTGACGACTGATTTCTCCTTCCTCCAGATAGGGTGATGGAAGATAGTGCATGTTATGGTTCGACTGGATCTAAAGAGGGGACTTATGGCTGAGTTGAAAATTGAAATGCCATATGGGCCTTTTTATCAGCCTCTTGATTATGAGGGATTTCCTTTCTGATGCCATAGATGCCATGTATATGGGAATTTGGTTTCAAAGTGTCCACTCGCTTTTAATTGAAAGAGAAGGGGATCTTTGTTGGTTGAGGGGGATGGTGTTGAATAGGATGTAGGAGGGTCGTCACTGGGGACGGCTCAGGTGTAGACACATTTGGCAGTTGTGAATGAAGATCCAAGGGATAAGGCGGCTGAAACTACACTGAACTAGCAGATGACTCCTTCTCATACAAATCAGGTGGTGGCTTCATCACCCTCTGGTATGTTTACTACTTTTCCTTTGGCTACATTTTGTTTTGATATGGGATCTATGGGATTTGATGTGATAGGGGTGAGGTTTGGGTCTAATGGAGGGGGTGTGATTGTCTGTGATGTTTTGGGTGGGGGGTTTGATGGTCTTCCTGGAGGGGGAATGAATGTCAGCATTATTGAGTGCATGCTACATGAGTCTGTATCCTCTCTTACCCCTTCATTGGTGTCGTCGGTATCCTCAAGTACATCGGAGGTACGTAATATTCACTATACCTACGTAATAGAGAGGTTTACTCTGCTGACTTATTGGGTGGGAGGATGCCATCCTTTTTGGATAATTCTATGGTTTCTTTGCAGGGGCATGGTAGAAAATCACATCTGTCTGTAGCTCAGGATCGAGATCGAAGGGAGGTGTCTTGTGGTAGGCATTCCTCAATTCATTGGGCACTTAGAGCAAAGAATGCCCTGGAGGGGAGTTTATCATGAAAATTTTATCTTTTAATTGCCATGGGTTGACGATCCCTTCCAAAAAGTTGTCACTAAAGCGTCTGGTTGATGTCTTGGCGCCTAATGTTTTATTGCTACAAGAAACTATGGGGAACTCTAATGCTGTGGTGGGAGATTTGAAATATATGCTTCTAGATTGGTATTTTGCTGCTATTGATTCTAATGGCAGGTCGAGAGGTATAGCTTATGGTTGGCAGTTAAGGGTGTGCAAGTGTGAGAGTATTTGGGATATTGCTTCTTGTTTGGGGTTGGAGGTGTTTGTCCTTAATTTGGGGATGGTGGTGACTATTCTGAATATATATGGCTTGTATCAGGATAGGGTGAGTTTATGGGATAAGGTTTTTAACAATCCCTTGTTGGATGGTCGAGAATTGATTCTGGGAGGGGATCTAAATTTCTCTTTGGGGTCGGAGGAGGTATGGGGACTGAGGGAGGATCTTGATGTATTGTCAAACTATTTTCTGAAAGGACTGGTCCATAAGGAGTGGCTGGATATTAATCATGTTAAGGTTATCCCTACTTGGAAAAATCGACGGACTGGGGAGGATAGGGTGGAAAAGTGTTTGGATCGATTCTTGGTGTCAAAAGTGTTTATGGACTCTGTGGAGCTGGTGGTGAATCTGAACATTGTCCGATTATGCTAGAGTTTTTGTGGGGTGGGAGAAATCCTCCTAGCCCTTTTGATTTTAATCCTTGTTGGTTGGAGTTGGTGTGAGTCAAATGGCTGCCTTTTTTTTCTGAAGCGGGATAGTTTTGTTGGGAAACATTTTATGAAAAATTTGTGCAAAATTAAGAAAGCCACTATATTATGGGCTCATGCAAAGTAAGAGAGGGAAGTGCTTGAACTTCGGGACTGTGAGCTAACACTCGGTACAATCCTGGAAGAGGTAGGGGGAGGATTTGGTTTTGGTTTGAATGATATTAAAGAAGAAGTCATTATGCTAGAAGGACAGAGGAGAAGACTTCTTGATGAAACGGAAGCGGCCTGGAGATTAAAGAGGTGGGATCTATGGCTACAATGTGGAGATGAGAATACTAAATTCTTCCAGGATTATGTGAAAGGGAGAAAGATGTATAATACTATTTGGGGACTATCGAATTCCATGGGGGGACATGTTACTTCTTTTGATGGGCAGGCTGAGGCAGGGGTACAACATTTTTGAAAATATTTTTAGAGAACGTCCGGGGGAAAACATTGCTAGTGGTCCATATTGCATAATTTTTTCCTAGATTTGTGGAGCCGGAGGATAATCAGAAGCTTATGTCAGAGGTGAATGAAACGGAGGTGTTGGAGGTTCTACACTCTTTTCAAAAAGACAAGAGTCCAAGTCCTGATGGATGGAATATTGAATTCTTTCTTGGGTGTTTTGATATCTTGGGGACTGAGCTACGTCTGCTGGTTAATGAATCTAAAAAGGATGGGTGGAATCATAGACCCTTTAATGCTACATTCTTATCTTTGATTCTGAAATATGATGATTTGGCCAGTATGGATGAGTATAGGTTGATCTCTCTTAGAAACTGCATCTACAAAATCATTTCGAAAACCATTGCGAGGAATATTAAGGAGGTTCTATCTATTGGTGTTTCTGGTGAACAATTTGGGTTTCTGGAGGGTCACCAGATCCATGAAGATATTGGTGTGTCCCATGAGGGTTTACACAGCTTAAAAACTCAGAAGATGAAGGGGGTTGTTATAAAAATTGATTTCTCCAAAGCATATGATCGGGTTTGCTGGATGTACTTGAGGATATTGATAATACATTTGGGGTTTGGCATTGATTTTATTAGATGGATTATGGCATGCATCATTACTATCTCTTTTGTAGTGTTTATCAATGGATCAACAAGCCCCTTTTTTAATCCTGGTAGAGGGATACGGCAGGGCTTCCCTTTATCTTCTCTCCTCTTCTTATTGGTGGTCAAAGGGATGAGTCACTTCATTGATCATGCTAAAAGAAGGGGAGGTTTCAAAGGGGTTCATATATCAAATACTTTATACATTTATCATCTACTATTTGTAGACAACATCCTTATTCTCTGTGATGGCTCCCGTAGAGATACTGACAAGATTTGTGAAGGGCTCGAATTATTACAAGCAGATACATGAATGGTTATAAATGTGCATAAATCGACCATCTCAGTATCAAACTTGTGTGGGGAGGAAGTTCAGTATTTGGTGAATAGGATTCCTTTTCAGGTGGGGTATCTGGATATGGGACTGAAGTATTTTGGCTTTCAGCTTAATCCTAATGCATACCTAAAGGGGGAATGGATGTGGCTCATTGCAAAGATTGAGAAACGTATCAAGGGTTGGAGCCATAGGTGGCTATATAGGGTAGGAAGACTTGTTCTTGTTAAAAGTTTCCTAGAAGCCATCCTCGTCTATTGGATGTCACTATCGTGGATTCCGAAAGGGATCCTAGAAAAATCAGAAAATTGTGCTTTTATTATCTTTGGAGAGGCAATCAGGATAAACACTCTTTATTTTGGGTGTGGTGGGATAGAATTGCTCTGCCCAAGGCCCTGGGTGGATGGGGACTTAAAAACATACATTTTTTTTCTACAATGCTTGCTTCGAAAGTTTCTTGGAGACTGATTTCCTCTTCGTGTCTCTGGACCCAGGTAGTGATTCAGAAATGTATTGCCCCACTTACTGTTATTGAGTGGGTTCATTTAGAAAATGAGAGTAGGGGGGGAATGTCTATCATTTGGAAGGCTATGATTAAATATTTTGATCTGGTTGGATTTGGACTGGCATGGAAAGTATTGGCTGGCCGACAAGTGATATTATGTATGGACCTATGGGTTGGGAGAGGGAGAGCCCACATTCTACCTTTGGAGACTATTCTAGCATTGGCAGAGAGAGGGGTCCTCTTCCTCTCACAAGTGGTGGATTTGGTTACTACATCCTTATGGAATCAGGGATGGTTGGAGGGTTCTAGTCTTGGATTGGTAGTGGAACACTAGGCTAGACGGAATAGGTATATTCATGGCCTTCTTTTGGCTCATGTTCAAATTACTAATGGGGATGATGAATTGATCTGGTATTTACATCATTCAGGGGTCTATACTCCAAAGGTGGGTTATATACAATTCAACATGGAGTGGTTTAATCATGATATATGTTGCTGGTGGGGGTTTTAATGGAATCTTCAGTGCCTGACAAAAGAAATACTATTTTTCTGGGCCATTCAGGAAAATAAGGTACCTACATGGGAGGTGTTATAGTCCTGGGGTTGGGCTAGGCCAAGTCGCTGTGTTTTTTGCTTGAGTTTTAATGAAAGTGTTGGACATATTTTACTTGGATGCAGATATGTACAACAAGTATAGGACTATGTTTTATGAAATGTTCGAGGTCCATTCTCTGGCATGGGGACTCCATTAGGGATGCATTTTCCACATGGTTTAATGATGCTCAAAATTCAAATTTCAGAGCGCTTCATGTTATAGTATCTGGGGGGATATGTCTTTCCAGAAATGCCATTATCTTTCAAGAAAAATGTACACAACCTACGATCATTGCTGCAAACAATGCTATTATCCTGGGTTTATACCCATTGACTGAGAGGTTGTGGGGGGTCTGTATGATTCCTCAGGAAGTGATCGATAGGGGAATGCCGTGGGGATTTTTCGATGGGAATCACAGGTTCAACTTGTTTTTGTGGAGGGGGTGAATTTCTGCATTTGAATGATGATCATTTATTTCTCTTCTCTATCGACGTAAAGGCCAGAACAAATAATTTTGCAGAGATTCTCTCCGTTAAACATCTCATGCTTTTTTCCTTGGAAAAATGGAATGGAATGGGATGGCCAATCGTCTTTCCAAGGAATGCACACAACTTCCATTGGGTTCCTGCTAGGTCGAGGAGCATTCACATGATCAGTTCTACAGATATTTCCATCACCTCTTCCATGATGGAATAGATCTGAATCCGTAGATATAAGGGTTTCTACTATACTATACAATAGCTCAGATTTTCAGATATATATATATATTCAAACTTGCACATGATCGATTATACTAAGTCACCAGATGTTTAGACATGATATACTGCTATTTTTTATATGTAAACAGTACAATGCATGGGAAGTGAATGCTAACTATGTTTTTTACTATGAATGTAATTTTGTTCTGTTATAGAAATAAAATTACGATATTTTCCAAGGAAAAAAAAAAGATGGTTACATCTCCTATACTATTTTCTCCAGACTGAAAGAAGGAGTTTCATGTACATGTCGATGCATTGTATGTCACACTCGGTGTTGTACTCATGCAACTAGGTGATGGGGTTATTGATCATCCTAGTGCCTTTTCTAGCCGAAATCTTTTAGCCGTGGAGAATAATTACACCATGACCGAAAGAGAAGGATTAGCTATGTTGTATGTGCTTAAAAAATTCATATGCTATCTACTCGGTGGGCATTTCAATATGTTCATAGACCATTCTAATTTGAAATACATGGTCAACAAGCTAATGTTGGGGGGGAATTACTGTTGATGCCTTCTCATCTTCCAATAATTTGATTTTGAGATCATTGTTAATCCTGGTCGACTGAATTCAAGACCTGACCATATGTCGAGGATAGAAAATGGTGAAGAACATGGTAATCTTGATGATAGTCTTCCAAATCCCCATTTATTTGAGGTCAAGATGTTCAATCACCATTACAGAGATATTATACAATTATTGAGCACGAGATATGCACCATCATGATTCACTACAACGAAAAAGCAACAATTAGTCATCAGAGCTGCAGATTTCCAATTGATATATGGATAGTTATACAAAATGGGACCAGATGAAATTCTTTGTCGCTGCATTTTCAAGCACGAGCAAACAATGATATTGAATGAGGCACATTTTGGTGTCACAGGAGGCCATTATGCTAGAAAATCTATTGTACACAAGATTTTACATAAAGGATTATGGTGCCATACTGTGTATGCAAATGTTAGAGAATATTGTTGGAGCTATGATATCTGCCAAAGAACAGTAAAGTCATCGTGACGAGATGAAATGTTGCTAGTACCTCAGCTAACCTTACAGACATTCGACAAATGGGATGTTTATTTTGTCAGACCTATTAATCCACCATGAAAGAGAATAGGCACATGATACTGTTAGAAAACAGGACCGCAGAGCAATAACAAATAAATAGTTAAATCATTAAACAAGATACAAAACACATTAAACACATTACAGAGAGACACAGATATAACATGGTTCACCCAAATGATGGGCTACATCCAGAAAGAAATTGCTAGTCCTTTTATTACAGTCTAGAAAGATGAAGGGATATAACCTGCAACAAAACCGTTGCACTTCCTCTTCACGCTCTCACAGTCTCTCTCACACAATCAAAGAGATTGTTTACAATTCTATAATACCATACACAGTTGCATTACAATGCTTTCTTTTATAGGGGCAAAAATACCATGGGAAAATACAACGGTTAACCCAATACCATGGGTTCGCATAACTGTTGGCCAACACACATCCCAACCCCCATATTTTTAGGGTGCTACCCCTGAACCCCCGTGTCTTGAGGGAATTTCCCTCGAACCCCAAGGAAGGGGGAACGAGTGTACAGTACACCTAGGGTACAAACACGACTGAGTAATATCTCTAGATCTGGAATATCAGGCTCCACAACCAACAATGTCCCACTTGGAGACTGATCACAGCAACTCCACCATTGTTGCACTTTCTAGGCTATGCTCTGGACCTTGGACTTGGAAAATTTCTTATTTTCACCTTCATGCTTGAAGGCGAACAAAAATTGAGCAGGAACTTAGTTTCCCTCTGGTTACTCCCTTTGTCAACATGTCTGTAGGATCCTGGCTAGTATGTATCTTTTCTACTTTTAACAGTTCTTCATCTAGAACAGATATTATGAAGTGTTACTTGAGCTGTATATGTTCAGTATTCGAATGAAAGGCAATTTTTCCTGTCAATTTGTGATTTTTCCCATCTCTTGTTATTCTCATACCAAGGATTTTCTTTGCAGCACCCAAATCCTTCATCGTAAATGAATTATCTAGTTTTCTTTTGAGCACATTTATATCCTCCATGTTAGACCCTACAACAAGCATGTCATTCACATACAATAATAAGATAATATATCTTCCATTATCTAGCCTCTTGAAATAAACATAGTGGTCATAATGACATCTATCATAACCTTGTTCTGTCATTAAATTATCAAATTTTAAATACCACTTCCTTGGAGCTTGCTTCAAGCATACAAGTTCTTCTTCTAACATCTTCATATTAAATAAATTCTTCATTAAAAATACCTTGTTGGAAGCCGATGGTTTTCGTAGAGCTTACCCAATGCACTCATCATGCCCTCTATTGTTTGTTCTTTCGAAATATTGAAAGACATCTATGAAGCCAGGAACAGTTGTATTGTTCCCAGTTCCTTTCTATCAAGAACCTCCCATTCTTCATCTTTTATAGCCGCTGACTATTTTTCTTTTCCACCCAATGGCGGGTACAGATAGTCCTCCATTTGCATCTTCCATAACTGATAGTTCTTGTCGTTAAATTTCTCGACCCTAAACTTTTCCTCTTCCGCAATTGCTCCCACTCGAACTAGGAACCCTTCTTGGATCTGATACCAATTGTTAGAAAACAGGACCACAGAGCAATAACAGATATACATTTAAATCATTAAACAAGATACAAAACAAATTAAACACATTACAGAGAGACACAGATATAACGTGGTTCACCCAAATGATAGGCTATGTCCACAAAGAAATTTCTAGTTCTTTTATTATAGTCCAGAAAGATGAAGGGATACAACCTGCAACAAAACCACTGCACTTCCTCTTCATGCTCTCACAATCTCTTTTACATAATAACAGATAATGTTTACAATGCTATAATACCATACACAACCGTGTTACAATGCTTTCTTTTATAGGGGATAAATACCATGGGAAAATACTACCGTTAACCCAATACCATGGGTCTGCATAACTGTTGGCCAACACACATCCCCGAACCCCAAGGCAGGGGGAATGAATGTACAATACACCTGGGGTACAAACATGACTAAATAATATCTCTGGATCTGGAAGATCAGGCTCCACAACCAACAGATACATTATCATTGTGACAGATTACCTTACTAGATGGGTTAAAGCAACGCTAGTCAAGGATCGTAATTCTGCGATTGTTGCCAGATTTTTGTTTGACAATGTCGTGACTAGATTTGGATGCCCAAAGATTTTGATAAGTTATCAAGGAACACACTTTGCAAATCAATTAATTGATATATTAACTAAATAATTCGAGTTTCATCATCGAAAGACGACACTGTATCATCCACAAGCAAATGGTGTTATCAAGGCCTTCAATAAGATCTTGGAGAACGCATTGACAAAGATCTGTAATATGCAAAGAGATGATTGGGATCATAAAATACCTGTAGTTTTATGGGCATATTGGAACACCTGTAAAAAATTGACAAGACAAACTCCGTTTTGAATGGTTTATGGAAAAGAGATTGTCATGCCAATGGAATATATTGTACCCAGATTAAGAATGGTTGCAATCACTGAAATGAATGATGTTGGGTCTATCGAAGAAATATTATTGTAGCTTGTACACTTGGAAGAAGACAAGTTTTTTGCAGGATATCATCAGAATGTCAAGAAGGTGTGATAGAAATCTTGGCATGACCAGCATATAAAAAATAAGCAAATTCACAATGGAGATCTTGTTCTCCTGTATGACAGTAATTTTCTGAAGCATCCTGGAAAACTTAGAACACATTGGATGAGATCGTACATTGCTAGTCGGATCACCAAATAAGGAGCAGTGCAATTAAAGAAGTTAGATCGAACACCTTTCAAGATATTGGATAATGTAAGTTGGCTAAAGCCCTACTAAGATAGCCGCAATTTTGTCAACTGATAGTTCAAAAAGAGTTTAAAAAAACACAAACTTTATGAGTGTTATTTATCAGTGTTAATCCTGCAAAAATGATGAGTGTTTTTGTTTCAAATTTTACAAGTGTTTATTCACATATTTTCTGTTGGTTGCAGAGAAAGAAAGATGTATCACATTGTCTGTTAGTCGAAAGAGGAAGAAAAGGGTACCCGACTATATGTCTGTCGCTGAAGAAAAACTGTCGCATATTGGCTATTTGTCGCAAGTAAGAATTGTGTCATAGGCCATAAACTTGTTGGAGAAAAAGAACTATTGTTACACGAGGGATTTTGATCACAAGTGACAATTGAATAGTAGTTAATTTGAGGATGTGGGAGATTTCAGCAGCATGCTCTTTGGTCACTTTCATCATTGATGCACAATAAATACCATTAAAATGGTAGGAGAAGTGACGGTTTGATTGGTAGTTTCCTTGTAATGATTAGAAATTTTTCTCCATATGACACAAATCGTTGCCACCTTTCAATTTATTCCCCAATCGTGTGAAGTAAATACTTATTGAACAAATAAACGTATGTCTTCTTCGCCCCGAAGTTTCATTCATTTCTATTGCATCTGATTGAGTACATTGAGTTATTTTTCTCAATTGTAAGAGTCGAGGTGATTTTTCGCATAGCATGCTCATTTCCATTTCCAGTGCGAGCATCGTTCAATAATTAGGCATCGATATTGCTTCACCTATGACCATTATGGAATACACTGCCACATGTGTTCCACCATCACCCACAATTGAAGAAGAAGTTGCATAGTCACTAGTGATTCCATTAGTTATTTTACGACTAGACCCACCCAACACGTCAAAAAGGAAATGATTTGGTACCCGAAAGAAGGAAACATCACCTCCACCAGAGGATGACCCAGTAGGATCTGCATCCATGCTGTCAGATGATGTCCCACCCAGAGCAACTGATGTGCCTAGGGTCAAACTTGGAAAAATGCAAAGTATCAATTGGTAACACTAGTCATACCAAAAGGATTTTGGGTAACTACGAACATAATTCCAAACTTGCAAAAGTTTTTTTTGTCGACCACGACTTGTGCAGGTTTCCAGAACTAGAAATGAACATATATATATGATGATTGTCCATGACACAGAGGATGCCCCTATCAGCATGGTTCCAATGGAATGGGCACGAGGATTGGACAATTTTGAGTTGTTGTCGTTGATGTGCATGCCACATATCAAACAAACAACAGAAGTCAATTCCTGTGTTAAAAAATTTCTTGAATGTTTCCATGGCATATGTATATGGATCAACCAGAAGATTTCAGTGGATGTCGAGATGATTGCAACAATTATAGGGTTTTGTCTTCCAGGCATCGACCTGGTGCCATTTTTTGGAAAATACCAGGACACAACATTAACAAATAAGTTTAAATAGAAGTATGAGATGACAAGGGATATGTGAGGCTTCGCTCTCACCTCCATAAATGATATTGTTGTTCAGTTCGTAATGAAATTTTTATCTAGCAAGTTGTTGTGTAAGATGTGACTGAACCAATGTACCGTAGGGAAAATTATTGAGACAGAGTTATGTGGAGTAGGAGTCCATCTCAATCAGTAACACTATATACTAAATGAATTGTTAGTAGATAAAGAAGGTACATGAAAAAGGTATCCCATTTCATTATTCTTGGCTACCAACTTTGAATTATTTTGTCACATGGGAAGAACCAGTGAACTACCAAGGGGTAGATGTGCCTGTCCTATTTTGAGGATCTTGATGTCATAATATTTGGTTTGGAAAGGATGAACTTGAGCAACAAAAGACAATAACACAGAATTATTTTTACAGGGTGAGGCCCTTCGACACTTTGTTAGGAAGAAGGCCAGGCTCACCACGACGACTATTAAGCAGTTTCATAACATTATCATATTTTCAGTTGGGTCCCATCATAATTTTTTGGAGCCTCGACATGATCCACAAAAGAAATCTTTATTAATGTTGTTTCAACTATTTGCTGCTGAAGTTGATGCCATTGTTCAAGATTGGCCAAAAGAATGGAGAGTTCCTGTCACAGATGATTACTTATCTGCAGAAGCAGAGGCATGACAGGATGATCCATCAAAAATAAGAATGGAGGATAGGGAGAAGATCCACCACCAACAGAGAATCCATCGATTTCTCCTATTAATACTCAAAATGACTCAAGTACAATGCCAACAGACCCACCCGTGGGGGATAAGAGGAAGTAGCCAGAAAAGTATATGCAAGGTCACAAGAAGAGGAAGGCCAACAAATCATCTGGAGTTGTTGACCTTACAAAATATGATTATACACTTCTGACATACGCAATGACAAAAGCCTTTAATGCAAGCTACAAAAATATAGATGAGCGTCAGACATAATTAATAGGGAGCGTTGTATATTTACTGCAAACACTTTGTAAACTAGTAAAAGAATTCATAGTGGTGGTCGACTACATGCCACAATTACATGAGTTGCAAGACATACATGGCCCATATGAAGAGTGAACTAGTAATACAGTGACACTAAATCCACCAATAAGGGTTCCAGTAATGGGTAAAGCAATTGAATTAGGAACGCTAGAGATGAATACCATGGTCAAATATCTCGACCATGTCACTTTGGATTTTCTGCACTGACTATGTATGAAGTACATGTTATTCAGAATGTTGCAGTTGTAGAAATGAAGAATAGAGAGCATGTGTTGGTAAATCAGGTAAAGTCCTCGCAAAAATCTGTTAATGAAATGAAGAAAACCGTCCAAGAAGCATAACAAAAAGAAAATATGTCACATTATGATAGGCATCGATTGGATATGGTTGTTAAACTGGCTTGTAGCAGTTTACAGATGAAGGAATCATGCCTGGGATATTTTCAGAAGACAAAGTATTTCGACTTGGCGAAGTTACAGAGAACCTTCGTAAGAGGGTCACAAAGTTGTAATTACAAGTAAAACCTAGTACACTTCCAGAGGTACTCGAAGAGAGAAGAAAAGAAGCATCTGAGGTTGCAATGAGGAAATAAGAAGAAGAGGCACTTTGTGCCAAGTCAGTTGAGTAATTTTCTCTGTCATTGGAAGATTTGATTGATGATGAAGAGTTAGAAACAATAACAGATCAATTTCTTACTACCGAGGAAGAAGTTAACCAACTAAAGAATGAGGTAAAGAATTTGTTGATAGTAGAAAAAATGGCCAAGGCTATCGACATGAAGAAACTACAACAATAGGTCTTAACACTAAGAACACAACAACAAAAGAGAATTGATAAGGTCGTAGAGTTACAAGTAGAAGCATAAAAAGTTACAGGTATCATTTATCCTATACATAAAAAGGTGAGATGAGAGAAGTTGTGATAGAAGGATCCGCAATAGAAGGAATCATGACAGAAGTAGAATAAAGCACTCAAAAAGTAGAGTTCGACTAATTTTGGAAAGAGTTGGTTAAACTAAAATCTTGTTTTTAGTCATAAAATCATAATTGTATTTTTGGGCTGGTAGTTCCTATTTTTATATGTAACTGAGTGTATTGAAATATAAAGACAACCTCTCAATTGACAGTTGTGATTCATTTGACGGTTTTTTCAATATTTGTAAATGCTTATAAAATCACGAACCCAAACTATGTGCAGGTTGATCAAGGATATCGAGTCGAAGAGAGGAATATGCTTGATCCAGGATGTGTGTGGATCAATGATTCATAGAATAAGAGAAGAGATACAAAAGAAAGAGACCAAAACCAGAGAGCATGATTTGAGATAAATATGTCTGAATTGTAAAGAATATCTAAAGAAGAGTTTGCAAGCTGAGTACGGAAACCAAATCCGCTAATCTATTTCTCATGCCAAATGAAGAGCACCTTTGTGGTTTTTCCTAGATGGGTGTCCACATTAAATCTTGTCTCTTTGTGTTTAATGTGTGTTTTGCATCGAATTCCTAATTGATATACATAAGCTTACCTGAATGTGTCAGACATGCTTAATGGTGAATGAACTTATATCTGTGTCTCATCTTGAATATGTGTTTATTCTTCATGATTAATGTTGTTATTTATGTCGATGGATCAATGGATAGTTATCGTGAATGAATAGATAAGAACAAAGGTTTAATTTTGGTTTTGGTCGAGTGAATTGGTCTTGATGTAAGGAAGAAATACCCAACATAACTGCAGGAACCTGGTTCTGGCATTTCTCAATAGATATCTCAAGTGAGACTTCACTTGCGTTGCAGGTGTTGCCAACAAAGTCCTACTCTGTCGGGTCAATATATTGGGTTTTGTTGACGAATGAGGAATCTGAACTTGGGTCGACCAAAAGTACACCAACATTAACAATGGCAAGGACCCTAGCCTTAGTACTAAATGTACATCAACACATAATACATAAAAAATATATCATGCACGGATAAGTAAAGTTTAATAGGATTTAAAAAATAATAATTCAATGGGAATTGACACAAAAATCAATTTAAACCTTTCAACTTGAATAAAATGTGAAAAACTAATGTGACAATTTGATTTGTAAATTTTTATGTATATTTCAATGGATAGTTTTTCACAACATATTTTATTGGTTACTAAAAAATAGTGTGATGTAAGGCCTTCTACTTCATCTTTTACCCCGTCCATTTTCTCTACCCATCTATGGAATAGAAAATCAATACAATACAAGTAGAACCCCTTCATTCCTTGTGTCTTGGTAATAAACATGTTCTAATGTTTCTCTAGAGTTTTAGTTAGGGATTTTCATCTTCAAATCATTATTAGGGTTAGGATTTTTGAAATTCTAGAATATCATTGAATGTCCACATGTGACTAACTCCACATGTGTGAGTAATGGGAACTAACTTGGCATCACCTCTACTAAGGTGATCAAATCATAGGTAAACGTATGAGAAACATAACTTCCTCATGAAAACACTAATTGAGTTAAACAACGTTAAGTAAGATATAAAATATTTACCCAGACACAACCTAAAACAAACTCTATAAACTATAGAAAAACAAATCATTATAATAGTATTTACCCCTATATTGGTTTCCAAAAGTCCATTGTTCCAATTTTCCGTTCATAAAAGTTCCAAAATAGATGAACAAATATTTTTTATTGTATTTTAAATCAAATTTGACGGAAATTCACTAGTTCCTCTAATATCTCCTAGTTTTTTTAGTTTTCTTTTACTTTTCGAGTTGTCAATTTGTTTGTTTGGATATATGAAGGTCTAGTTTATGATTCTCATTTTTTCTGTATTTTCAAGCGATTCTTCATGAGGTAAACAAACATATCTACACACTTAGAGACACTCAATTCATTATAAAATCTAATGATGTGTCTACGTTTCACTAAAAATATTATTCTCCATATAACATCTTGTATTAGTACCCATTATTTAGTATAATGAAAAAAGGAATAGATCTTTTGAACTTTGAGATGAACATTTCACATCAACATCAAAATTCAAAATTACTCAATTCATCATAAAAGTTAATGATGCATTTTCCTTTTCATTCAAATGCTTACTCTACTTGGATCCTTAACATTATTTAACATATCCAAAAAATGGCATGCCTCTTAACGTTGAGATGAGATTTCACATCAACATATATTTTCCCTACAACTAAATCCGAGCATTAGGTTCTTCATAAAACTTAGTTTTTTACCATGAATAGAGATTTATTTGACATCGTTCCTTTTAAATTTTTTTATAGAATTGGTTTTTATAATTTGCTAATCATTTCTGAGCCTCATATTTTTCTAACCATATTGTATTAATCACTTCTCATATTCATTTTTATTTATCTATATTTTCGTAACCCCTTCTCAACCCCATTTTTCTCTTTATTTTCTTAATCACTTCTCACCATCATTTTTCTTTTTATTTTCTTAATCACTTTTCAGCCTCATTTTTCTTTAGATTAGATTTTGAAATTATATTAAAGACTTGTTTTTTAAATAATATTAAGGTACATATCTACGAAACATGTACAACTGAGTAAAATGTTTACAATAAAATTTAGCTAAATGTTGAGTTCTTCCTCAAACCAAGGATTCATGTGAATATTAAGGTAATGCATATTAAAAAGTGCTTGAGAACAAAAATAAACGCTGACACAGAAAAGTGATTCAATGCACCAAACATCTTCTCTATGAATGAATATTGGGATACCATGGCTATCAAATGATTAATTGGTGTAGTGCAAATTCATCATTGTTTCATGACAACCAAAATAAAATTATAAAAAAATTAAGAGACATTGGATTTTGAGAGACCAATTATTTGTCCCCACAAATATAAATAAAACAAATGGCCCAAAGTTTCTCTATTAGCATAAAGTTGTACAAAATATGTAAATTTTCACATTACCTTTGTCGTTGTGATCCACACGAGATAAATGAAAGGAAAATTAAAAGTTGAGAAAACTTGACCTTTAAATATGGCTAATGGCGGAGGAGCTAGTGAAATAATGAATATGATAAAATAATGAATATGATATATATTCAAAACCCTTAATAGAGTGAAAATATTTCCTATATGACATTGTCCGACCATTGCTTTTTTAGATCATTGGTCACTCTACATAGCCCATAGTTTCTTAAGTTTTGTATGCATATCAACATTCTTTTAAAGGAAATGTAGGGTCTGTGTTATTATTTTATAGAATAGGTTCTTTCATAGTGGTGAAAAGTGTTTTTCATATTATAAGTTAATAGACAAAGAAATATCATTTTATAAAGTTTGGTTAAATGTTGGTCATGTCGAAGTGGGAGTTGGTCGCAGCTAAAAGTGTGTCGCAGTAAAATCCCGTCGAAGTCAAGTGGGTGTTTGTCGAGGTAAAAGTGTGTCGGGATAAAAGTCTGTAAAAGACGTGTCTACGTAAAGTGAAAGTTGAGCCTTGATGCAGTGAAGTCTGTCGCAGTCAAGTGTGAAGACTTGTTTGTCGCATTCAAGTGTGAAGACTTTTTTTTTCACAGTAAAAATCCATGTAACAGTAAAATCGCGTCGAAGGTATTTCGGTCAAAGTAAGATTATCGAGTTAACCCGTCAAAGAAAAAGGTGGGGTTTCCCAAAGGTAGTGTGTCATAGATCCAAAAGAAAAGAAAATAAAAATTCTTACTCTGTAGTAACTCAAGTTGATTGTCGCAACTCTCTCCCCCCCTCCTCCCAATATCAGGTATTAGAGCAAGTTTAGGAAAGAAACCTTGTCTTAAAAAGGGAAAAAGTAATTCTCTAAGGAAAATAAAAATTAAAAAATTGCTTCCACTTCTAGTGCACATATGTCATGTTTACAAGCTCCGATTTTCTTAGGAAATAATTATGAATATTGGTCTCTAACAATGAAGGCTTTGTTTAGAGATCAAGGTGTATTACAGATAGTCCAAAATTGTTATACAAAAGTAGCATATCAGGCGGCATGTAATAATCTCACACAAGCTGAGAAGGATTCCTTGAGGGAACATAGGAAGAAATATGGAAAGGCTTTGTTCTACATACATCAAGCCATGCATGAAAGCATACTCCCAAGAGTAGCAATAGCAAAGACCGCTAAAGAGGCATGGGATACATTGGAAACCGCATATCAAGACTTGGACAAGGTAAAGACTTCTAAATTGCATATTCTTAGAAGATATTTTGAATCTTTGGCAATGAAAAACATAGAGTCACTGGAATAATTTTACACTAAAGTTATTGCTTTGATAAATCAATTAAAATCTCATGGAGAAAACATAGAAGATGAAATGATTGTTGAAATTTTTTTTATAAGTCTTCCCTCGAAATTCGAATCCTTGGTCATGACCTTGGAAAAAAACAAAGACCTATCCCAGTTTACTATTGATGAGTTACAAGGATCACTCATCAATCATGAACATAGAATTAGTAGATCAAATACATCATTAGAAGGTGCATTTGCGACACAATCATCTATAAGTCATGGAAGAGGCAGAGGGAGATCTAATTCTAGAGGCAGAGGAAGAATTTTTTCTAGAGGAGGATGTCACAGGAGTCCTGCAAATGTCACTAGTAGAGGAAAAAAAATCAAAACCCCAGTCAGTCCAATGGTCATGGGTTTGATAAATAAAAAATGCAATGTCATTATTGGCAAGAAATTTGGATATTTTGCATATGAATGTAGGTAGAAGTAATATGACCAAGGAAATCAAGTTCAAAACCAATTGAGCAACACTAGCACTTTGACCAGCACAATGTTCTTGGCATGTGCATCCCCAATTGAATGCAATGATGTCCAAGAAAATCCATGTGACATATGGTCTTTATGTTCAGGTTGTAGCAATCATATGAATGGTAATTTAATTTTTTTTCCATTCTAGATAAATCAGTTCCAACTGATGTCACAAGTGGGAATAATATCCAAGTACTGCTCAAATTCTAACCAAACAAGGAGAAGAAAAATACTATGTCTGATGTTTATTATATCGAAGGTATGAAACACAATGTGATGAGCATTGGACAATTGTTACAAAAAGGTTATAGATTCTAAACGAAAGACAACCATTTTGTGATTAAAGACATACATCCAAGAAACGAACTTATAGAAAAAGTACCACTGACAAGAAATCGCTTGTTTCCTTTCAATTTAAGGCCAGATATGAAAGGAAATAAAAATTCAAGAGCTACATTTAAACCAAAAAGAAAAGAAGAACAACAACACCACGACAAGGAAGAAGATGAAATTCAAGCAACATATCAGTCAGAGGTTCAAGATGAGTCTTGGCTGTAGCATTTCATATTTGGACATCTAAATTTTGTTGGGTTGAAGCTATTGCACATGAATAATATGGTCAAAGTATTTGCATTGATCAAGAAACCAGAGAGAGTTTGTGAAGGATGCATTTTTGGAAAGAAACATAAAGAGACTTTTCCAGTTGGAAATTCATATAGAGCATGCACACCAGTTGAAATTGTGCACTTTGATATTTGTGGCCCAATGCAGACACCATCCATAGGAGGTTGTAATTATTTTCTTAATTTTAATAATCAATTTACAAGAAAAACATGGGTACATTTTCTAGAACATAAATATGATTCATTTGGATGTTTTTAGCAGTTAATGCACTTATGGAGAACCAAAATGGATACAACATAAAAATATTAAGGACATATATATGCGGCGAAAATGTCTCAAATGGTTTCCTAATTTTTTGCAAGACCCATGGAATATATAAGAAATCCACTGTGCAGTATACACCTCAGCATAATGGTGTCGCGGAGAGGAAGAACATAACCATTATGAATATGGCGTGTAGTATGATGGAAACCAAGCATTTGTGAAACAAATATTGGGTTGAGGCAGTTGCAACTATTGTATATATTATGAACCGATGTCTGACAAAAGTTGTGAAGAAAAAAGTCCCTTAAGAAGCATGGACATGTATCAAACGCAATTTTTCTCATTTAAATTTTTTTAGATGTGTCGCATATGGTCACGTTCCATATGACTTAGGAAGGAAATTAGACCATAAGGGACATAAATGCATATTTGTTGGTTATTTTGAAGACACAAAAACATATAAGTTGTATGATCATGTCGCAAGGAAAGTAATTATCAGTCGTGATGTTCAAATTGTTGAGAATGAAGCATGGGATGGAACCATCGAGAAGAATATCAAGATTGTGTTGATTGTCTAGCATGATGATATGACAAAGGAAGTGGTTCAAAATCCACATGTAATCCAAAACATCGTAGCCTCATCGACTCCTAGGACACCACAACATGTTTTAGAAAAAGGAACCTCGACACAAGTTGCAGCTCAAGCTACATTGACAAGCACACCAAGAGCTCAGAAAACTCCATCATGCAGTTCAACGAGGTTGACATCGAAAGATACAAGAAAGACAAGAAGTTTGCATGAGATATATGAATCTAGTACACCAAATTCATTCTCTGTCTTAGCATTATTTTCTCAAATAGATGATCCTCTTGTAATGTCCCAAGTCTGGTGTACAGACCTGAACACTCTCCAATTCTATTAATTATATTAAAATTTCTGAACTTGAAATAGTTTACACAATGACTTCTCTGACTGGGCAAATAAGGGTTTATTCTGGGAAATTTTGCAGACAAAAGGAGTGAGCAGCAGGCAGAAACCAAAGACAATCAGACATTGAATTTCCTCTCCCCTAACACATTTAGATCTAGTTCCATTTAGGGTTCAGAATCTAGACTGCAGAAACTTACTACCACGCTTTTGGGCAGCCAAACCGTGCAACTAAGGAGAGTAGTTCGGTCTGTTTCAACCAGGGGCTTCTGTAAACTTGAAGAGGTTTATTCCAGAATTAATATAACATAAATAAAGGATTTATTCAGGTCATTTATTTTCTAGAAATTTTTAATAACTTTTGGGTGAATTTGGGATTTTTGGCAGTTTTGGCCAAGGAGAACCCTGCGCATAGGAGGATGCAAAAGGGTGGTATGATCCAAACAAAAAATGGTTCTGGAGATTGATATGGGAATTTATGCATGTTACTGACCTACATGAACTGACAGAGCTCAGTTTGAGTTTACAGAACCTATTTTGCATCAATTTCAATAAAACTAGTTATTAAAAACTAGTAATCTAGCTAGGGTCTTAAAAAGACTATTAAATCATCTTAAATTCAATTCTGTGAAACCTGATATTTATAAAAGAGATAAATATGGGTTCTTTGAACATGAAAATTTATTTCAATCCCTTTCCCATCATGAAATATTCATTACAACACTCATATTCACTCAATTCCCCCCATACACTGATAAAATAGGATCTTTTAATGAAACTGAGATGATATTCTTTAGGGTCTGAGATATATTAACCTGATAAATGTAATGTTCAGAATATACTGACACTATAGAACACAAATAACATTATTCACTGACCATTACAAGAGGCTTCCAAAATTAAGGGGCAGGAGGCCCGAATCTTGACCAGCAAGGGGCTGTGAGCATAGGTGAAGCATGGGCTTCACTGGATCTCGACCTGAACTTGATGGAGGCTGTAATAACTTCTAGAATAATATTCAATGGCTGACATTAGTGCTCCATACCTGCAATAGATAGAAAGGGAGATGGAAGAGAAGGGAGGAGGGATTTGGGGATCATCACCCAATGGTCTGAGGCATAACACTCAGAGAATATGCTCACATAGCATAACCACAATGTAAAATCATCAAAACTGACTCAATGGGGTCGAATTCACCTTTAATAGAGTGTTGAGTGACCTTCTTAGCAAGTGAGGATCCAAGGTGACCTGTGAGAGCAAGTCAACCCTCAACAAACCCTAACCCTAGCCACATAGGTGCCTCCTTTGGGGAATTTAGCAAGTAGGACCATGTGGAATTATTTCTAAGTTCAATTCCTCCTTCATATTTAGAAACTGTGCCCTCACTAAGTCAAAAGTTGCTTCTTTTGATTTATGACACCTTTTTTGCTTTTCCAGACCCCAAAGGAAACTGTTCTTTCCTTTGAAAACTTTCCTGCTTTTCTTTGACTGCTTTTCTGAGCTCCATAAGAGGCAAATGTGCCCTCCTTTGAAAAATTTCCTGCTTTATCCCTGAGTGCTTTTTATCTGCTTTTTGGTACTTTCCTCTTTGTTTCCTATGACAGCTTTTGTCATAGTGTTTCCTCTTTCCTTTCTTGGCTAGTAGACCAGCTTATTTACACCTCATAAATTAGCAATAATAATTAAAATGGAAAAATAAAACTTAGATACATGCCTTACTTAATTAATTATTACAAAATTTCCCTAGGGAGCATGATTAATGTCAAATTGAGCCCCTCCTAGGAGTCCAATATGGT
>LPNX010871998.1:0-34744 GCA_001517045.1 Pseudotsuga menziesii | reverse complement strand
TAAAGTTGAATAATATGATATTATTAAATAAATAAATTTGATAAAGATTTTTAATATAAAATTATAAATAAATAAAAATTTAATAAAACACAAATTTAGTATTAAAAAAAATTTTCCACATAAAATTAAATTAATTTTTTTTAAACATATATGAAAAAATTAACTTTACTTTTTTTAATATATATGAATAAAATAAATTTTATAAAAATATATTAATTTTTTTTAAACTTACATGAAAAAAATTAACTTTAAATTTTTTTTAATATACATGAATAAAATAACTTTTTAAAAAATATATGAATGATAAATATTATGATATTTATTTCAAATCAATTTTTTTGAACATACATCAAAACTTTAACTTTTTTAAAATATACATTAATTAAATAACTTTTTTTTTAAATATATGAATGATAAAAATTGAAATATTTGTTTTTATTTGAAATATTATATATTAAATAAATATACAATTATTAAAAATACTATAGATTTCATTTATGGTTAATTCTATATACAAATCATTATATAATAGCATTATTTTGATTTTTTATTATTATTACAATATTATGAAAAGTAATAACTTTTTGTATTTGAATATTATGATATTTATGTTTATTTGAAATATTATATTAAAGAAATATATAGAGAGTCAACCTTTTTAAAAATGTTATAGAGTTCACACCTTAATATATGGTTAAATTTCATATATAAATTAATTAATAATAGCATTATCTTAATTTTTTTATTATAAGAATATTATCCAAAAGTAATAAGATAGATTTGCTTAATTCATACACTTTACCTAATAAAGGGCTCACGAAGTCCATAATGATTTCCTACCTAATAAAGGGTATACTTCGTGAGCCCTTTATTAGGTAGGAAATCAGTATACCCCATTAAAAAAAGTTGTGATTTAGATTGGGGAACCATCTAACATTTATAGCTGTCTCACATAATATAAAAACAATATCACCCCTTCAAATCCAATTCACATTCTTATCTTTAATGTTATCAATGACATTTGTCCATCCACCTGACTCAACCATCTTATTTGAACTTTATTCCTTGTACTGTTATAATTGTTTTCTCCATTTTTATTTTTATTTTCAATGCATGTATCTAAAGGACATCCACATAAACACTTATTTATTTGAAATGAAGTTACATTGAAAGTGAAAAATTATGTCTCTGTTGGGATTTTTCCACAGAGGCTATTTAATGAAACATTTAGAATGTTACACCCAACCAATGCAAATAAGAGAGTTTGGGTCCACTCAAATGATTTATCGCCAAGTTCAGTTGCTCCAATGTAGATATCCCACCAATAGATGCAGGGATTCACTCTTTCAAATGGTTCCTTGATTAATTCAACAATCTTAAGCTACTCATTCTTCCTATCGTAGCAGGGATTTCTCTGGTAAGATTATTGCTAAATAAATCAAATATGGTGTTTGTAGACAACTCATATGAGAGACTAGTCTCCCTTCCTTTCATGCCAATTGTTATTTCTTCATGTAATACATCTAGATGCTTGATTGATTTTTTTTCAAGATACATTGATTGCAAATCCAGAGAGTCTCTCCAAATGATATGGTATTGCTCCATTGAATTTATTATTGGATAAATCCAACATATACAATTTGTTGAGATTTGTGATGAACTGAAGAATACCACCATGCAAATTATTATGACCAACATCTAAAATTCTCAAATCCTGAAAATATGAAAGGAACAAGGGAATCTCACCTATCAATCTATTTTTACTTAAATCTAGTAGTTGAAGTACAATTGGCTAAAGATGTTGAAAAAGTTCCAAAAAAATTATTAGAATGACCACAAAAAAATATGCATAAAAAATCTAATGATGATGATGGTTAACGTCCACTAAGACCAAACTTGGTCTATCGGACCTAAAGAAACCAATTAATTAGTTTTTTTTATAAATTGTATTCCTATGCTCAAAGAGCTTTGTGAGAAGCGTCCTGAGCTCACTATAATTTTGACAAGTTAAAATGCAAGGAAGGTCAGTATTGCAGGAAAGATTACGAAACTGAGATCTAATGTGGGTGTACGTAGGGAACTCTAAGAGGAAGTGATTTTCATCTTTAATGTTCCTATTCTCATAGAGATGGAAAATCCTTTCCACCCATGGTGTTTTAGGAACGGTCCAATGACCTATTTCACTATGGAGCTCATGAGAGTTCGTTCTTATCTTGGATGTATTAATTTTTTTCTTTGAAATGGTTAAAACAAAGAGAATATCTTTAATGATATTACCTCTGTTACAATTGGCTAAAGATATTGAAAAAGTTCCAAAAAAGTTATTAGAATGAGCAAAAAAAAATATGCATAAAAAATCTAATAGTTGAAGTCCCGTACAATTGGCTATAAATGTTGAAAAAGTTCCAAAAAACAGTTATTAAAATGAGCATAAAATGCAATTGTCAATGCTCTGAGAAATAGTTCCTCTAAGTTGTTTTATGTCTGTAGGAAAAAAAACCACTAACACCATTAGGAATTTTCCCAGTTAAATTGTTTGAATTCAAATATAAATAACACAAGAAATGAAGTTTTCCTATTGCATGGGGGATGTTACCTACATGGGGGATGTTACCTGTAGAGTTATTTCAACAATGGCTTCAGGAATGTTACGAGTAAACCTATTTCCATCAAGATATAAAATATAAGAATTCAGGGGATGCCGTGTCGAATTCGGTAAAATAAAAAAAGCCAAATCTTCAAAAGATTTGGAGATATTGGAGTCGAATAATTATACGATATTTTTCAATGTTGAATAGTAAATTTTATTTGGCACACGCCCCAAGTCAAGTCAATACCGACAACCCTTAATAGCCATGCAATACTCTCCCTATTAAAGAAATTTCCTCGAATCCGTTCTCCTTTATGGCCCACTCAAGTGAACTCAATCCGCTCAATTTTTTATTTTTATATTTTTTAATTGCCTCCACTCTACGCAGTCAAGTCAATACTTTTATTTCTTGCTTCAGAGACTCTGAATCTGTTTTGTAATTGCCTTCTATCTTCATCTTTCTTTTTCCCACACAATTTTACATGACAGCCGCTTTCTCTCCAATTCTTAGGCTTTGAATGAAGCTGGGGTCTAAAAATATTTTAATTTTGTTTTTCCTATCTCATTGCCTCACTTAAGTCAATTCAATGTCTTCATTTTTCATCTGTCATTGTTTTATATTTTTTATATTTTATATTTATTATTATTTTAAATATATAAATTAAATTATATAAACAAAATTAAGTCATAATTATTAATTTTCCCCCTTTATAATTATAAAATTTATTAAAATTAATTTAAATAAATAATAATAATAATCATAATTGAAACTTTTTTCTTTTTCCAAATGAGGTCCATATGTCTAAACATTTATGTGATTATGCTTGACATGTAATCAATTTAAAAGATTAATAGAACATTAATACACAATAATGCATTATTGGAACATTTATATAAATTATTTGGAAAGTTAATAAAATATTAATATCAATTATTATGAAAAAAAAACATTTTATTTTATTAGAATATGTGTGATTAATCAACTCTTACATTTAAAAAAAAACAAAATACATTTAAATTGCATTACCAAATAATTATCAATATTTAAAAGAAAAAGGAATATCAACATAAAAAGTAATTCCTTATTAATCTTTACAAACCAACTTTGAGACATACATGAAAATGTCACTTTTTTTTCTTATTATGTCCCCAACAGGGGACATTTATATACAGGTCAGCTCTATTATTTTGGCTGTACCATTCCTCAAATTTAAAAAAAACTAATTTCTAACTTTGGTGGAGTTTAAAAAAATTAAATTTGTTAATTTAAAATTTTTTTAATTGGTTGTTGGCTAAGTGACGTAAGCTTTGGAATGCGAGCCTCGAGTGTTGGTGGCGTTGCTGACTGAAGCAATTTTTAAGGCGCATTGATGGAAGCCAGGGTGCATTGAGTGCAGTTTAATGGGCCTCTTCTGTGTTGGTGGTGCTGAGGGTGATGCATGGAACCAGGGAATTTACTTTGACAGGAGTTGTTACCCTTTGTTACCCTTCAGTTGCCACCTTTTCTTGGCATATTTTATTAAGGGCATAATATCGAAGAAGTAGTCTTGGTTTTTTAAAGGATGTTGTCCTTCCTGCCTCCGATCCTCATTGACTCTACTGTGTGTTCATGAACTCTTCTCTTTCGCTTCCCATATTCCAGTCATCAGTGTCTACAGTGATCTCTTCACACAGTGGTAAGAGCTCTGAGGCAACTTTCTGAATAATTTGGGTCGTTGTATTTGTTTGTAGCTGAATTGCAAATTCATTAAATAACTCTAGTGTTCAAGGACTGGATTTCAAATTATCTGTGGAATTTTTGTTGAAAATTGGTGTTTTCTATTGTACATTTCGTTTTTCAAAATTATGTTTGATATGGGTTTGGATATGTCAGCTTCTTGGAGCTTTTTCTGTGTTGAGTTTGAATATTTTGGTTTGTTGGAGATTTATCTAAGCTGGATTTGAAATATTTAGGGTAGTGGATGTTTATTTGAGGCAGGTTTGGATTATTCACTGCATGTAGTAATGATGGCTAGAATTAATCCTTGAGAGAAAGAAAGGGCAGTTCCAGTTTTTTTACTAGGTAGAGTTGTAAGGAGAACACCATAAGAGCTAGCTCTTAGAGAATGTGAGGACCCTGTAGCGAACAAGTAATCAAAATACACGATATAGCAGCAGAACTCAAAATCACTTTTATATTAATCGCAGGCCACTTCGAGGGGGAAACCTCCTTTGAGAAAGCTCAATACAAAATAACTTCACGGTGCCTTCCTTGGCCTCAACACACACTTATATACTAAAAATAGGCGCCAATACTATGGGTCAAAACCATGGGCCAATATAAACTATGGATCAACAAATACTACAGGTGGCTTACAAAGCATATGCGCCCAACAACAATAACACAAACTATGGATCAACAAACTATGGGATGAATTACAAAGCATATGCGTCCAACAACAATATACTAACACGGTAAGCAAAAGGATTGACATGGGTTCCTCACATCCCCTCCCCCTTAGAAAAAGATTTGTTCTCAAAGCTTTAGATGTGGAAATTGTTGCTGAATCTGAAGGAGTGGTTCCCACGTAGCATCCTTGGGCTACATGTCGTGCCATTGAATTAAGACCTATGTGATAGAACGAGAGCGAAGCTAACGAGTGCGCTTATTGAGGACAGCCTCCGGCTCCAAAAAGATGGATCCTTCATTATCCAGTTCTGGTAAAATAGTTTGGCCTTTGATGTTGGTGCCAAGATCTTTCTTCAGACAAGAGACATGAAATACTGGATGAATGCAGGAAGAAGGTGGAAGTTCCAATTTATAAGCGACAGACCCAATCTTCTGAAGAATCCTATATGGCCCATAGAACTTTGGAGCGAGCTTATGACGCCCTTTGAGTTTTAGTGAGGATTGCTTGTAAGGATGGAGATGAAGAAAAACCATATCACCGGCTTCAAAAGTGCGCTCAAAACGGTGCTGATCAGCTTGTTGCTTCATGTGATTTCTTGCCATGTGAAGGTTTTGGCGCAAAATGCAAAGAACCTCATCGTGGTTTCGAAGGACCACGTCAAATGCCTGAACTGGAGAACTGCTGGGGGTGTAAGGAAGAAGAACTGGCAGTGCCTGACCATAAACTGCTTCATATGGAGTCATTTTAGAGGCAGTGTTGTAAGAGGTATTGTACCACCATTCAGCGAGAGGGATCCACTTTGCCCACTGATGTTGTTGCTCAGAGGAGAAGCAACGAAGATAAGTTTCCAAGCATTTATTGATAATTTTAGTCTGACCATCCGTTTGGGGGTGATAACCTGAACTCATCTTCAGTTTGGTGCCAGTGTGGTGAAAGAGTTCTGTCCAAAAATGACTAGTGAAAGTCGCATCACGATCCGAGACAATGGAAGAAGGCATTCCATGAAGACGAAAGATCTGGTCCAGGAAAATTTGAGCAACGGAAGAGGCTGTATAGGGATGGCTGAGAGCACAAAAATGACTATATTTGGAGAGGTGATCAACCACAACCAAAATCACAGTCTTCCCTCCATATTTAGGGAGCCCTTCAATAAAATCCATATAAATATTTGTCCATATCCGAGTAGGTATGGGTAAGGGTTCGAGCAATCCCGAAAGGGGTGTTGTTTCACCCTTATTGCGCTGGCAGGTATCGTATTCAGCCACCATCTGTTGAATTGTCCTTTTCATGCCCTGCCAAAAGAAGTTGCGCTGTGCCCGTTCAGAAGTTTTGAGAAAACTAGAGTGCCCAGCTGACGGAGAAGCATGGAGTTCATAGAAGATAGCTTGTTGAAGAGCTGTGTTCTGGGGAAGCACCAGACGACCCTTGTATCTCAGTGAAGCACCATCCCAAGAGTAATGTGGGACCGCAGAAGGGTTGTTGTCCAAGCGTTGGATGATGTGAGATAATGAAGAGTCATTGACATAACCCTGTTGAACCGATTGCAACCAATTCGGAACAGGCATAGAAATAGCGGAAATAGAACCTTGGTCATCAAATGTGCGAGAAAGGGCATCCGCCATAATATTGACCTTACCCTTCTTAGAAGTGATCTCATAGTCATAAACCATGAGTTTTCTAACCCATTTCTGTTGTGCTGGGGAGGATACACGCTGTTCTAGGAAATATTTCAGACTCTGGTGATCAGTCTTGATGCAAAAATGATTCCCTAAGAGGTAGGGTCGCCACTTTTGTACTGCATGCAAAATAGCCATCATTTCCTTCTCATATGTAGAGGCAGCTAAATTCTTACTGGAAAGGGCTTTGCTGGTGAATGCAATGGGGTGTTCATCTTGAAGGAGAACAGCGCCAAGTCCATTTCCGTAAGCATCACTCTCAATAGTGAAGGGATTGGAAAAATCGGGCATAGCTAGAATAGGTGTAGTACACATAGCTTGTTTCAGCTTGTCAAATGCACACTCAGTAACATGTGTCCATGTAAAAGCATCCTTTTTCAACAGAGCAGTTAATGGAGCTGAAATCTTCCCATAATCCTTGACAAACTTGCGGTAGTAGCCAGTCAACCCCAAAAAACCACGAAGGCTCTTGAGTGTCTTAGGAGGCGGCCAATTTTTCATGGCAGCAATTTTGGCGGGATCCACACGAACCCCTTGTGCTGAGATAATGTGCCCGAGATACTCAACTTCCTTTTGGCCAAAAACACATTTAGACTTTTTGGCATGGAGATGATGATCAGAGAAAAGTTGCATTACAAGAGCCAGATGTTGGAGATGTTTAGCCCATGTTTTACTGTAGATGAGGATAAGATCAAAAAATACCAGAATGAATTTCCGCAAATAGGGTCGGAATATTTTATTCATCAAGACCTGGAATGTGGAAGGAGAATTAGTGAGACCAAAGGGCATGACCAAAAACTCATAGTGGCCATCATGTGTGCAGAAAGCTATTTTAAGGATATCAGCCTCATGAACTCGAATTTGATGATACCCAGAGCGAAGATCCAACTTGGAGAAAAAATGAGCACAATGAAGCTCATCAAGAAGCTCATCAACAACAGGAATTGGAAACTTATCCTTGATGGTGAGGTGATTAAATGCTCGGAAGTCAATGCAGAGGCGCCATGACCCATCTTTTTTGCGGACAAGAAGAACTGGTGAAGAAAAGGAACTTGTGCTTGGACGAATAATACCTTGCTTCAGTAAGTCCCTAACGAGGAGTTCAATCTCTATTTTTTGGTGAAATGGGTAGCGATAGGGCCTGATGTTGGGAGGAATGCTTCCAGGAAGGAGCTGAATACGATGGTCCTCTGGTCAGGAAGGTGGAAGTCCCACTGGTTCAGCAAAAACACCTGTATATCGATCCATAATTTGTTGGAGATCCAAAGGAGTAGTGGGGGTTGCTGATGGTTGCATTTGAATGGAATGGAGCTGAGCGATGACACCATGGGAACTCTTCTTAAGGATTTTTTCCATGCGATGTGAACTGATGACGCTGAGAGACCCTGGTTGTAATCCTTTCAATGTGTGTTTGTGTCCATCGGGGGAGAACTGCATCCAAATTTCAGCAAAATCCCATAATATGGGGCCAAGTGTGCGTAGCCATTGAGCGCCCAAAACCACATCACATCTGCCTAAGGTCAAGGCAAACATGTCAGAGTGGAGGTTATAATCTCACATATAGATACACACATTATGACACTTCCCTTTGCAAGGTAAGGTGCCCCCATTGGAAACCATGACTTCAAAGTTGGAGCAAGGATGGATAAAACAATCAGCTTGTTTGGCGATCCGAGGGTCAATGAAATTATGAGTGCTGCCAGAATCAATGAGTATTGTAAGAGGAAGCTTCTTGAAGTAACCGCGTACCCGCATTGTTTGGGGGGCAGTGACTCCAGCTAAAGCATGGAGGGATATCTCGGGCTGGTTGTCCTGAGATGGAGGGTTAGTAGGCGGCTCCTGAGTGTCAACTGGAGCATCCATTATATCGGAAGCTTCTTCACCAATTTCAGAGGCAGGTGGAGAATCCACATCCAAGAGATAGAGATTTTGTTGAACACATCGATGTCCCCGACTGAATTTCTCATCACGATTATAACAAAGCCCTTTTTCTCTGCGTGCCTGCATCTCTGTTTCAGACAAATGCTTGATTAGAGGTGAGCGAGGAGCTGGCAGAATGGGAGGTCGTTGAGAACCCATATTTCGGAAGGGAACAAAAGAGGATTTGGAGCGCTGTTGGGCTGCCATATTGTCTTCTGCCAACTTAGCCAACCCCAGGGCTTCCATCATTGTGTTGGGACTGAACATTTTGACCTCAGAGCGAATTGCATCCTTTAGACCACTGATAAAACAACTCCGGTAGAAGTCATCAAGTAATCCTTCAGTGTGATTAGCTAGTTTCTCAAATTCAGTTTGATACTCTTTCACAATGCCAATTTGGAAAAGTTTAGTGAGAGCTCCTGTGAAGTCATCAAAAGCACTAGGACCAAATCGTTGCAAAAGGAGCTGGCAAAAATCAGGCCATTTTGGCTCTTCATGAGCCTTGATGTACCAATGATACCATTGAAGAGCTTCCTGTTCCAAATGAAAGGAGGCAAGTGGAACTTGATGGACATCAAAAGTATTATGAAGACTGAAATACTATTCTGCACGATAGATCCATCCAGTCGGATCAGTACCATTGAAGCGAGGAAAATCTAGCTCCGGACCACGAAAATTGTTGGAAGAAGAGAACCCATTGTTTGATGAAGACTCGAACTATCGTCTGGTGTTCATAGCTGCATGCTCAAGATGGAGACCGAAATTTTTTTCATCCAGTTCCTGGAGTTTGGCTTGGATGGCTGCAAGTGCTTCCTCCATGGTTTTTGCTCCTGTGCGGGTGACAACCATAACCAGGAGTTTTTTTGTTTTGTTTTGTTTTTTTTTGGGGGGGGGGGGAGGGGGTAGAAAAAAAAAAACAGAAACTATTTCAGTAGAGGAAAATATGGATTTGGGAAAAAATCGGAAGGGTAATTTGGGTTTGAGTAAGTTTTGGACACTGTCGAAAGGACAGGGAAGCAAAAAATGGGGATTTTAGGAGCGGGGTGAAAGAATGAGAAAATTTGGTAGAGAGAGACAAAGAAGCATAATGAGGAAAGGAATACGGTGGAAAAATTTGAAGGCGTTTGGGTGAAAATCGAAGTAGTTATCGCAAACCCTAAAAATAGACAAATGTGGGATTTTGGGTTTTGGGAAGTGGAATTTGGGATAGGGCCTTCAGGAATGAAATATGCAGAATGGAATTGTAGAGGTGTCAGCGAAGTTTCAGGGAAAATAGAGTTGAAACTAAGGAGATATGGCCGAAAAACAGAATTTTATACCTGCAACAGCACGAAGGTGATCGAAAACAGTGGAATTTGCAACGACGCGGAAGTGATCGGAAACAATTGGATCTGCAATGGCGTGGAACTGACCGGCAATAGTTCTAAATAGAGGAAATCTGTGTTAGTGCAACTGAAAATAGATATGGACCCTAAGAGTGTGCGGCTTCCTATCGGTTCAAGGGATTCACTCGGCCACCAATACTGTCTGACAGCTTGCGTATCGGGGCAGTACCCCTCACTCCACGGCTTGGGTAAAACTGATAACCGCTTGGCCACAAACGACAGCTCTTGGTTTACCTCATGGGTGGGAACTAATCAGGTAGGGGTCGTTGCCCTTTTCGTTGGCAGGTCCTCTCAATGGGCCAGCTACTTCGGGGTTCCTGTGGTACTCCTCACAATGATTTTTAGGGATTATGCCCAAGTACTTCCCACATTTAAGTGGATAGGGATTATTCCCAGATCCGAACCTGCAACAGAAGCGAAAAAAAAAATTGGGCAAAAAGTTCACCCAACGAGCCCAAGAAAGTGCTCTGATACCAGATGCGATGACCCTGTAGCAAACAAGTAATCAAAATACACGATATAGCAGCAGAACTCAAAATCACTTTTATATTAATCGCAGGCCACTTCGAGGGGGAAACCTCCTTTGAGCAAGCTCAATACAAAATAACTTCACGGTGCCTTCCTTGGCCTCAACACACACTTATATACTAAAAATAGGCACCAATACTATTGGTCAAAACCATGGGCCAATATAAACTATGGATCAACAAATACTACAGGTGGCTTACAAAGCATATGCACCCAACAACAATAACACAAACTATGGATCAACAAACTATGGGAGGACTTACAAAGCATATGCGTCCAACAACAATATACTAACACGGTAAGGAGAAAGATTGACATGGGTTCCTAACAGAGAAACTACCAGCAAGCGAAAGAACTCACAGTCGCTGTGAATCCTTGAGGAAGAAGAAGAACTTGGTTCCAGCAGAAAATGCTCGCTAGAACCAATATTTGAAAGAAAGAAAGGGCAGTTCCATAGATATTATTGGGTAGAGCTGCAAGGAGAACAACAGAAGAGCTATCTCTTAGAGAAACTACCATGAAGCGGAAGAACCCACGGTTGCTGTGGAAGTAGAATGTAAATAACTCTTGGCTTTGATAGGGACACTAGCTGTAGTTTATCGAATTCATAGATAACAAATGGGTTGAAGCTTCCAAGGTATGCACATTACTTCTCTTCTTTCACTTCACGGGAATTTAGTATTGTTTTTTAAATGAGTGACCGTTTTTTTTCCCTTGGCTTAGTCCTCAAATGGATAAAGTGCTTTTAAGTTTGTTGTTTTCCCAATTTTTTCTAATTTTTCTGTAATGTTCATTTCTTATTTCTTATGCTGTCCAAGATACCCTATTGATGTCAGAAGATTTTTTTTTCAACACATTAGGTCGAAGTATCCTATTCTAAATGGTTAAAGCTTGGATAATTAGGTTGCAGGATTTGTTTTTTTAGAACCCAGCGAAAATGTCTCGGATAAAATATAGAGCTCTAAATTTATTAAATTATTTTGACTATTCGTGGACCCTAATCTTAATCATATAATTTATGGGAGAATTGCAAATCCTCCATTTGAGGCCAACTGAGTACAAGAGGTCGAGGCTTAGCAGAAACAAAAGAACTGTTAACCGAGCCTATGGAGGTGTTCTATCTAGTTCAGCTATCTATGGCCGGTAAGAAAGTGTTACCAATGCAACAAACTGGAATTGATTATAATCAAACAAAGAAAGCTGAATTTCCAAAGTAAAATTGATTATATATTACACAATGCAATGAAGTAAAATCAATTAAATTGGAGACACACATGCATGCACACGCATAGATATACCTTTACAAGCCCTAAGGCTTAATGCTACTTAGCATGACTTTGATACGTAGGCTCCAATATCATGGGAAGGTGCACAAGTGCAATAAAAAACATCATCTATAACATGTCTAGACCTTTGTTTCATTAGGTTCTTTTATAATTATAGGTAGTGAGACTTCACGGGTGGATGCAAAAAATTTGCTTCAAATGCTTAAATCATTTATAAAATCGTACTTACCAGTTATTACATGCTAGGTTCCACATTCTCTGATTGTATAAAGAAGCCTTGCTAAAGCATCTTGAGTATGTGCATAATCTACAATAACAAATGCCTGTTCCTCCTCTATTAATTCACATCTTCCAGGGATTGCATCAACTTTCTGAATTCCCTTCACTATATCATCTAATGGTGCTCCCACAACAATCCCTACGGCCACAGCAGCAAGAATGTTATATACATTATGCCTCCTAAGAAGCCCTGAAGATATTTCCAGATTGCCTTTGGGTGTTCTGATCAACACCTAAGTTTCAAACAAAGAAAGTTGAACTTCCAAAGCATAAACATTAGCATTCTTATTCCCCATTGCATAAACATTTGGATTTCCCTGTGCAAGAAAATAAGGAGAATTTGGATCATCAATGTTAACTACTATACGATGCCATTCAGGATCCACCATCTTAGCAAACAACGTTCCCTTGGCCGCTCTATAATCTTCCTCTGTTTTGTAAAGTCCATATGATCCCTAGTTAGATTTGTAAAAATTGCAATATCAAGATCCAATTTATCACAACAACCCAACACAAGAGCATGCTAGGAAGCCTCCATAACACAAGCTTCAGTACCATTGTGAACCATCTTTGCCATCAGTTTCTGCACATAAACAACATCAGGAGTGGTAGAGTGAGATTCCAGCTCATGATTGCTATGAATATAATAAGCAATGGTACCAAGAAGACCAGTTTTTAGACCCATGGTTTCATACATACTCTTTATCATATAAGAAGTGGTAGTTTTTCCATTAGTGCCCGTTATTCCAATCACAACCAGTTTCTGCAATGGATTGCCAAAAAACAACGCTGCAAATGAGGCAAGAATGGAATTCCCTTCCTCCACCATTACCATTTCCTTCACATTTATGGACTCATCTATTGTAATCTCTTTGCTAGCAATGATAGCCATGGCCCCTCTCTTAATGTCTTCAACAAATAAAGTTGTCCATATGTTGTCATACCTGTGTAGCAGACGAATAAATCCCTAGGGTTCACTTCTCAGGAATCATGTTGAATGCCTATGATCTCTACATCCAAATCTCCAATCCGAGCAATGTTAAAAGTTAATACGACCTAAGATAAATAGTGCCCTCCCATAATAATGGTGACCATCATGTTCAGAACTTGCTGGGTGTCGAGAGTTTTGTCCTGTGTCTTCGGCATGCCTCCCATAGTAATGGATGCCATCATCTTCATAACATCTTGGGTGTTGGGAGTGTTCTCATGTGCAGCCATAGCGTGTGTAAATAGTGGAAGATGCCATCATCTTCATATCATCCTGGGTGTTCTCATGTGCATACATGGCATGTGTAAACAGTGGAAGCCATGTGTGATGGTGGGCATCGGACGAAAAGGCCACATATTTTGCATGGCTAATAGATTCCCTAAGCATGACACATGGAGTGCTTCTTGTTTTTTGATAAGTTTTTGTTATGATATTTTCTTTCTAGCTGATTCGTTGTTTGTCCATGTAGCATGAATATTGACTAGATGGTTGTCCATAGTATCATTTGGTATGGGAAACTCTATAAAGTTTCGTTATTTTTTTTACCGAAAAGAAAATTGATTAATGAATAGTCCCTGTCATGTGTGATACAGATGATAGTTTGGAATTTTGAGTTGAGAATTTTTTACTATTTATAAATCTCTTTAGCTAACAATTTTAAGGTCTACAATTGTGGAAATACAGTTTTTAAAATTTAAAACTCAAACTTGCTGAAGTTGAGAATCCACTTTCTCAAATTATTATATTTAAAGATGACCTAAAAGTCACTAAATGAAAAATCAGTGAAAAATAATTTCTGTTATTCCAAATCTAAGTTTATTAACTCTGTCAATATGGACTCTATGTATAGACTAAACCTTTTAGAAATCCAGTCTGCCAAGTTATTCTCACAGTAAAAAAAAATACTCTCAATTAAATTTTATATTGCAAATCGGCGAAATTAATATGAATTTAAAATAAAATTTTTCTTACCACATGTAACTGTATAAAAAGCAAAATTATATTTTCCAGTGCATCTCATTATTGCATATTTTGTTTCATGTCAAATTGATTATGATCATAAATAGAATAGTGCATGTCATTATTGCATATTTGGTTTCAAGTCAAATTGATTATGATCATAAATAGAAACATCGAAATTTGAAGTTGAATATGAGCATAAGTATGAAGTAAATGGAAACATCAAAATTTGAAGTTGAATATGATCATAAGTATGAAGTAAATAGAAACCACAAAATTCTTCTGGAGGGAGTGAAAGGTAGCAAACAAAAAAAAATATGTAATATTTTTTACTTGTATTTAAAACTAGCATTTGCACCAAGAGGTGCAAAAAAGGGCCGAGAGGGTAGAAATATTCTGAAGCCAACCTTTTTGACTTAGCTTGGGAGACTACCTATTAATACTGAGTTTTGAAATTTTAGGTTAAGACATTTATAACTGTTTTGTTTTGGGGTTTCGATTTTCAATTATAAATTTTGCAAGAAATAATAAAAATTAATTGACAACAACTTAAAACTAACGCATGCAATGAGTATGTCGAATATTTGCAAATAATAATAAATTTCAAGGTCTCTCAACCCGCAACCTGAAAATTGCGGGATGCGGGTTTCAGAAAAGATTAGCGGGATGACACACAATACTTACAAAAATTATCCCGCATCCCGCATCCCACAACCACAAATTTCGAGATGTTGGTTGTGGGATGTGTGTTTCAGGAAAGATTGAATACAACTTCATTTATTTTGTCTTCTCGTATCCTACATCGCGAATTTCGCATCTCGATTTTCGTAACCCAGAACCAGCGAATTGCGAGATGCGGGTTCAGGAAAGATTAGCGGGATGACACACAATACTTACAAAAATTCTCCCGAATCCCGCAACTGCAAATTTCAGGATGCAGGTTGCACGATGGAAATTCCTGTAAATAATAAATTTCAAGCTCCTGCAACCCGGATTGCGGGATGCGGGATTCAGGATGTGGAATGAAATAATATTTGCAATATCTCGTTATGATCCCGCATCCCGCCAGGTTTAATCTCGGTCGTCCATTTGTTTTAGTCCTGATTTCCTAATTTGACCCGCGTAAATATATATATAAGCTGGTCTTTTACAATTTCTTTACCAATTTCTTTACTGTTGCGAATTACTGCGCTGCGTGAATTTTCTATGCATGAATTACTGCGCTGCATGAATTTTACCAGGAAACTTCATCACAGTCTAGTTCGATTACAGGTTAGTATCTTTGTCAGACCTTCATTCAATTTATTACTATAGTCAAGACTAAATTAGTTTTAATTTTTGCTTCCCGTTGTTTTTTCTTTTAAATGGAGTTTTTCCAATTTGCAACAATGGCAAGATCTACCCGCTGCATAAACCTGCAAAAGGATATGTTAACCAAGGATCTGAAATTCAGTATTTTCTCATATACCAGTGGCATAATCATTGATACCTACCAAATTGAATGGCCTAGGGTTTATGCAAATTTTGACAATGAGAAATTTTCTGATATTCAAGACAACCAGTTGGCTTACGAAAGAATCAGGGATTCTGGACTTCATTCTGTTGCTGCTAGACTTGCTATCCTCCCCTACAATGGCACGGTCAAATGGATAGTAGAACATGCGGACCCAAAAGATTATTCTTTGAACAATGGTAAAGGGTTAGAGATAGCCAATTTCCCTCTCAAGTTATTTACGAAGGCTTATGCCATTAAACCGGTAAGAAGACCCCTCAATGCAGAATTTGCAAAAGCCTCCAAAAGTAGGTTCAATTTCGAAGAAATGTTAAAATCGTGGATGCACCAACCTAGTAAATTCTTGAAGAGGTCTGACGACCTTTGCCCTGTAACCTGGTTCAAATAACCCTATTCCTTATTCGAAGCTATGCTATGCATACTATCATTAGAGGAAATTTGAAGTCTAAAATGGGTCTCCTAAGGAAAGTAATAAAATAATAGTTATTAATTTTGGAGGAAGAATGAAAAAAACTGCTTTTTGTGTTCGTATTTTTGACATATCTCACTATGTTTTTCCTCAAATTCTGAGCGGGAGAACTCATTGGATGCAAAATTTAATTCTGCATCCAACGAGTACCCACACTGCATAATTTTGATGGACCCTGCTACCCCAAAAACAAGAAATACCTGAAAAGACATGATGATGATGTATTTCTATGTCATCATCACATCTTTTCAGGTATTTCTTGTTTTTGGGGTAGCGGGGTCTGTCAAACGTATGGAGTGTGGGTACTCGTTGGATGCAGAATTAAATTTCGCATTTAAAAAGCTCTCCTACTTGAAATTTGATTAAAAACACAGGGAGATATGTCGAAAATATGAACAAAAAAAGTAGTTTTCTTTTATGACAAATATGTCAATTCAACCATTATGGTTGACTCATTTTATTAAATTCTATTCGTTCTTGAATTCCAAGTCACAAAATTTATTGTTGGCATGTTTTCTTATAATGCCCATTTTAGACCCTAAATTTCCTCTAATGATGGCCTTCCTAATTCTTCTGTGTTCAAGGCTAATTGGGCTCCGGTAGCTCATCATGTTTTAGCAACCGACGATTCTTTCTCATGGGCATCCATATTGTCTCTAGAACTCAAAATTCATATCCAAGACTACCAGGAGGCCACTGCTAGAAAGAAACCCAATTTCTTCTTTTCAGCCTTCATTTATTATATATTTTGAGCTGAGTTCCAATATCCCAATTTGGGATGGAAGTGAAGTTTCTCGGCCCCCCCAGTGCCCATTTATTATTCAGAACTGTGGGATACTAACTATGCACCCAGGTTCTATGATATATGTGAACACTTCCTTGGCACCATCTATTTTTCAATATTCAAGAAGGAAGCTCCTGCATTTTCACCTTAAGCCATAGCTTTGATTTCTACAATGGGTGACTCGTATGTTGGTGAGTATTTTTCATACATCAGGATTTGGGGTAGCAACACTATATGCTACCCAGAATTGTCTCTGATAGGTTGGTTCTAGAACAAGTGGCTTTCCAAATTGTCAATGACAGGATTTACAGGAAGCTGATTGGCCCTAAGAAAAAAGCTTGGCCCAAATTCCCTTTGAACCTTGGATCGTTGGTTATCCCAACTTCAACATCGACTGCAGTATTGGGTGAACAGATACAATCCTAGAAGCTTGGTTTTTCCAGCAAGAGAAAACATGATACCAACGGATTCCTCGATGCCCACTTTAAGCAGTGCCATATCAAAATTCATTATGTGCATGAGGAAATTTTTGATGATTCCATTTACCAGGGTGTTAGTACATTTTCTAAAGTCTTGGGGAGAGTCAAAAGCAAGGATGAGCAAGCCCACATCTTACAGGATCAAAAGGAATTGAAAGACATGATTTAGTGTTATAGGCCCACTGCAGGTTGGCCTCTTGGAGAAAGTAAGAAAGGATAGAGAATAAAAGGAATTTGAAGCAACAAAAAATTCGTCAATGGCAACTTTTCCGGATGGAGACAAGGGAAAAAGTCTAATGCAAGACCTTCCAGAGGTACTAGTTACCCAATGGGTCAAACCCTTAATACTTACATCAACATAATCAAAACAGAAGCTGGCAATGATGACCTCTGTGTTGAATACTTAGTCAGCTATAGCTGTTGAGACTATTACTGATATCTCGATGATTGCTGTAGTCAGTCAGCCAAGTGATAATTAAGAAATAGTTGAACAAAAACCATTCAAAAGATTGAAGGTGAAGGCTTCTTCCTCTATAGCTCCTACTATTTATTTGGTTGATTCAGACTTAGAAGAAGACATGATAGCCTCTGCACCTGTCACTGAAGAGGTGGATAAATATTTTCAATCATTCATAGATTTTTTGAATGGTGATCATAAGAAAGGTTTTATCCCCATCTCTATAGTTTCACAATCTTCTTCTGTTTCTAGCTGCACATATTTAGCATTGCTCCTCTCATCCATTCATACTTGATCTACCTTGCCTATAGGACCATGCATATCACCTGCATTGTCTCAATTGTATCAGGATTTGACCTCTACACCTAAATCTGTCACATCTCATCCTGTGCAAACCTCCATCTTACTACCTGTTATTTCAGAAGCATCAATTTTCAAGATTCCCTTACACCTACTGTCAGTTACTCTGTCAACATCATCTAGTACTAAAAATGTTTTGGTGTCTTTCTCACCACTTCCAGTTGTCAATATCCACTTCCCATCTTCTGAATATTCAACCCCACTCTCCTCTTCAATTGTTCAAATATACCCTATTCAAAACATTTTAGAAGCACCAATTTTGAAGATTCCCCTAGAGCTATCATCAGTTACTTTGTCAACATTATCTGGTACTGAAAAGGTTTTGGTGTCTTCCTCACCACTTCCAACTCTCAATCTCCACTTCCTATCTTCCGAATCTTCAACCGCACTGCTCTCTTGTATCCTTGAAATAGCCCCTGTTTAAAGCAATTCACAAGCACCAATTTTCAAGATTCTCGTACATGTACCCTCAGTTACTTTGTCAACATCATCTGGTACTAAAAAGGATTTAGTGTCTTCCTCACCACTTCTAGCTGTCAATCTCCACTTCCCATCTTCTGAATCTTCAACGCCACTCTTGTCTTCAATCTCTAAAATAGCCCTTGTTCAAAACATTTCTCCTTTTACCACTCACATTACCATGACCATGCCCTCTCCTGTCATTACCCAAACATCCTCTTTGGTGTCTACAGTGATTGACACCTCTGGATCCATTGATCCAATAGCTGAATTTGATGAAGACATTGTTGTCTCTCTTGGAGATTATTATTATAGCAAGCCTGATAAAGTAGTGATCAGAAAGGGAAAAAAGAGGGCTAGGGATCAAAGTGGGATGGAAGTATATGTTTCTAAGCAAATAGTTTGGACTCACCTGTCACATCCCCATCCCTCAGACCGGCGAAGAGGACGCGACGAACACCACATACAGCTGGACAAACAGCCCCATGAACATAAAAAAAGAGATCAACGCTGAAAAAGCTTAACATGATGCATAACAAGATGCACAATGCATCATTTTACATGCACAGTTACTCAATGCATAATTATTTAATCATACAGTGGAAGAAAACATACACTCCAGCATTAATCATGTTCATCATAATTCAATTGCAGAGATGGGATAACAGCAGTACTTATCTTTTGATGAAGAATTCCGCAACCAGCTACGTCACTGCAATGTTCCACCCAACCATAGGCCAGTGTGCTCATCAATCTCTCAGCAACACTGCCACCCCCAAGCTGGGCGTGATTCCTCCAAGGATAAGGATCAATCCAGGCTTACACATAGCCAGGGGACACAATCAACAAACCAACACAGCTAGGTTTAACAGGACTTCAACAGATTGGCCAAGCCAACACATTCCAAGGGAACAACCACTGCATACCCGCAGCAAAACAAGAGGTTCATAGCTCTGTGATGAAGGCAAGACAACTGGGGACGATCCCAAACAAACGATGAGCAAAGATCAAGCCCATAAGGCAACTTAGAGTTGTTCTTGGCCCTATCGTGGCCAAAACAACTCAGCTGCAACCCATACCAGGGTATATCAACAGCCCAAACTCATAAAGAGTGATGGCAACAATTCACAGCCCACAACAGGGAAAACTCAGCCAACAGCCATGGAAAATTCAAACGCAGACCACAACAGAAAATGGCTCACTACGAATGCACAGTGGCCCCAAACGTAATTGGGCGCCACAGCCAACAAAAACGTGGGAAAGATGAAAGCTCCGAGCTGGTGGGAAACACAGAGGCACACAGCCTAGAGCGTGAATGGCTCCTGCACCCGAAAATCCTGAGTGACAGCTACCATTTCATCCGCTCCCTGCATGAGGAAAGCAACGCAGAACTATTGTGCGTGAGGAAAAATGAGCAAGAATTCCGCCCTTGTGTGAGAGTGAACAACTCCACACATGCGCGCGGATGGAAATCCACGTGAGGAATGAGCAAATCGTTTCTCTGCACACCCTTGCGTGAGAGTGAACAGGTCGAATGGAGGAACGAATAGACCATGGAGAGGATCCTATGTCTACGGGAGTGATGAGAACGAATTCAATGCATTCATGGGTGGAGTGGGTTCCTGGGCAAAGGACTGATAGTCCTGCCGCCCCACTCCCCCAAAACCATAACTGCCTCAACCACCAGCAGCCATAACTCCTCAACCACCAGCTGAAACATTGAAGAGGTTGACAAGGAAAGGTGGCAAAACAAAACAAGGAAGGTGACAAACACACAAGGTGGTAACACATGGGTTTCCTCCCCCATAACCAAGGTTTGACATCCCCCACCCCTTATCCTTTGGAACCATGCCCTTTTCATTCAACGTTGCACTGCCGTAGCTGGTTGTGGCTTATTTTATTTGATGTGCGTGTTTACATGATGCCGAATTATAATGTGCAAAATAGCACGATATACTACTGGAAACTACCTCTATTGCCGAAACATACACAACCAAATCGATGGTGGGGCTTTTTCCTTTAGCTCCTCACCATGATTAATTACATTATATACATCATGCAAACGGGGTCAAAACCAGGACGTTACATCAGCAATCCAGTGACCTACAGGTAGATGCAATAGATACAGCTGTTGCTTTGGGTGCATTCACAAGTGCCAATCTCATTCTGTTAACACTTTAAACAGGGATTTTGATAGGAGGAAAGAAGAGATAACCCAGTTGAATAAAGAACTTGAGAATACTAAAAGGGAACATGAGGCTGATGTTGCTGATCTTATGAAGACATCTCAGGATAAGTACAATGAACTACAGGTCAAAAGTGCATTTCTTCAGGTTGCGCTGCAAAATAAGAAGCCTTCAAATGTTTCCTTTACACAGAGTATAGCCTCACTTGAAAAGCAATGTGAAGATGCAAATGAAAGTGCAACTTCCTCTTCTTTCTCCAGGTTTTCACAAGAAGAATTTAAGGAGTTGGCGATCAGGACAAGTCAAGAGCATTATGAGTGAATAACTGACTTGTTCCATAGTTTAAATGATATTTATGAAACCTACGTTGCTTTTGGTCAGATGGCTATTGTACTTGAAGATCATGTGGAAAAGAGGGAGAAAGATTCGAAGGCTTATGATGACATTGTGGACTGGAAAAGGTACATGAAGGACAAACCAGAAAATATCATCATCCTCAGCAAATTTCAGCTAAATAAAGTCAGAACAATACTCTGTTCTTGGCTTGATCTTAATGAGATGGTCGAAGAGACTATTAAAAAGGCACAAGCCATGTGTGGAAGAAGATGGTATGTTGTTGACATTATCATGGAGGCTTTTCTTTTTCCCACAATAGATCTTATTGAAAATGCCTGTCCTCCAAAATTGATGGTCGAGCAGGTTGAACGCTGGAGAGATGAAGCAAGGGAGAAAATCCAAGGGCTCAATCATATAACCACTGAAGATGTGGATCACTTAATCAAACAATCGTTGGCTATTGAGGGCAAGGTCCACATTTACATCTGCATCTGGCATAAGTTAGCTAAAAACCAAATAGAGAATTATAAAATGTGATGCTCAACTTGGTTTTGAATCAGCTAACTATCCCAACATTGAGGAATTTCTAGGGATTTGGAACAGATGGCAGGATTCCTTAGATATTAGTTTTATTTAGATTTGTCAATCCTAATTTGATGGAAATCTACTCTTTGTAATAATTATTTAAAGGGTGGGTTTCACATGTAATAGGGAATTTTTGGAAGGGAAAAATATGGACAAGAGACTGGAGATACCTCTATTTAATTCAGGTTTTGTAATTTTGTGCAAATCAATTTAATACAGTTATGATATTCTTTCATATCTCTTGTTGTTTATTTGATTAAGTTTCCTTAATGAATTATGAGTTTTCCTATTTCAGATGGATCAATATTACTGTTAGTATTTTGTGATCAATTAGTACATTTATTCACAACCATGCTAGTGACTCATGTACTAACAAACTTTTAATAGAGTTTATTTTATTAAAATCTTTATCTATTTCTGCAAATGATTACACAGTAAATTCGATAATACATATGTTAATTTTTTAATGTGTTGATTTATTTTTTTAGAAAATTAGAAACTCAATTTTATATATTCCTATAACTTGTGAGAAAAAGGGGCATCCCAGGGAGAAAGACATGAAGCTGTAGATTCCCAGGTAATAAGTTGGCCCTCTTAAATGGACAAGTTGTTTGCGAGCATTGTTGAAGCAGCCCTGGGGAACGGCGGGACTTGAATGGTGACTTGGAAATGGACTTAGAGAGTAGGAGGTTGAGTTTACATGGAGCAAACCAGAGAAAAATATTCAGAAACAGGCGATACAGATTGGCCATGTTACAGATTTTAATGGAAAAATTGTTGGAACTATTTCCAACACTACTGTTGGAAATTTCAATAGGTCGATATGAGTTTGGATGGGGAGCCTCACCAGATGCAGTTATAGGTAAAGGATCCACGTCCACCACCATAAGTTCTATCATGATAGCCATTTTTGTATTTCTCTTTCATAACTGTGCCTAGTTTCTCCACGAGGTAGGGAGATTGTCTTATTTTGAGATTGCTCAAACAAACAGCAATTTAAAAACCAAAACTCCAATTTCTAGGTATATATTTAAAATTTTCTTGGATATTTATTGAAAAAAAAGTAGATATTTTACATAAACAAGTGACCAAAGAAAAACAATACATTTATACAACAGACAATGAGAAGATTCAAGCAGAAGTTGGTTTTAAAGAATTTGAAGCAAGTAAGCTTTCCTCTTGTTTCCTACATTCGACATATCGATTGCCTTGCATTCGAGAGTATCGGGAAAAAGAGAAAGGTGGAGAAATGTGTAGGCCTGATTGAGATGTAACTCTTGATATTGCAGTGCATGTAAGCCCTTGTCTATCAATGTTTCCAATATCTATTGTTACATTTTGTAGGGTCATACCTTGGGCTTTATGAATTGTTAAACCCATGCCATTAGAAGCCGTATTTGTCTACGAGATCCTCTTGTTATTGCAGATATTGGAACATAAGTAGGATAGAAGCATCCCATAAGGGTCCTTTGTAATGCAGAAATTTGACAACAACAAACGATGGCAAGGTAGGAGGTTTCTCATTTGACTTGTAGACAATATGAATGAGTTTTCTAGGTGAGCCGTTAACAAGTTGTTGAGGCCTGTAAATTTGCAGGAGACAACAGTAAGGGATTCTTCCCAATCAACGTTCCCAACTATCCCATTGATTGTTTGGTATAGGGAATCCGTCCGGTTTTACGGTCCGGATACCGTAGGTCAAAGTAACAAACGAGGGTTTTACCGGTTGCGGCCCGGTCCACCGAAATTTGTATTTTTGACTTAAATATGAAATGCAAGTATCTAACTAAATGCAGGGTGGTGAAGGATGCAAGGAGCATTCACAAAGTGATGCGCAGGTTCTTACCTCTCGTCTTAGGCTCACCATGCATTTGAAACACTCATGCAGAAATGAAATGACTATCCATCTATATGCCTACCTATCTATCTACCTACCCTATCCCCGAGGAGGCAACTTGTAATTAACATATATGAGTAATGTGGATGTGCACGCGTGATGAAAGCAATTACAGATAGCTTACATTAACTTTTACACACATGAACAGCGAAAGATATTTCACAACCACATAGCTAATTGTTTATGACAAGCATACATTACTCATGGTAGAGATTTCATAAAATAAATCAGAAATCATTAAACAAAGACATAGGTCATAAAGTTAGAACGATCTCACGATTCATGGATACAATGCTAAAAAACAAAGTAGTTCATCTTTCGATTATCCATGTCAAAACATTTGAAATCCCACCAATCTTCTTTCAACAGGAAAACTGTAATTTTAATTGCAAAAGGAAGTAGTTCTTCTTACAACAACTTTCCAGTCTTACTGGGGAAAAAAGCCCCGTTCTTCTCTACATTTCCTACTTTTATACAAAAGGCAAAAGTTGGTTGGGCTGCCCAAAGTGACCTTTGGGCTTCCCAACCCTTGGTTTTCCCAACGCTTCATTTTTCCCAAAAATCTTTTACAAAATATTAAATTAATACAAAGTGGACCGGTCCTCTATGAAGAGGGTCCCGCTTGGCTTTCAAGGAATTTTTTCCATGCTGCTGCTTCAGCAGCGAGGCCTTCAAAAGTGCATGGCTCTAGGAACTGGATGTTAATTTCAAACTTGTCGACTTGGTTCATGATGGCCTCGATCCTTGCTGGGATCAACCGAAGCTGGTCTTCTAGAACTTGTATGCTAACGGCTGCATGGCCCACCTCATTCTTCAGTACTATGGCATCAATGGATTGAATCTTCTACGTCCTGGCCTCTGCATCTTGATGTCTTTTCTGCAATACTTCCACAAAGGTTTCATGATCCGGGAACTCTTCAAACCTGAGTTCAGCCTCTGTTTGGCAGCGGTTGTAAGCATTGAGGAACCTTTTAAAATATTATGAGAATGCTATCCACGTCCTCTTGACAGTCTTCTTAAAGCCTTCAACAGTGCTTATGGCAAACTCTACTAGGTTGTGATCTTTTCTGAGGGTTTGATGATCTTTGACTGCTAGCCCTTCTGGGATCTCTGCATCATCTTCTGGTCTCGCCATTCTGGCATTCAAGACTTCCAGCACATCCTGGGACCTGTCTATGAAATAGGAGGAGGTTTCTATGATCTCCTCTAACCTGCTGTCCATCTGAAGGACTTTGCATCTTTCTTCTTCTAGAGCCATCTGCAGCTGTAGCATTTTAACTTTCTGAGCCATTATATATTCTTTAAATGGCTGCAGATCGACTTGTTGTTCCTTTTCTATCCCCAGTTCAGCAGTCAGAGAGGCCAGTTTCGCTTTCAGTTCTTCGGTGTATAAAGTATTGGACTCATAGATGACATTCTGCTGCGCCTCTAGGTATTCCACCTTTGCCCTCAACTATTCTCTTTCATTCTTCAGATCTTGAACTTCCTGCTGCGCGTTTTCTAGAGCCCCTTGTGTTGTTTCTTTGGCCTGTGCTTCTATCTGGAGAGCATGGATTTCACCCTTTGTTGATTCCATTTCCCTTAGCATGTGTTCATACTTCCTCTTTAGTCTATTACCCTCATTTATTTCTTTTCTCAGTGTATCCTTAAGCTGAGCAGAGGTCCTTTTAGCTGACTCTAACTCAATCATTAGCTTGTTTATGTTATCAGCGGAGGCATCAATTAGTGCAGTCCCTGCTCTTATCGTGAACAGAGGGTCCTTGTCTGTCCCTAGCATGACTGCTGTATCTATGACCATCTTCCCTCATAGATCTTTGGCTTCCACCTTCTTTTTCGTGCTCCTCATGATTCTTTTGGTGGCCCTGTCGTAATAGACAGTACTGAAATCAGGGACTTCTTCCCCTCTTCTCTGGACGAAGGGCACTAGTTGGAGCGTAGGAGTTGTAGGAGTGATGGTAGTAGGTACTTGAAGGATTTGCACCTCAGGGTTTTCCTCTTCCTGACTCTGCCCTGATGGTGTTTCAGAGGCTTGCTGCTATGTCAACTTTATCTTTTCAGCTTCCTTCTTTCGAAGCTCTTCATCTAGCTTCCTTTGTGCTTCTTCGGCGGCTTGCCTAGTAGCTTCTTCTGTTTCTCTGGCTGCTTCTTTTGCTAGTTCAGCTACCTCCTGGGCAGCTTTACTTTTCTCTTCTTCTCCCTTCTGCAGCCACTCTGCAGCCTCGTTTTCCAGCCTCTGAGCCTCCTCTCTTATCCTTTTGGTGACCTCTTCAGCCCTAGCTTTCTCAGCTTTATCTTGCTCACTCCCTTTTTCACCTTTGGTGGGGTTCTTTGGTTTGAACCTTCTGCTGAGTGCCGTCATGTTTGGGGCCTTCCTGAAAATAGATTCGTCACTATCGAAATGATGGGTGTACTCATAAAACACCTTTTGCTTCTTGCAGTGCTCAGCCACCCTACCATGAGTGTCATTGCGCCGGAAAGGCATTTCCCCAAAATGGAACTTCCCTACTTCCTCTATAAATTCTGGAGCTTGCTTCACATTGGTGAATCTACAGTTACCCAGCTTGAATGGTAAAGGGGGATATGCAGTTTTCTTGTGCTGGAACAAGAAATGACCAACTCCGTCAATAAACACCTGTCTAACCGCCTCTTTATGGATTATATAGTCTGTTGCATACTTTGGCAGCAGATAAGGTTTCTTTGATCCTCCAAACATTCTAAGATACATAGCATTTTCTATCAAGAAATAATCTCCATACTCCTCTATTACCTGCATAGCCTCTTCAGACATGCAGTCACATTCCTTCCGGAAGATAAGCGTGTATAGTGGCATAATAAAATGCTCACAGATCTCTCGATAATAACTGTGGTACTGATGGGCCCACAGTGGTTTGCAAGCTGCATATACAGGCATTCTTTCCCTATCCCAGGCACACTTGAGACCAGGGAAAGGTTGGTGGCACAGTATGCAGTCTATCAAAATGGAACTCATATAGAACTCAGATTTTTTTCGGGCTTCTCCTCCTCCCAAGGCTGCAGCTACACAAGAAGAGAGACTACTTGATACTAGGTTGGCCCAGTTGAAGATTGTTCCTTCTGTGGCCACATGGAATATAAGGGGTACCCACTCCAATTTGAAGAGTCTACCATTGGCTCTACCGAAGATCCGATTTAGCATCAGGGCTATAAACTTGTAAGGAGATCTTAAGCTTGCTGTATCATAATCTTCGGTTGCCCTGTGTCGATATAGCTTTCCTGGTAAGAGCATTCTCTTCAGGGTTTCCACTAAATCCATCCTGAGGTTATCCAACCAATCATTTGACAGGAAGACTTGAGGCTCTGGCAAGTGGTAAGCCAATGCCACATATCCAGGGCTAAATGTAGCATAGCCCTGACCTTCGACATTTCCTATAAGCATTGTGTTGTTTTTTGTGTGTGGCAGAATCCATATCATTACATCATAGCAGGGGAACAACTCTGGTCTGGTAGCCACCTTCATGATGGCGGATTTTTCAATGTTGGCATAAATGGGTTCTTCCTCAAGACCCGTGTCTGGGACTTCCCTACGGGAATTCAATCTGTATATCTCACCCCATTTATACTCAGGCTCAATACCAGAGATACATTGGGTGTCCTCATATATATATTCTGTCTGTGGGACGACCTCTATTGCTGTTTGTTCTTCGACCATAGGGGCCTTCTTTTTCTGCCTTTTGGACATTGTAAATTCCTCCTGCAATGTAAAACATTATGACATCAAGCAGTTTATTCTTTCAAGTGTATCATTACTGTAATGAAATTCAGACGTAAGCCCTTCAGGTTGAAGAATTGAACTTGTATGTAATATTGTGCAAATGTGCTATTATCTTATGTTAATGTGCAAGCAAGAAAAGAAACCATCCCATGTATGAACAACCCAGCCATGTCCTGACTATCAGAACTAACATCATGAAATATACTCAGTCCACTACTGTAACATAATAAGCAATGTCCTTCAACTGCATAATACTAAAAGTGCATTTATTCATCAACTGGCATAGCATTAAATTTACATTATTGCACAGTATGCCAATTTTTTCCAATAAAAATGATACGCAATGCAAGTGCATAAATTTCAAACGCAAGGTGCGAATGTAACTGCCCAGAATATCGAACAAAAAAAACTGCAAAGCCTATGCCGCTTGTGGAAAAATAAATCAGTGTGGTTATGCACTGCGGGTATCAACATTAGCTTGCTGCACACGGCGCTCTCACCAGAACCGCCACCCACGAGATCTTCGAAATGCAAACATTTTAGAGGCACATCCCTCATAAACACCTAGGGTTTCAAATAGTCGAGAATGACGAACTACGCGGCGCGGGAAAAGGTAGGGGCTCAAAATGGGCATACATATTAGGGAAAATGACCAATAGAGAAATCATCACAAATCACCAGCAAAAACCCCCCATTGAAACTTCTCCCTGACATCGTTATTACAAGGAAAGAACCAGGTGCAGGCGGCATAACGGCCGCTTGCACCGTGCCTTCATCCGTTGCGCACAGGGAAAAACTAACACGGCCGAGGTAAAATAAAATGCGCGAGCTCTATAAAATAAAATGACTCCCCCCCCCCCCCCCCTTTTAACCCCAAACAACTATCCCCACCAGAAACTATCTCAAAAAGCGGGCGCAAAACATAAAAAAAGCGACTATGGCACCTAGCCGCGGGGAAAAACTCAGTATGCGAGCAGGACGGGAAATGTATACACAACCCTAGTAATACCCCAAGCCTCATCAACATCACCCAATCAAAACCTTGAAAAACACTTGGTAAGGCGGTTACGATCCTACTTGGCAGTGATGCGCAGCTGCTAAGGAGACAACGGTTGAGCTTCCAACTGACAGCTGGACGTGGGTACAAGCACGGAGCTCCACCAAGTTCACAGGGTCGACAGACAACGACAGCTCGACGAAACAAACAATAATACAAAAATCCAAACCGGTCGCCGTATATATAAAAAGCTCGCACGTGCGACGGGCTCTGAATCGGCCGCGGGATGAAAGCGAATCGAGCGGCGAGAGCCTCAGCCCATCCGCAACGGCGGACAGTCACTAGCTTTACCACATCCGCAACGTCGACCCTAGCGTGTAAATAAATAACAAAATGCTGATCGGGCGTCAGCGGGGAGCTAGATCGGGGGTCAACAATTAAGACTCCTTCGCAACGTCGGGCGTCCGTAAGTTGAACTCCGTCCGCAACGGTAGGAAGCTCGATAAAGCAATGATCATAAACTTGCATCGGCAACCCGGAGATTCCTCATCGGAAAAGCGAAACTCATACCGGCCCGCAACAGCGGAGGGAAACAGAAAGTAAAGAGCTCCAATACACATGGATCGGCGGGCAAACGAAACTCAGAATTCCAAATGGTCTGCAACGACGGAGTCCAAAACCATAACCCGTCCACAACGTCGGCCACGGAAGTATCCATCCCCTTCCGACGTGGAACAAAAGAACACCCGAAATAGTAGAGACTCGACAACCACCCGCAATGGTGAAATACAAAGCAACCAAACTCCGCAACGGTCGACGCGAAAAAGAAAATCGAGATCTGAAAATCACCCGTAACGGCGGGACAATCAAACGAATTAACTCCCGATACAGGAAGGCTTTGAAGGTATCCAATAGCAATGATGAGCTCGGTTTAGGGAGGGGATTCATTCAAGCTTTAAAAGAAAAACAGATTCATTAACAGCAATCCAAAGAGCTGAACAACGTTCCAAAATCCATAGACCAAAAGTCATCAGACTAAAACCAAGCTGAAAACCAACTTATTCAAAGTAAAGGAGGATCCAAAATTTTTTAGAATTTGGGAAAATGTTGCAGCTGCAACACAAGTCTTGCTTGAACCCATAAATTAGCAGTTAACATGACTTGTTGACCAACAACAAGAAGGACCTTTAATTCCAGTTGTTCGTCATCAATGGATTGATGGGCATTTGGTTCCTCTGTTCTATAAGCAATGTGCAATTGGCATATTAAGTTGTTTTAGCATGTGTTTGTTGTGTAGTGCAACAGAGCTATTTGTGGGATACAAATGGATAGATTATTCAAATAAAGAAATTTCGACATGTGAAAGGCATGAGGTTGTTCTTGTCATTAGGAGTGCCCAATATTCAATAGTTGGTGTTACATTTTGAAGTTTTAGCAAGAGTTTTCGAAAGGCAGTTTGAGAAGCACTATTTCCTTGTTGTTGGAAAATTGTTTCGAGCGTGATAAAAGTATAAAATGTACGCCAAAGAGAAGTTCCAACGGATGAGCCTGCATACATGGGGATGTCTTTTATAGGAGGTAATTGTCCAAAGTCACTAGGAAGAATTATGTAGCGACCACCAAATGGGATTGTACATTGCAAGGGGAAAGCTTGACGTAAGCGTGCACCAATTTGAGTCAACATTTTTGGACGAATAAAGCTTGTTTCATCTATTAGAATATAGCGAATATGGCAAAGTTCTTCTTTAAGTTTTGAAAGGGATTTTCCTTCAAGAGGGTGCATTTCACCAATGGGTATTCGAAAAGCAGAATGTATTGTAACTGCATGTATGTTAAAAGCAACAACACTAGTTGGAGCAAGGAGAAAAAGTGGGAAGGCATTTTGTTCAGATGCAGTTTGAAGTGCAAATTTGAGGCAATATATGAGGTAAGATTTTTCGGTTCTTGCAGTACCTTGAATCACTAGTTTTAGTGGTTCAACATATGTAGTGTTTCTGAAATGGGACATGACAAGATCAAGGCTATGCATTGTATGGAATATAAGGAATTAGGCATATTGGAGAAGGATGGGATGTCTTCATGTAGTTCAATGGACAAGCAGTTGAGCTTAATGAATGATGTTGTTGTCTCATGCAAATGGGTGCATATATTGTTATGTGACCAATTATGATTTTTGTCAATTTCACGATGACCAAGCATTTCAAGGTCATTAACTTGGATTTTATTGCCTGGTCCCATTTGAGAGAGAAGTTCCCATTTATCCATGGTATGGGGAAATAGACTCGTAATAACATCAAAGTTTGAACCATCGGATAGAAATGTAGAGGGTTCTTCTTCTGCAAGTACAATATGCCACACAACATATGTGCCTTTAATATGATGCCAATGAGAAATAATTTCAGAAGTTGTGGTTCCAATATCGTGAGGGATAGACCGAAAAGGTTTGTATAGAAGAATTTCACTCCAACAAAATGGCCCAAAAGATGAAGAATCAGAGGGAGGAATGGAAGTGAAATGTGGATAGACTCTGACAATCTTGTCACACAAGTTTTGTTTCCATGGATTTTTTTTCCTATTAGGCAAGAAAGACCAACAATGAGCAGCTTCAAGCAGAGTTAGATGTTCAAGAGCAATGGGACTTTGCATGCAAGCAAAAATGAAGGGGGGCATTGCAGGGGTGTTCTTAGTGTCATTAGAAACACGACGGAAGACAGTTTGGCTCATGTTTAGGGAAAAGAAGTGACGGCTACAAAGCACAAGAGGAATTTTTTGTAGCATGTGACACATCTCTTGTGCACTAATGTCTCTTTTTGCAACTGTTTGTGCAAGAAATTGTTTGATTGGCTGAAGAATGGGGCTATCACTTGGTGCAGCATGTGCAAGGAGAGAGAGAATGGCATGGTAGGTTTCTGATTTTGACTCTACTTTTGATGCATACTTTGAAATGTATTTGAGAACAACATGTTTACAAACAACTGGTTGGAAATCAACATTAGCCCTCCATATTGAAAGCATGGTAGGGTTGTGAATATTTAGAAGGGGATCATTTCTTGCAGGATTGTAGGTTTTCTATCCATTTGGATCAATGAATAACGAAGAAGTAGCTTGTAACTCATATGGAAAACCATAGCGACATTGAACAGATGTTCCCTTTTTACGAAGGCAAGTTGACTTTGAACATTTGGTGTGCCTTGAACAAAATTGACAAGTTCTTCATAGTCAGCTGAGTAGTTTGATGCAAATATCGATGGTGATGCAAGATTGCATGGATCATTTGTAGTAGAATGGTGTGACTTAGATGTGGATAGTTGGGAATTACAAGGCTTCCAAGCTATCACATGTGTGTCAAAAAAAAAATTTGCAGCTTCAACTGCAACATCATCTTCCCAATCTAGCGTGTCCATATTTGGTGCATTTGCCAACCAAATAAAACCATGAATGTGTGTGGATCCTTTATGCTTCCATTCATATCTACATGGGAGGAAAAGGCATATATTAGAAATAAATTGTATAAAGTAAAAAATACATAGAGAAAAATAGGAAGGAATAGATGGTATAATACCTGCACCAATAATCGGTTACATGAAAACCCTTTTGAAGCACCTCTTTAAGAAATGTTTTGAATCCATTGTGCATGTATTGTGATGTAATATGTGGATTTTATATGATGTTGTGAACCTTCCATTGATAAGCTTGAGCTGAACCATTAGGACGTTTAGCAGGAATTAGAGCATGCAAATATGGCCATTTTGTGTCAGCTGCACTAAGGGTGAAGAACATTGGTGTACCTTGTTGATTGATCATATTTGTCAGTTCAGCTCTACTTTTGTTCCAATATGAACATGTTCCATGTAATGAAGACCCAAATCTTGTGATCCGCTCACCAATTTTATCATTCGACATGTCTTGCAATTGGTTGACAAGCTCATGTACTGTGGGAGGTAGTGTATCTTCAAGATTTTTTTTGACAAAAATAGAGGCACTAGCATTACTTTGATGATGCATAATTAGATTGTATATGTAGTATCAGAAGCGAGGATGTTGGGAAAATCTGTTGTCATGATAGCGAATAAGGTGAAGTGAATATTCGTGCATATCAACTTCATGAATGCGTGGTTTTAATAACATTCTTGTACGTGTGGGAAACAAAGTTGGAAAAACCATGGAAAGAAGGCCTTCTGTGTTGTACTCATTGATAGGGGAAATTTATATAAGGGGCCAATCAATGGAAGGTGGTAATGGGATATTTGGTATGTGTAACAACTGTATAATTTCTTCAACCTAAGTTCTAGCATTAGTTTGTGTAGTGCCCCATATTTTGACTCCGGCATATTTATCACTCAGACTTATTACATTGTATTTACTTATTATCTGTGGACTCAACTATACTTCATAAACTATATTTTGGCATTTTATATGTGATTATTTACTGATGTTATGATGTTACCAGGATTATGCTCTAATTATGATATTATGATGTTATCATGCTTATATTATTCTTTGATCATGATGTTACGACGATTAACATGCCTATGTAGATGCTTATTATGATGTTATGATGATTATCATTTATATGAAGGTATTGTGCTTATGCGATTATCATGCGGTAGTCGTCATCAGATTCATTATTTCATAACAGAAACATATAGTTGATTGTAATCCTTGATATGATGTGGTACATGGGCACCCATCCATGATCCAATTGATTTTATGATTTTATGTGATGAAAGGAACTAATGTTAATAATATGGACCAACTATTGATTTAATATTGTTATGAATGCATGTTTGCATAGTGCTAACCTGTAGGGTACAGGGGCTATGTGATAGCCAAGTGTGTGAAGCAAAGTATGACTCAATACATATCTTGAAGAAGAGCCTTAATTGCTAAGTGATGGTACGATGACACGTACCAATAAACTCGATAGCAACATAGTATGGTTTGATGAGTATGTACCCAGTATGTTGAGAGGGATGGATGCATTTCCCACCCTATGTCACTTTGATACCCGAGGTCATGGGAGGGTAGTGCTGAGACACGCTCCCCAAGATATTGTGATGACGATGGTCGGATGCCTGCTAGGAGAGGCTAGGTCCGCTAGTTAGCCAACGCTACCGCTCTCAGGTTTTGTGTGGGAAGTTCAGTACAGCTGGCATCCACTTTGTACTAGTAGAGGAAGGATAGGGAGGATGCGGACGTAGGTTAGGATGGTTTGACATATTAGTTATTATTGTTGAGTGTTGGACATTTATGATACTGGATTAGTGATGGTAGGTACCAATCTTAATTAATTGATTAATAAGAACATAACTGTTAAATAACTCTGAATGTCAAAAGAAATCATATTATATCTGTATATTGGTCTTGTTACGTGAAATATTATTTGTATCAGCTAGAATTTAGGGGTTTTTGCTATAGTACATGTGCAGCCTGTGCATGTACTGGCCATGCATGCACACCTCACACATGCATGCTAGTATGAAATATTAATTGAAAAACATTAAATAGTTGGATGGGTAACTAAGTAATTGTGATTTATTTAAACCTGTAAATGTACCTTATTTATTAAAAATCGATGTGCAGAGGGGACTTAAAAAACATAAACATGTCGATGTTATCATTTCAATCAATTAATAATAATACCGCAATTAGTTATTATTGATTAATAATAATAATAATTATTTTATTTTGTTGTCATTATCTATTATCAATATTTATATTATTAAGTACTTATTATTTTATTAATAACATATAATAATTTACAATACTATTATTACCATTATTTTACCATTTAGCATAAAACCTTAAACAAACAATAATTGTGTAATTGTATGACAGCTGGTTATGTTTTAAAATTTACACGTTCAATTCAATAGGATAAACATCTAGTAATTTCCCACCATCTCATCCTGAGTGAAAATTGTACAATTCAAGAAAAATTAATTGCGTACAACGAATGTCTTAATAAAAACCTGAACTAGTTGAATTGCCCAAGAAAAGAACTAAATAAAACTTATTATTTTAAATATGAAGGAGGAAGTGGAAGAAGAGAAGGCGGTGGAAGAAAGGTGGAGAAGGGGGTATAAAGAGGGGGATCGAATGGTTGAGGGGGAGGATTTTGGAGAGTATTTGGGAGAAATTTTTTACAGAAGAACAGAGGAAAGAAGGTGATGGAACAGAGAGGGAAGAAAACTGGAGGAGGGGGTTAACTCCAGGAGATGAATTACACTTAGAAAAACAAGCAAGTTACTATCGGGTTTATTAGCACGTGGGTTCGGGGGCTAGGAAACCCATCGGCTTCCTAGGGCTTGCAGGTTCAATGTTGGTCAGTAGGGTGGATCATCCAAATTGGCATCAAGGCTCAGATAGGCTCAGGCAAGGGAGAGGCAAGGATATAAGAGCAGGATTCAAGGACTATCTTCAGCTCGCTAAGGTTCAGGTATTTTTCGGTGAACCCTCTTGTTATTTT
>LPNX010871991.1:36215-72588 GCA_001517045.1 Pseudotsuga menziesii | reverse complement strand
TATCTTCGACAACATCTTATCCAGATTTGGGTGTCCCAAAGTTCTTATGAGTGATCAAGGGTCGCATTTCCTGAACAAGACTATTGAAGTATTGACCGAATAATTTCATGTTTATCATCAAAAGAGTACCGCCTATCACCCACAAGCAAATGGGACTGTCGAAGCTTTTAACAAAATCCTTGAGCAGGCATTGACAAAGGTCTGTAACGCTAACAGGAATGATTGGGATCTTCGAATTCCAGCGGTACTATGGGCTTACAGAACTACTTGCAAGAAATTGACAGGCCATACCCCCTTTCGACTAGTTTATGGACAAGAGGCTGTCATGCCCATGGAATATATTGTCCCCAGCCTCCGGATCTCTGCTTTCACCAAGATGGATGACCCTGCCATAATCACAGAAAGGCTGCAGCAGATATTACAACTTGAGGAGGATAGACTTGTCGCAGGCTTCCAGCAACAGGTGCAGAAAGCCCGCGAAAAAGCATGGCACGACAGGTACATCAAGAGGAAACATTTTCAACAGGGTGATCTTGTGCTCCTCTATGACAGCAGATTCATGAAGTTCCCCGGCAAGTTTAAAACACATTGGAAAGGACCGTATGTAGTACAGAGAGTTACTGATGGGGGCGCAGTTCAGTTAGCCAAGTTAAATGGCGAGCTTTTTCCCTCTATGATAAACGGGAGCCGTTTAAAAAAGTACATAGACAGGCCAGGTGTTCAGCGCAGGGGATAGCGTCAATTAAATATGTAGTCTGTTCTGTCCATAGCCTGCGAAGTAACACACTGGTCGTAGGTCGCAGGGTCAGGTTGTGTCGAAGTCTCAGGGTGTGCCGCAACTGCGGTGGATGGGACATGCCGCAATTCGACGGCGCTAGCACGAGTGTTGCTCTCATTACCAATCATCATGAGATTTTGGGAAAATCCGGTGCACTGAGGAGCAGATTCCTGGAACGTCATCAGATTTAGTATCATGTCTAAACCATGATACCACTCTCCGCATTAGGATTTTATAAGGGGCTATTTCGACTTGTAAATTCTATCTGAAGCCCATCTGTGACATTTCAGCCTGAACTATGTCGAACGACAGTAATGTTCAGACGTTGGTACGGGACGAAAGGGACAGAGGTCTGCAACACCTCTTAACTATACCATTTACACAGTTCTTCTTGGCTAAGTACAAGGACAGGCAGGAGTTTTCTCTAAATTTGCACCGACGGCCAGGAGTCTGCTCTAACATAGAGCAGCCAAGGGCGTGAGGCCTCGCAGAATGACTCTGGGAAATCACCCTGCACCGACTGTTGGTGTCGCGGAACCACGCCAAGTAGGCTCCTCATGTGGTGGGACACGCAATTCCAGGGGACCCCAAAGTCGTGGATGGTCAAGTATCGGCCATCCGAGAGCCGGATGTTGATGCCGGTGGTTGCGACGGCTTTCATCAGTAAACCTGCTGCAAAGGACAGAAGTATACAGCCGGCAGCAGCATGGAGAGCTTCATTAAGCAGTATAATATATCTCTTCAGTGAATTTAGGCCATCAGAGAAGATGCAGAGTGTCCCGGGACGGGCCACTGGTGAGTCTTAGGGGCCTGTTGGGGCGCATACTCCATAGGAGGTAACTCCGCGGTTAATTAGAAAATTTGTAAGCGGAGCTATGGGTCAAAATAGTCTTAGGGGTGTCAGGGTAAGTCAAAACCCTCTCTTTTTGTAATAAACCCATGGTTTAAATTCAGGGTTTAGGGTTTTTGTGGGTGCCCATGGTTTAAGATCATGGTTTTTGTAAAACTGCGCAGTATAAATAAGCGCTTATGTAAAATGGATAGGTTAGGATTTTTGATGTAAAGAAAGATAAGGCGAAGTAAGGTTGGTTTTTGTAAGGAAAGGACTAGTCCCAGCTGTGTGCGTGGACGACCTCTGCAGCTGTGTGCGCAGAGGGTTTTTGTAAGAAAGAAAGAAAGATCTGCAGCTGTGTGCGCAGAATCCTGCTGCTGTGTGCACGGCTGTTAAGAGTTGAAGGAATCTGCAGCTGAGTGCGCAGATAAACTATGGTTTTGAGGAAAGAGGAATAAAACGCAGTTTGTGGACATAGCCCCTACACTGGGGGTGAACCACGTTATATTTGTTGTTGTGGTTTTGTTGTGTTGTTTCTTTTTCTGTCATTTTCATGCATTAAACTGAATATATCTGATAATATAAGATCTCTGTTAATACTAAGCTTCGCTGTGGATTCCCTGTAGTGGGTTATGCAAGTTGGGTTTTGTTTATTATGCTGTGAGTTTATATGTGAATGAATGTTAAGTTAACAGGAAGTTGAATAATAATTCTTTAGAAAGGCTAAGGTACAGTAATACCCCTCTCTGCATGCAGAAACCTGATTCTGCGGCACCCCATTGCTGTTTCGGGTGAGACTGCAACCTGCGCGCAGGTTGTTGCCGAAAGGGCCAACACAGTGGGTCTTTTGTTGGTGCGACGTATAAAGCGTTAACCCGGGTCTGCCCAAGTGCCCAACAAAAGGTCAAAAGATGTTGATGCTAATCAAAGAGTTGATGTCGTTGAAAATTGAAGACGAAGACTATATGATGTTGAAAAGCTTCCAATGATTTATAGATGTGTTACCTTGATGATGTTGATGATGTCCTCTCCTACTGTTGTTTTCGTTGTTGTAGAATACCCTTCTCATTAAGGGGGAGTGTTGAAATATTGTAACTTCAAAGAATATTCTATATGTATCTTTTGTGGTCCCCGATGGTCCTACCGGGAGAACCACTTGTATTATATTTGTACCCCGATGCTTCTAATCATAAGAACTAATAAGAGTCATGAGGTAGTCCCCTCTAATTGTAAAGGTGGGTCATTAGCACCCCAGTGTGGTTACTTGATCCTACATGTGTAACTCGAGCCTTCATGATTAACTCGAGCCTACATGTTGGATGAGTTAATTAAAGTGAACGGATGAATATAAATAGAGGTGTGGTGCTCCTCATTTGGAACACACATTCTCACTTGTATAGCGCATTAGTGGAGAAGAGAAGTAGTTGGAGAAGGAGGAGGATCAGGCTTTGATCTCCTTACTGGTTTTATCTTTCATATTTTTGGGGCATCTATATTGAGGAAGCTTTTGCTGGATTTTTCCCTTTAGGGTTTTCCTAGGATAAATCTTTGTGTTCCTTTTGTATGGTTGTGCTTGTTTATCTTTCAGTGATCCTGTTTATATGCTTTTGTTATGAAAATGTAATGAAATACTGATGTCTTAGCTAAGCATATGAAAAATTTAGTAGATTGGAGGTCCATAATACATCCATGAACATAATAATTTAGTTATTATATCATTCATACACCTTATCTTAATATTTGGGAGCAATTGGGCTGATTTGGTGACCAAGACACCAAAACTAGTCAAGAGCCAAAATTGTGAAAAAATTGGAAAATTGGGCATTTTGGTAAAAATTAAAAAAAAAGGGTCATTACAAGTGGTATCAGAGCATGGTATTGGAACATTATGGTGTTAAAAAGGATTCAAATAAATAAACCACCACCCTTAGAATCTGAATTGGAAGGTGCTTGGATTGTAGAAGAAGAACTAGAAGAAAAAAATGTACCTTTGACTAAAGCTATGGCTCACTAGGGAGAATACTACACTAAGTAGAAAATGGAGTATCTCAAACTTATAAAAAACCTGTTTGAAGAAGTATCCAAGGACATGACCCAAAGTATGGTATACATGACCCAACAGACAGCAAAATTATTCGTATTAATGGATAGTCAAATGGGAAGCAAAGGGATAATAGGAGATAGTGGTAGCTCACAATCAGCAGAAAAGAAGACAATAAGTGAGCACATTTTCTCATGAACATGACCTCATAATCGACCCCATGAATTTTAGAGCACACCAAGGCCTACTGCACCTAACTTTATTATTCCCAAAGAAGAGACTAACATTCAATTTGAAATTGATACAATAACAAAATAATGGGCTAAATTGGATTAAGAGTGTAGAAGAAGTATAACATTTGAGCAGTGCTTCACCATGGAAAAAAAACTCAAAAAGAAGGAGGACAATAAGTATTTACATGAAAACAAAGAATTGAATCGTCCCATAGGTAAAGTTCCACTTCCTACTTTTGATGGTTCATCTCATAGTTCTGCTAACGCTTGGGTACAAAAATTTGATGTGTATTTTCAGCTGAATCCAATGGTGGAAGAAGATGCTTTAAAAATAGCTATTTTTCACTTGGATGGAGATGCCAATGAGTGGTGGTTCCGTGGCCTGAAAACCTTGGTTCATTACCAGGTTAAAACAAATGGGCAATTTGTTGACAGGGTATTATAAATGTTTGAGAAAAAATATCCAGAATTGTCTTTCAAAGAACTAGCACAATTGAAGCAGGTAGGGACTCCAATTGAGTATATGTTGGAATTCCAAAGATTATCAGTTAAGGTGGCTAATGTATATATGGGAAGGTTAGTATTTATTTTCACTGAAGGTTTGGTAGATCCCTTAAAAGGTTTGGTCAAATCCCACAATCCTACTAACTTAAATGATACAATGAGCTTGACTAGATATCTTCAAAATGTGCTTCCTAGAACAAGATTTCCTCCAAAGCCTAACTTCATATTTGAAAGAAAGCCTTGGAAAAAGGATGCACCTGATAAGAATTTTTGGAAATGAGATACATCTAAAAATAATAATAAATAAGGACAAAATAGGGATGAACTTCGAAGGAAAAAATTGTGCTTCACATGCTTCCAACCATGGACACCGAGGCATAAATGTGCTAAAGGAAAAGCTCAATACATAGAATTATTTTCTGATAATGATGAGTATGAAGGGGGTATGGATGAATAAGGGCACATTTCATATCAAGAGGAGGCATATGAGACAAGAGATGAAGAATAAAATCAGCCTTCACCGGACAAAGCAAGAATGGCAGTACTTTTAGCAGTGCCTTGCTATCACACTATTCGATGCAAGGGTGTGGTATTGGGACAAAGAGTTTCAGTTTTGGTAGATGGAGGAGCTACACATAATTTAATTGATGCAAATATGGTGGAGAAAATAAATATACCAATTGAACCATTTGATGGCTTCACAGTTGTCATTCCAAGTCACAACACAATGCAATGCAACACATGGGTTCCAAAGCTGCAAGTCACCATAGGTAACTATACTTTTGTTGATAGTTTTTATGTGGTTGATGTCGCTGATACTAATGTAGTATTGGGATTTCAATGGATATATTTTATAGGAGATAATTCAGTAAATTATCAAATTCCTGAAATCAAATTTCAATATTCAATAGGTGTACTAAGGGTTGTAAGAGGGCAACACACTTACCCAAAAAAGGTAGTAAATTACAATAGTATGAGATATATATTGAGGCATGGTGATATATAATGGTATGATGAATGTTATATCACCTCTCCCAATACAAAAATCATAGTTTTTAAACACCCAAAGGAGATATAGACACTTTTGCACAAATATGAAAAAGTTTTCAGAGATCTTCCACATGGTAGACCACCTGATAGGGGGGTTGAGCATAACATTGTTTTGGAGGAGGGTACTTCACCCTTTCAGATACCACCTCATAGAAATACTAATAAGTTCAGATATGATATTGATAAGGCCATTCAATAACTCTTAGAGTTCGAACTCATTAGACCAAGCTCTAGCCCTTATGCTTCTTCAGTAGTGTTGGTAAAGAAAAAAGATGGAACTTTGAGGATGCGTATAGAATTTAGAGATTTGAACAAGAATACCATCAAGAATAGATATCCTATTCCTAGGATTGATGAGATAATGGATGAGCTATTTGGAGCTAATTAATTTTCCGAAATTGACTTTAGATATGGTTATCACCAAATTCAGATCAAGGAGGAAGATGTGCAAAAGACTGCTTTTCCATGGCGTTATGGTCACTTTGAGTTTATTGTTATGCCATTTGGGTTGAATAATGCTCTAGATAAATTTAAAGCATGTATTAATAGAATATTTTCAAGCATATTAGAAGGTTTGTTTTAGTCTTGTTTGATGATATTCTCATTTACAGTACAACTTGGGAAGAGCACTTGCAACACCTAGAGATTGTGTTGAAAACTTTGCAAGAACAGTCTTTGTATGCTAAGATGTATAAATGTGAATTTGGGATTAAAGAACTATTATATCTTGGGAACATTATTGAAATATGGAGTGAAAGTTCACATGTAAAATATTAGGGCTATCTTAGAATGGCCATCACCAAAAAACATCATAGAATTAAGAGGCTTCATTGGAATATGTACATACTACAAGAATTTTGTGAAAGGGATGTCTCCTTTCAAAGAATTATATGGTTATGATGCAATTAAATTTGCTGATATGATATTTTGTGATAGTAGAACTCCAAAAGCTAAATATTGGGTGGAATAAATCCAAGAAATTTTAAGGCTTTTAAAAGACAATTTGCAGGTTGCCCATAATCAACAAAAACAATATGAAGATAAACATAGAGAGGAGTAGACCTTTCAGGTTGATTATTTAGTTTATTTGAGGTTGAAACCATACAAACAAACATCTCTCAAAATGAGTGGAGCAGAAAAGCTAAAGCCAAGATACTATAAGCCCTACAAGGTAATCTGAAAGATTGGAGAAGTAGCATATGAGTTGGAACTTCTAGAAGGGAGTAAAATTCATAATGTATTTCATGTTTCTTGTCTCAAGAAAGCTATTGGTCAGAAAATTTTCATTTCATATACACTCCCTCCTTTGGATGATGAAGGACAAATTACACTTATTCTGGAAAAGGTTTTGAAGACAATGGAGAGAAGATTGAGGAGCAGAACAATCAAAGAATACCTAGTGCAATGGAAGGAGATACCAAGTGAAGATTCCACATGGGAAGAGGAGAATATTTTACAGCATGCAAATATGATATTTCTTGTGGAAAAGAAATATTGGGTGGGGATGACTGTAATGCCCCCATTCAAATAATTGCATAGCAGGAAAATTCCATCAATCCTACTAGTTCCCTAGGTTGGGTGGAAACATTGGGAAGTTAATAATGGAGATAATAAATGGGTTTTAGAAATTAGAAGGAATAAATATTTATTTAATGGAGTTAATTAAATGAATGCAAGTGAAAAATTAAATGGATATGGAGAATGGAGACACATGGATACTATGGGGCCCACTCAAGCTATAATTCCTATGTTAAATGGCATCCTCCTCTTGCAATCTCAAATATATGGGAAGCCTAATGTTTTTGGATGGATTATAAGGTTAATATACTTGTACATATACTTCATATGTCTAATTTTGTATGAATTGTAACTTACATGGGGAGAGGAAGAGCCAAATGGGAGTTTCATGGACACTTGGCTAGATTCCCCTTACATTTATGACATCTATGACACCAATGATTGAGATTCTATGAAAATTATGACAAAATTCATATCTGAAGGATTAAATATGACATATATGAAATTTCAGTCCTGAATAGATAATCTTATATGGTACTCATGGGAGTTGGAGAAGGCCAAGAGGCTCCTACTCGAATTTGGGAGAAGAGGGAAGGTGAAGAGAGAGGCCACATGACATAGCATGAGAAGCCACACCAATTCGACTTGTATTTGGTTTATGGATGGATTTGGAACCTTAGAATACCAATAATTTTTATAAAATGAATGGATCAGCCATGATAAGTCCCTTTTTATCATTTGTGAAAATTGTTATTGTGAAGAGAGAGAGAGCTAGTGGATGACTAGTTCATGCCTTAGCCAATTTCGAGGGTGAAAGATTCCCATCCCAGTTGGTGTTTGGAGAGGAAAATAAGGTATTTCAAGGAGCTTCATTAGAGTCACAATTTATAGGTGAAAAATACAGCAGCTCATGGACATATCAATTTTAGTTTTTTATTCCTTTCATCTCAAGTTTTCTCACCATATTTCAACTCTATGGAGTGAGACGCACTTGGTGAGCTATTCACCTCTTTGAGGGAGATTATCTTGCTCCATTATTTTGTATTCTAATGTAAATGACCTTATATTTAATTTCAGAAATATCTCAGGTTGAAATGCCAAGAAATATCATGTATTATTTCTCAATAATGAAGAAACAATTCCATTTCCCCGCTACCTTGTTGTAAACTCTTGTAATCTTGATGGATTCGAATGGATGTATAAAATATTGATGATTTATGAATGAATGGACTGTGATTAAATTATATTATGGGTTTCATGTTCATTAACTGAGAATTTTTTGCCATTGGGTCGAATTTCATAGCAATTGGAGCAAACTACACCTCATTTCCCCAAGGGTCCAATACTATTTTTTTATATCTGATTGAAAGAAGTGATAACAGCCATGGAGGTAGATTGGTTATGCATATCAGTCTTTGATAATGTATTATACACATACCATGCTTCAATTTAAAAATTTGAGTGAGTTTTTGCACATTTGGGAAGCCATTTCTACAACTTACCCCGGGGGGGATTTGAACCCAAAATTGCCAGTAAAATCATCTATCTTGTTCAGAATTTAGTACAGACTTGAAGAAGTGATTGGAGGGACATAATACATCCCTGAAAATAATAATTAAGTTATTATATCATCCATACACCTTCTCTAAATATTTGGGAGCAATTGGGATGATTTGGAGACCAAGACACTAAAACTAGTCAAGAGCCAAAATTGTGAAAAAAAATTGGAAAATTGGTCATTTTGGTAAATATTTTAAAAAGGGACATTACAGCTTGGTGATTTCCTTGGATTATAGCTAGCCTCTTCATAGTAAAATAAATAGTGCAAAGTTGTACATCCATCACATCCTTTATGGGAATATTCTTACCTGACATTTTTGTACCAGGCAGACAATGACGATCAATCAATTCTTGTGTAGTCACGTCCCCACCTCGGAAACTAGTCAAAGAAATAGGGGCTCCCTATCTATATATCCCTCTCATAAAATATATATCCTCCACCTCTATTTTTATAATATGAGGTCCCACCTCAAAATGCTACTATTCTGGATTCCACATTCGTAGGATGTATTCCTGTGAAAACCCCATATTTTCCGAAAAATTTAAAATTTTTTAAAGTACAGATAATTTTCATAAATGCGATCAACTAATTGTTTAATTAGTTATATGTTAATGTATTCATTATTTGAATGATCTATTTGATTAAGTTTATCTTATATAATAATTCTTTTTCAGTTTAATGACTTGTTTTTCTGTGCGACCACAAGGTGGAACTGTCATAATATTCTGGGCTTACTTAGCTTTTGAGCTAACGCAGAGAGTTTTCCTGCTCTTACAGACTCATAGGTAAGAAGTTCGGGTGCTGCTTGTCAATAATTCTATGGAATTTAGATATAAGTTCGTCGCACAATAATAGCTCAGTAAAGAATATAAATGTTATGCAAATTCAAGTGCTTATGAGGTAAAGCCATTAAACCATCATTCCTTCTAAGATGCTAAGGAAATGAGATTTAGTTCTATCAGTATTTACGACAACTGCTTTCTTTCTGGTAGATGTAATTTACATCTCTTATTGTGTACCAAAATTCTTCGATGTCTACACTATCCGTCAAGTGTAAAATGCCTTAAATGTTTCTTTGCAAGCAGATTAAGAAAGACAGAGTTATTAAGTCAAAGATCTAATTTAAATTGTATACAAATACCAAATACGTTATAATAGATTTGGTTATTGCCTGTGATAAAATGTAATGTACAATGGTAAGGAGTTTATGTACCACTAAATTCTCCTTCCAAAACTATGAATTTTAAAGGAATTACAACCTTATTACATGCTGCTCTTTGAAAAGGATTAAATTAGTGATGATGCATTGAGTACTTTTACACATAACCTACATGAAGGATAATGTCTAGACATGGTTATTAAACATCAAAGGTTATCTAAAGTTAACCTGATGTATACTATAATGTTAAACCTCTTTTATTTGCAACTCGAAATTTTATATAAATATAAATGTTCCGAAGCATACTAGAATAATTCTTAGCAAGATGGTTTTTAAGATTTCCTTTGTTCAAATATTACAAGACATAACTTTTATATTGTATTATAGTTGTAAGTCAAATGAATACTTTGCTAAGCATAAGCAAAGGGGTCAAAGCTAGCCCGCACCCATAAAGAAATTTATGATTTACTCTTGGTTCAAGGGTTTATAATCTTTTAATATAAATAAACATCCCTTTGTTGGTAATATGTACTAGGTCGCAAGTAAGTTTACAACCTTGCCCCATTATAACCCCCTCCTTCAACAAATTAAATCGTTGGAGCATCGTTTTGGTAAATGAAAAGGGTCGTAATGTTGATTACTTGTTATAATAATGAAAAATCTAACATTATACTATTGTTATGATGTTTACTCCAGCATGCAAACTTGGTTGACCTGAGGTGTTGAACCTTATGGAAGTTTCAAGATTCCCCAAGTGATTGAAAATAATTGTTGTATGATTTGCACGTCGAAAACACGCCAAGACTATAAAAACTCACCCACTGCATGCAAATTATTTTCATGAGCACGTGGACTCATCACAGCCAAGTGTTAGACGTTTAAAAGGAGCTCTGTCGAACCCTAAATTATCATTCTCCCCGCTGTTCACGGCCTCCTGCCGCTCTGCTACTACACTGGTAGTCTTGGTTGCTCGCCCCACCGCTCTGCTACTCGTTGCAGGTAAATCCCTAGCTTGTTTCTCTGTCTCCTACTCATGGTGAGCTCACCCTGTATGCTCTTAGAGATGATTTGAACAATTTGATGGTTGTATGAGCTGGTTATTGGTTTTTCCTCCAAATTTTATCCGTCGTGGCTTGTCCATTTCAGTTCTTGTTGAACTGTATAACCTTCTTCTTCCTTGGCTTAATAAAGAGTATTGTGGCTTCTCCTCTTAATTTTAGTTGAGTCGTAGGGTTTGGCAGTAAGAGTCATGGTATTCCGCTTCAAGGCTGCTGGGCAAAGGGTTTCACCGCAGAGTAGTGTCTTGGGCAGGATAAGAAGTGATGACCCGAGCCTATTTAGTTTTTGTACTAGATGTTCTTAATCTCAATCGTGGTTGGTTGCTTTCTGTGTGATAACCTCCTTCCTTCTTGCAGCAAATGAAGGGTTTCCTTCTCCTCGCGCTGGTAGTTGCTTTACTACTCGTGGGTGGTCGTGCTTCGGTAAAATTTTAGGTAAGAAAATTTATTTCAAAAATCAATATCATTGCAGTTTGGTTTTCAATATACAGTTATTTATTTTGTACACAAGAAAATAACAATATCGTTCTTCTTGTTCACAGGTCGACCCGTCCCTCTGCGGGGTTGGCGCGAGGCTGTGGCAACTGCTTGCTGGTTCACGGGTAAGCCCTGGGTTATCCATGGCAATTCCTCCTTGTTTGATCCCTTATGGTTCCTTTAACAGTTGGTCATTGTGGTTTACAAAACCCTTGTGGTTTTGGTTTATTTGGTTGACCAGTTCGTTGTTCGCTTATTGATTTTAAACCTCTTGCTTGATGCGAGGCCTCTGGCTTAGGCCGTGACTGTAAATTCTGATTTTGATCTAATTACTGTATATATATATATATATATATATATATATATATATATATATATTATATAAAAATGATGGAAACACTATAAAAGCCTCACTCTGTGGATTTTGTTTAAGGCCATGAGTACATATACTGAATTAGACTCTTCAGTTTTGTTATCTCTGTTGTACATTTTAATGCTAGTAGGGTGTTACCCTAACTCGAAAATATATAATAAGTATTTACTGTTTCTTTAAAGAAAAGGACATCTTTTATTTATAATGCACTTCAGTAATTTGTTGGGTTATTGTTTCTGTTGTATAATGGTTGGTTAAGCTCTGTGAGTCAAGCATGTTATTATTTCTCTGTTGGTTATTTCCTGCGCGATAATGCAATTGAGTTTTACCTTGTAATATTATTTAATTTTCAAATGCTAGGGTTTCTGTACATGGTTTTTATATTAGTTTGTTTTATTATGAAAAACTGTAAATGTTGTTATATAAATTTAACCTTTGGAATATAAGAACTTCATACTTTAGTGATGTACTTGTGTAACTATCAGTTACATCCTTAGAGTACATAATTTATATTTTATTTAATGTTTACTATTATAGAATGAGAACATTACTTTATTTACATATTAATACTGTTACTGTAAGTATACACATTATCTATGTATTTAGTTTGTTTATAGATATAAAATAATAAAGTTCTTTGTCATTTTAATCTTATACCATCTGTACTAAATATTTTATATGAGGTTCCTTCAGTATTCTATATTATTCTATTTAGGTTATAATAGTAGTATTTATAATATAAAAGAAGGAATGATACTATCTATGTTCTGACCTATAAACTATATGATAGTATTTGTTTAAATTTCTAGAAGATAGGTTAGTAGATATATATCTTATGTAAATTATGTTAGATAAATGAAAAGTTATTTACATCATAGTGTAAGTAAAAAATAATACATCTATTAGTTTTATCTTTAGAAAATAATTCTAAAGAAAAACAGTCTATCCTCCCTCTAAGTTCGAATGTTATAAAAGGAGAATACAATATTTATTAAATTCTATACAGAAAAGAAATAACCTGTAGAAATAAAAGGCATTCTAAATTAACCTGATACTACATATTTTATCTTTTATATATATACTCTTCCTTTGTTTCAAGTAGATAAAAAGGTTTCGAAAATGAATACTGAAAAAGGAACTGTTTATTTACCAAGCATACTACTAACAGTAAAAAGATATAACTTCTTTCTTTGTTTTTAAAATCTATCATTCATAGTCTAGGTGTCTAACCCTAATCCTTCTCCATACACAGAATGTTGTTTCTCCTAATAGTAGAATAAAAGTAAACATTCCCTTAATTGAACTAACATTGCATCATACATCCTTCATATAATTTCACCACCTGTGCTGGAGTACAATCTGGATCACTCCAGATGAGAAAAAACATAGGTGGGTTTTGTCTTTCATTAAACATAATTTCATTACTATACAAACTGAGTTATATTATCCTCTAAGTTTCTACATCATAAACTGCAAATGCATCATTCGGTCATACATAGATAATAAAACAGAAATTAAATAATAACAGAACATGTTCTTAGAGCTTGGACGACAATAACAATGGGAGGCCGTTCCTCCCTGCCAACTCCTGGAGAGCGCTCAAACAGCGACTCCTCAGGACCCCCGAGCTTGCTCTGGTCTCCCTTGCTAGAACTAGGTGCAACAATAATCAAGTACTAGTCCTGAGACTCCATACCATTCCTGAACCTATCAGTCAATTTCTCTTAGCTAGCAAGTTGTATCAGACCAAGTTACTGCAGCTTTTCTCTCAGAACACCTTCCTTACAGTTTTCTCTTTTCCCCAATGAATTCCTTGAAGTGCATTCCTCCTGAATGATTCTTCTCTTGGAAAATATCTGAGCAGCCTCAGCTCTCTACATTGGGTACTTTTAAAATATTGCCTAGGTCTTTTTGGGTTAGTTGTCATTTATTGAGCCACCTGCTCTGATCCCACTCTCTTGGGGGATCATGACCCCAAATGTAGGGAAGTTGCCACCTGCAACATAGGAAGTGTTTGAGGATGCTGCCACTTGTATTTTTCTCTCCACCTACTTCCTTCCACCAGTTTGACCAGTAACACTCTTATTAACAACTCTCCCAAGCTGTTGTCTACACTTTTTATTTATTAAAAATAAAATATTCAGAATTACATTCCACTTCTTTTCACTCTGCTGAGTCACCAGTTCCTACTTAGCATTAAATTTAACATAATGTATTAGGAAATCAAATTAAAACAATTAACATTATTTTACAAAATTGGGGTATGTGACATACACACCCCCTTAAAATGTAACATCGTCCTCGATGTTACTTATTCTTCATCCTCTGCAATCCCCTGGAACAGATTCGGGTATGCTTCCCGCATCTTACTTTCCAGTTCCCAAGTGGCCTCTTCAGGACTAAGATGCTTCCATTGCACCTTCACCTATCCAATGGTGCGATTCCGCAGTGTAATTTCCCTCCTCCCGAGGATACAGTCCGGTTCCACCAGAATTTCTCCTTCTGGTTCCACCTGTACAACATTCCAATCAACCACATGAGTAGCATCATGAACATACTTCTTCAAAATAGAGATATGAAAAACATTATTTACTTTCAAGTTAGGTGGTAATGCTAGCTGGTATGCAACTTGACCAATCCTAGACAAAATTTCGAATGGACCACAGTAACGTGTTGCTAACTTTGCACAACTCCCCAATCTTAGAGAGATTTTATTTGGCCTTACCTTGATGAACACATGTTCACCTACCTAGAACTCCTTTGGAGTTCTTTTCAAGTCTTCTTGACTCTTTTGCTGATCCTGTGCCACCTTCAAATTTCCCTGCACTTGCTTCACAATTTCCTCCATTTCCTTCAACAATTCTGGTCCTAACACCAGTCTATCTACTGGATTATTCCAAGAGATAGGAGTGTTGCATTTACGTCCATTTAAAATTTCAAATGGACTAAATTTAGCTGATGACTGGTAGTTATTATTATATGCAAAATCTGTTAGATGTAAGTAGTCTTCCCACTTACCTGGCTGATCTTTCACTCTTTCAGTCTGTCCATCTGTTTGAGGATGGAAGGAGGTACTGAAATTCAATGTTGTATTTAATCCTTTAAACAAGGACTTCCAAAAATTTCCTGTAAATTTCGGATCTCTATCTGAGATTATAACTTTCGGTACTCCATGTAACTGAAAAATCTGCTTTAAGAAGATATCAGCTATATTGGAAGCCTTTTAAGTAGTTTTAATAGGAATAAAATGCGCTGCCTTTCTTAACTTGTCAATCACCACCATAATAGAGTCATTTTGATTCTGATTTCTGGGCAGTCCAGTAATAAAATCTAAGCTAATCACTTCCCATTTCCAGCTAGGAATAGGTAAAGGTTGTAACAAACCAGTTGGGTGTTGATGTTTGGTTTTCACCTGTTGACATTCTAAACACCTTGCAATGTATTTAGCTACCTCATATTTCATATTAGGCCAAAAATATTCCTTTCTTAGCATGGTTAAAGTATTTTGATAACCTGGGTGTCCTGAATATGGTGTTATATGAACTTCATCCATAATTAATAACTTAACCTTAGGCACATTAGGTACATATATTTTATCTTTAAATAATAAAAATTCATCTTCATTTAAATTATAACCTTTTATTAAACTTTCTGTAGGTTCTTCTTTAGCTGTAATTTGCAATTTCTGATAAATTTCATCTTGTTTTACCCCTTCTTTAAGCTGTTCATTTAAATAAGAAGCATAAGTGTTGATTGCTGCTGTAAAGTTCAGCTTTGCGTTTCTGCTTAATGCATCAGCCACCTTATTTTCCTTACCCTTTATGTGCCGGATTTCAAAATCATATTCACTCAAGAAGGCTAACCACCTTGCTTGTCTAGCGTTTAAATTAGGCTGATCTAAAAGATATTTCAGTCCTTTATTATCAGTCATTAGAATAAATTTCCTGCCTATTAAATGATGTCACCACATTTTTAAGGCGTGTATAACAACCGCAAGTTCTAGATCATAAGTTGCGTAATTATTTTCATGAATTTTTAACTTCCTAGACTCATAGGCAATGACATGCCCATCTTGAGTTAGAACACCGCCTAAGCCATCATTACAGGCATCAGTGCATACTATGAAGTCCTTATTAGGATCTGCTATTCTTAGAATAGTTGCACTAGTCAATAAGGTTTTTAATTTCTTAAAACTTTCTTCACATTTTGAGTTCCAATCAAATTTATTGCTTTTATTTTGCAAGGAAGTGATCGGATTTGCTATTCTTGAAAAGCCTTCAATGAATCTCCGGTAATAACCGGTAATTCCCATGAACGACCTAACATCCGTTACATCTTTAGGAACCGGCCAATATTTTATTGCCCGAATCTTTTCAGGATCGACTGAAATTCCTTCCTTAGTCACTACGTGACCTAAGTACTGGATTTCATCCTTAAAGAAGTCACACTTGCTAAACTTAGCGAAGAGTTGTTGTTCTCGCAACTCTTGTAAAATTATCTTTAGGTGTTCTTTATGTTCTTCTTCCGTTTTAGAGTAAATTAGGATGTCGTCGATAAACACGACCACAAACTTATCTAAATACTTATGCATTATATTATTCATTAAGCACATAAAGACAGTTAGGGCATTGGTAAGCTTGAATGGCATTATGACAAACTCGTAGTGTCCATACATTGTTCTAAAGGCTGTCTTGAAGATATCTTCATCCTTAATTATTACTTGATGATATCCTGACCTCAAGTCTATCTTTGAGAACAACGTGGCTCCACGTAGTTGATCAAACAGATCATCTATGTGGGGCAACGGATATTTGTTTTTAATAGTCATCTTGTTTAGCTGACGGTATTCTATGCATAGTCGCATAGTTCTGTCTTTCTTTTTAACAAATATGACCGGTGCTCCCCAAGGAGACACACTAGGTCGAATGTACTTTGTATCAATTAACTCTTTTAATTGCAATTTTAGCTCATTAAGTTCTAAAAATTTCATTCGATACAGAGCTTTTGAGCTAGGTACCGCACCCAGTACCAGCTCAATAGTGAAATCTAATTTCCTCCTTGGAGGTAATCCTGGAATTTCTTGTGGGAATACATCAATATATTCTTTTAAAACCAAAATATCTTCTATTTTTAACTTATCTGTTTCAGTTTTACCTTCCTCATCTGTAATAGTTACTGCATAGGCTTTACATCCTTTTCTAATAGCTCTTTTAAGTTGTAAAGCAGAAATCTGTCTGATTATAGTTTTTCTAGGAATACCCTTAACCTTTACTGGTTGTTCATCACTATTTAAACACGTGAAAGTTTTATTGTAACAATTTAAAACTACCTTATGCTATTCTAACCAATCCATGCCAATCAGTAAATCATATGAGCCAAGTGGCGAAACATTAAGCTTAACTGTAGTTTTAAATTCATCCATAAGTAAAGCACATTCTTTCACAAAACAGGTTACTTTTCTTTTTGCCCCAGTGGCTAATTGAACTAACCAGGAATTCTCAAACTTATCTACAGACAACTTACATTTCTCCACTATCTGAGGTGCAATGTAACTAAGACTAGCTCCTGGATCAATTAAAATGGTTACAAGGGTTTGATTAATCATACCTTCTACTTCCACCATGGAAGTCTGATAGTCAGCTTGGTGGTTCTCCAAAGCTGCATTAATTCTGGGCATACTCCTCGCTAGTTCTCCAACGGTCATCTCCTCCTGCACAGTATAAATATTGCTGACTGACTTTTTTCGGTTTGGACAGACCGAGGCATAGTGCGGGCCATTACATTTCCAGCACTTAACAGGATCCTTACGTTCAAAAATCTTGGTAAAATTCCCATGGTTATTTGTAGCTTCCTTGCCCTTAAAATTATTCGAATTATTGGAAGTACCATTCCTATTTCCCTGGAAATTCTTGTTGTTAGAATAATTTTTGGTCTTATTATTCTTGAAATTCCTATGAGGTACAAATTCCTTCTTCTTGAACTCAGGCTGATTGTTATTTTTCTTAGCCTTCCAATTGGCCAAACCTTCCTTCTTCCGGTTTTGCTCAAAACAAAAATTATCCTTCCTCATAGCTTCCTCCAGAGTCTTCGGGTTATCATACTCAATTCTGTCCTTAATATGATACGGTAGACAACTGAGAAATCGCTGCACTTTAGGTTTCTCGTCTACTAGGTAAGGTACATACCTAAGCAAGATTAAGAATTTACTGTTCAAATCCTTCATAGTCATTGAACCTAACTTCAATTCATAAAACTCTTTAGCTCTTTCTTCGTAATATTGCTCGGACAAAAATTTCTTCTTGAAATACCTTTTAAAGGTACTCCAATTAACTTATTTTTCCCTGACACCCTTGTCTCTCTTCAGATATTGCCACCATATGTCAGCTTTTTCGAAGAGATTATATATTGCCATCCTTGCCTTTAGCTAATTAGAATAATTGTATATATGAAAATGCTTCTTCATCCCAGATAACCAGGACTCTGTTTCCTCCCCTTTTTCGGTCTCTCAATTAAAAGTTGGGGGCTTTATCTTTTTAAACTCCCCTGAAATTTCCTCATATGGTCTGTATTTCTTCTTTCTATCATACAAATCATCTTCACTACTGTCACTAGTAGTATGATAACTTTGTCGTTCACCAAACCCTTCAGATGATGAACTACTTTCAGTTTTTTCTAGCTTCATCTTTTTAGATATTCTTTGATGACTAACATCCTCAGATTCTAATCTTCTGCTCCTTCCTTCTGTTTGGAACTTTTCTATTAAAATTTGGTTCAATTCTTCCCGAGCCTTCAAAATTCTCTCATTCTCCCTCTTGATTGATTCCATTTCAGTTTTCAAATCTTTTACAGTCTGCAACAGCTCTGAAGAGTTGGCAGTTACCTCTTCTAACATAGGTTCTCTGGGCAATTGTCTTGTTTATGTGTCTGGAGACTCCTCCTGTGCATACTCTCCTAGATTTTCCATACATGCCTGTTAAACTTCAGAAAAAAGGAATTTTTCTATTCTTAACATGAAACAAAATATATGTTAGCATCTTATTTTAATTTACTGTTCTATGAAAGCTAGTTGGGTTGCATCAAGGCCTAGTGTTTGAACCTTGTGCTCTGATACCACATGTGAAAACGCCATATTTTCCGAAAAATTTAAAAAAATTTAAAGTACAGATCATTTTCATAAATGCGATCAACTAATTGTTTAATTAGTTATATGTTAATGGATTCATTATCTGAATTATCTATTTAATTAAGTTTATCTTATAGAACAATTCTTTTTCAGTTTAATGACTTGTTTTTCTTTGCGACCACAAGGTGGAACTGTCATGATATTTTGGGCTTACTTAGCTTTCGAGCTAACGCAGAAAGTTTTCCTGCTCTTATAGACTCACAGGTAAGAAGTTCGGGTGTTGCTTGTCAATAATTCTAAAGCATTCAGATATAAGTTCGTCGCACAATAATAGCTCAGTAAAGAATATAAATGTTATGCAAATTCAAGTGCTTATGAGCTAAAGCCATTAAATCTTCATTCCTTTTAAGATGCTAAGGAAATGAGATTTAGTTCTATCAGTATTTACGACAACTACTTTCTTTCTGGTAGATGTAATTTACAGCTCTTATTGTGTACCAAAATTCTTTGATGTCTACACTATCCGTCAAGTGTAAAATGCCTTAAATGTTTCTTTGCAAGCAGATTAAGAAAGACAGAGTTATTAAGTCAAACGTCTAATCTAAATTGTATACAAATACCAAATACGTTATAATAGATTTGGTTACCGCCTGTGATAAAATGTAATGTAAAATGGTAAGGAGTTTATGTACCACTAAATTCTCCTTCCAAAACTATGAAGTTTAAAGGAATTACAACCTTATTACATGCTGCTCTTTGAAAAGGATTAAATTAGTGATGATGCATTGAGTTCTTTTACACATAACCTACCCAAAGGATAATGTCTGACATGGTTATTAAACATCAAAGGTTATCTAAAGTTAACCTGATGTATACTATAATGTTAAACCTCTTTTATTTGCAACTCAAAAGTTTATATAAATATAAATGTTCCAAAGCATATTGTTGCAGCTGCAACCGTTCTCCCCAAATCTCTTAAATTTTGGGCCCCTCCTCATGATGGAATATTGGTTCAGGTCGTTTTATCCTTGATTGTTGATCATGTTTTAAGTTTGGATATTCTTAACGATTTATATGTAGCCTGTTGCCGAATTTTGTTTGTGTTTGAATTTTGCAGCGGGTCGCAGAGTTGAGTTTAGTATTGCTAATTGTTCTCAGATGGGTCACCGTTTTGAAGGTGAAATGGTTTTTTGACCGCTGTTGAATTTTTTTGGGGATTTCCGAACACTTATTGTTTTTCTAAGTGATCGGGCATCAATTTTTTGTTTAATCGGAATCCTTAGCCATTTCCCCTTCCGCCGTTGCGGCTCCCAAAGAGGTTTGGCACCCGAAGTCCAAAGCGATCTGCCTACCGATGCGTGTTGATTCTTTTTCGTCGCGGACCCGTAGTTGTTTCTCTTCCGCAGTTGCGGATAGGAGAGTCATTTAGCTCCCGATTTAATTGTCTTCCGATTTCCGACTAAAACCTTTTCCCGCCCGCGTTTCGGGTGTCTCTAGCTCTTTTCTTTCCGCCGTTGCGGCTCTCAAAGTCCTTTAGCTTCCAAAGTGTAAAGTCGTCCGAATTTCGATTGAGATTTTCCCACCCGTGTTTCACATGTCTTTAGCCCTTATCTTTCCTATCGTTGCGGCTAGGAAAGCCTTTTCGCATCCGATATCAAAGGCTTTCGACTGCCGATCTAGAACTTTCCCACCCAGGGCTTAGTCAAAACTCTTTCCAGATCGAGAGATGCACCTGGGCATTTTCTTGTGGATTAGATGTCTCAGGTGGTTAATTTTAATGTTTAAAATGCCATTCCAATGAATGATACTTATCGATTTATTGCAGGTGGGTTTGGGAGATCGGTCAAACTACCGCGGCGTGGAGGAAGACGGGCCATTTGGTAGAGGCAGGGCCGAAACTAACAGGATTGCAAGAAGGACAAACGAAAGAAAAATACAAAACAAATAGTGACAGAGGAGCATATCTGAAAGGTCCGGCAGTCACTCAGCCAATCACGAGCATGCGCAGAAAAGATAGAGGAATATGAAGCGTTGAGGAACTGAAAGGTCAGATGTTTGGGGGGCAACCCAAGTGGTCTGCAGTTGTAGTTTAAATATTTGAAAGTAGAACTTAGACAGGGAATTTTTCCCTGGAAGAACTTGTAACCCATTTGCTTGTAAGAGGAACTATTTCATTTTACAATCAGAAACTGCAACTGTTGCCTGCTGGAGAAAGCGAAATGTGGAATGTATCAATGTGATTAAATGAACGATGTTGAAGGGGAACTATTTCGTTTTCAGCCGTGTTTCATTAACTGTGAGAGTGTTTAACTTCTTGAACCTATGCTCTTGTTGAATGCTTTTCAGTATATTGTGTGATGTTTTTCCACTGTGAGTAATGAATGTTGTTCATAAAACAATTGGCTAACTGGTTGTTCAAAAAATCTGCAATTGTTCATGTGTCTTGAAAGAAGCATCAGCTATCTGTAACTTTTCATTATGCATGTACAAAATATATTACTCACCAATGAATGATAATCCTGCTCCCTAGGGATATTTTAGGTAGTTAGCTTATTTTCCTGTTGTATGCGATTTGGATGCTTGTGAGCCTTAAGACGAGAGGTAAGAACCCGCGGATCACATTGTGACTGCTCCTTGCATTTTTATCACCCTGCATTGTTAATTAGGCACTTGCATATCATACATTAAGTCAAAAAATACAAAAATACGCGGTGGACCGGGCCGCAATCGGTAAAGCCTTTGTTTTTTGTTACTTTGACCTACGATAGCCGGACCGCAAATCGGACGGATTCCCCATTCCAAACAGTCATGGGCTAGTTGGGAACGTTGACTGGGGAGAATCCCTTACTGTTGTTTCCTGCGAATTTCCAGGCCTCAACACATACTAGAATAATTCTTAGCAAGATGGTTTTTAATATTTCCTTTGTTCAAATATTACAACACATAACTTTTATATTGTATTATAGTTGTAAGTCAAATGAATACTTTGCCAAGCATAAGCAAAGGGGTCAATGCTAGACCGTGCCCATAAAGAAATTTATGATTTACTCTTGGTTCAAGGGTTTATAATCTTTTAATATAAATAAACATCCCTTTGTTGGTAAGATGTACTAGGTCGCAAGTAAGTTTACAACCTTGCCCCGTTATAACCCCATCCTTCAACAAATTAAATCGTTGGAGCATCGTTTTGGTAAATGAAAAGGGTCGTAGTGTTGATTACTTCTTATAATAATGAAAAATCTAACATTATACTATTGTTATGATGTTTACTCCAGCATGGAAACTTGGTTGACCTGAGGTGTTGAACCTTATGGAAGTTTCGAGATTCCCCAAGTGATTGAAAATAATTATTGTATGATTTGCACATCGGAAACACGCCGAGACTATACAAACTCACTCACTACATGCAAATTATTTTCATGAGCACGTGGACTCATCACAGCCAAGTGTTAGAAATTTAAGAGGAGCTCTGTCGAACCCTAACTTATCATTCTTGTTGGAGCAGGGTCCCGCAGCTACAGAAGAAGCTGCTAGTTTAGCGGACAGACAGTTTTGGCAGAGAGAAGATAAGATAGAGCTACGACGCCATAGCACGTTTCTAGCTACAGAGCAGATCTGAAAACCATGACTTTTAAGATAGAGAAGTCAAGGAAGATGATGGTACCTGAACGGCCTAGAAGAGAGAGCTCACCCACTGCATTGAAGGCAGCGGCGAAGACAGGAGGGCTCAGCAACCCTCATAAAGGAAAAGGAGCAATGAGGCTGAAGCATTGAAGACGAAGGACAGAAGAGTGAAGTGGTGCACAGTACCCATGATCAGCGTCGGGAAGCATGGAAGACTGCAGAGAGCTGTGGTGTGACGGAAAGCGGCTACCTCAAGTACAGATACGCCGGCTGTCACTAATTAGGGTTTGGGTTACTATTGGGACAGGCCCATAGTGTTGTAATGGCAAGACCTTCAGGCTGCCTATAAAGGGATATATTTTGTATTGTAAAAGGGTTGGTTGGTTGGTCGGTTAGACAGTTTGTTCAGTTGTTAGTTGTGTTGTAGATTATTAGACTGTTGTAAAAGCCAAGCTCTGGTTCTGTTATTAGCGGTAGCAATCTTACTGTAACCAGTAGCTGGCTTATAGAGCATGCATGTAACGATCCGCAGGGATCGACAGAGAGGGAAGAGTATATTGTAGGAGAGAAATATAGAGAAGAAAAGAGATCTAAGAGAGAAGATCTTGAGCTGCATATGCGGTGTAGCAGAACTGTGTTTTACCTTCCCCTAAGCTATAATAAAAACACAGTTCTGTGGACGTAACTTCCATCCTGGAGGTGAACCACGTTAAAATCGAGTGTTATGTGATTGGATTATGTGTTATGTTTACTTGTGCATTTATCAGTAAATTTATGGACTTTGTTTACAGTTTAATGAATGAATGTGTTAATCAGTTTACAGCAATATAGAAGGTTAAACATAAGTTGAAGTCTTTGGCATGTTGTATGTGGGTTCATTTATGCTTTGCTTGAAACGGTCACTAGTCACAGTATTAAACATCCTGTCATGTTGATTCTTGCAAGTCGACATGAACAACGCTAAGTGCGCTGAGCCGCGGGAGTAGGTTATCGCAAGAAGGTGATACCGCACCGGCAGAGGAGTTGCGGTGCGCGATACCGTAGGTTAAGGGCTTAGCGTTGGAAGGAAGTTACGTGTTTCCTGGTGAGCAGCGATGCGATAAGGCTGGAGTCACCACGGGTCAGTGAAAGTGCGCGACGAGGAAAGGGACCACACGACAGTAGAAGGGATATCTCACGGCTAGAAGAGCTGCGAGACGAGGAGATCGCGCGACGCGAACAGAGGAGTTGCGTGACGCGCAGAGAAAGAGACCTCACAGCTAGAAGGCTAGGAGTCATAAGAAAAGACGCCACAGAACCTGGTCCAAGACGCTTGAGTCCTTGGCCAACCCATTAGAATCACTTTGGGTGAGACTTCAGGCCGCTTCGCGGTCTGTCACCGAAAGGGCCAGTGAGCTAGGGGTGTTGTTGGTTGATTATAGTAAACCCGAGTCTACCCATGATAGCCAACAAATGGTTACGTTGCTAGCTTTGAACAAACAGAGCACTGATGTTCTGGTGGCATCCTACGAGAGATGAACTCAATGAGTGGGTTTGGTCTAACTTGGAAGAGTTTGCTGAATGAGAGAACAGGAGCCCTAAACTAAACACAGAGGCCTGGTTACAAAAACATATCATTATAGACATCCATGCGATATTTTTTACTACCTTTGGAAATGAGCTTTATGACTGGTTAGCAAATCTAACTGATACAGGAATATTCAAAAAGAAAAGAGACATTGTCTGGACACCGGAGCTGATTCAGACCCTGGAGAACCTTGATAATCCCCTCACGAGGGCAGTAGACTTCTGGCTTGCGAGTGTGCTAGGAGGCTTCGTCATAGAGTTTGCAGTTGACCAGATGAAAAGCTTCAGCGAGGCTGAGCGCTACTTCTTCAAAAGATATCGTGGTAAGTACCTAATATCTTTAAACTTGTCCATTAAGATGCTATTACATGAAAAAGGAACAATGGATCTAGTTTCAGATGAATAAGTAGAAATAGTAATGTCACAAGAGTTCGAAAGTGATTTTGATGAAATTGGAAGAACACGAAGTGGAAAGAAGTATAAAGTAGATTTCAGATCCCCAATATTTGAGGGCAGTTCAGATAGTACCAGACAATAGAATCCTAGTACTATAGAAGGTTCAGAAGGGGGTATCCCTTACCACCCTTACACCCCACAGAAACAGACCGGGACTCGGAACAATCCCATAGGAACTCCATCCAGTAGCTCGCAGACAGTACCTACCACTGCTACATCACCTCCACCTACACCACCGAGTGGTAGTAACACAGTAAATCAACATCCACCACGAAGACATAGAATGGGGGATGATATGAAGCTACCTATATTTAAGGGAACAGGGGTAGAAGACCCAGAGCAGCATTGGTTTCTATGTGAAGCCATGTGGACCATTAAAACAATCAATGACGATAACCTTAAACTTGTACAGTTGGTCACCACACTCAGAGATCGAGCTTTAACATGGTACATAAAGTATACCACAGTACCCAGGACACTTTCCCAGGTTAAGACCACCATGTTTAAAGAGTTTAAGAAACCTAAGTCTGATTCACAGTGTATTACAGAACTCAAAGACATCAAGCAATTACCCACAGAGTCGGTGTGGGACTTTGATCAGAAATTCAAATCCCTTATAGACCAAGTCGGTTTTGAGTTTGCACTGGAGCAGCATAAGGAATGGTTTATCGCAGCGCTGCTCCCTCACATCAGACTGTCGTTAATGCAACAGAAAGCCCAGACGCAGGATGACGCGTTGGAGATGGCGATGAAACTAGAGGCTTCACCCCTAGCTGAGAGCAGTACAGGCATGGAAACTTTAAAAAATCAATTGGCTAATCTCACATTACAGTTGCATGAACTTAATAAAGGGAAAGAGGTTGTGCAAGACATATGGTGCATAAAATGTAAAGCACAAGGCCATAGTAAAGACAATTGTCCGGTCTTTGTAGAATATATAGCGACAGGGGCTCCTAACCCCTTACCACATACCCATGGACCGTGGTGTGAAATATGCAAAACGCGAGGAAATCTACCTCACCAGTGCCCCTTACTTCAGAAGTACGTACAGACACCTAAGAACCTATACTGCGTCTTCTGCAAGTCTGTGAGCCATGATGAACACGATTGCAGAGCCTATGATATGATGGATGGAGCAAAGAAAGACTTGTACAGAGTCCAGTCAGAGACACAGGGTCCAGCAGCAGGACCACAGCTTGATCCGGCTTACGGTGGCCATGGAGGAGGATTCAGAGGACGAGGCCGTGGAGGAGGCTTTGCAAGAGGAGAAGGCTCCGGCAGAAGAGAAGGTTTTGGTCATGGTCGCAGCCCAGTTACTTGTTATAACTACGGAGTTGTAGGACACTATGCTAGGGACTGTCAGAGCCCCACTACGACTTCTAACTACTGCAAATCTTATGATCATACTATAAAGGAGTGTCCTACTTTGATAGCTAATATCAGAGAACCTAAGCCAGTAGTACACCAGAACATCCAGCTTATTACTGCTGAGCAGGAAGAGTCAGAACCTAGCGTCAATATTGTGACTCGTAGCGGTGTTTCTACCAGTGGGACATCGTAGGAGATGGAAAAGAACACAGGACAGCAGTGGGTGCACAGAGCTCCTAGTAAAGCAACACCACTCGACCTGCAGAAGAATAAACAGACATTTCACGAAGCCAAGGCTTTCTTTGATGAACCTATACAATCAGGATCGCAGGTATCGCCGTCTAGGGGCGTACCACAACAAGCACCTTGTGGTGATAGCCTTGTACAGACACCGCAGGCTACCACATCAGGAAGATGTGATGAGGACGAGATGCCAAGGAAGTGTACATTCCTTCCTACGGAGTTGTCTAAAACTTGTAAGAAATGAGCAAGCTATCACAGAACTTCAGCGCATTATATATCAGTGTCAACCATCTTCTTCCGTGAACAGTACACAGCGTGCTCTTCATAATATTACAGGACATACAAGAACGGGAAGAGAGATGCGACTTACAGCGCAGGTGGGAGAATTTGAAATGGATGAGGTAATCCTAGATCTAGGATCGGACGTAAATGTTCTGACTAAGCAGACATGGGAACAGATGGGTAGCCCTAAGTTAGTCAGATTGCCTATCCACCTGAGATTAGCTAACCAGCAGCGAGTATCACCTCTGGGTCGGCTACCGCAGGTGCCAGTTGACATTGACAGAGTTCGCAGCTTTGCGGACTTTGAAGTTATAGAAATCATTGGCGACAGTAAACCGTATCCATCACTACTAGGCATTGATTGGGTGATCGGTAACATGGCTGTTATCGACCTAAAGAGAAGACAAATGACCTTTGAGGATGCGCAGATTTGGGTCATCGCACCGTTGGATCCCTTCCAGGGTCCTAGATATATTGAACCTATCCGAGCAGAGGAGGAGGCACGTAACATGGAGAGTCTCTATCAGATGACCACAAACCAAAGCGACTATGTCAATCCAACAGAAGATGGGAACATTAGTTGGCAATGCGACAGCTCATGCGCATCGGATTCAGATGTTGGTCTAGAGAACTGGCAGAACAGACTTCACGAAGTCTCAGCGCGTAGGTGCACGTACTTGACTAAGTCACTGCGATGGATTTGCGCAGAGATCAATGAGATTCCATCATATCATGGTCTGACAGATATCCAGGACTTCCTTGAGCAGTTTGAGCAATAGATTCCTTACGAGCAAAGGATCGCACCTATGGACCTTGCAGTACGAGCCACACCTGCAAGATGGTGGTACGCGCATAAAGAGAACATTGCATCATGGGATGATATTAAAATATTGATGGTGATCAGATTTTCTATCGACAGAGAGTATGTCCCGCAGAAGTACATAGGAGAGAGTGACCCCAGGTCACACATTCAAACATGCGAACAGAATTGGTTGGACATTCCCGAGGATGAATGGGTTCACCAATTCATTCATACTTTGGACACAGTTCCAAGGAACTGGTATACAGAGACTGAATTGCACAAGGGAACAACAACATGGCCACTTATGATAGACAGCTTCCTACTCACCTTCACTTTTGAATATGAGTATCTGAATGTTGATTAGGCCTTAGATATAATAATGATCAAGATAGTTGAGGACTGTACCCCATCAGTACAGACTCAGCCTGAGTGGGCCATTCAGTTAACAGAGGCGCTAGAGTGCTACAACTTTCAAGAAGAACCAGAGGACAAGGATCCTCGCAGTACCAACATTCCAGAGTCGGAAGGGACTCACGATGTTGAGGGACCACAGTTAGAGATTCCAGCAATCACAGAGCCCATCAAGATTAAAAAGATCAATATTGGCACAGACGCAGAACCTAAGTTTTCCTCTATTGGAGATTATTGGAGTGATGAAACAGTCGGATAGATCACCGACTTGTTGCATGACTATCAGGACCTATTTCCCACCAAGTTCACAGAGATGAAGGGAATAGTTGGCGACCTGGGAGTCATGAGGATACCATTGAAGGAGGATGCTAGACCAGTCAAGCAGCGCCCATATAGATTGAATCCACGCTATAAATAAAAAGTAAAGGATGAGATCGATAAGATGCTGGCGGCAGGCATCATTGAGCCGGTAGAAGAAAGCGAATGGGTTAGTCCCATGGTCATACAAGAAAAGAAAACCAAAGGGGACATCAGGATCTGTGTCAATCTGCGCAAGCTCAACGATGCATCGCTTCACGATCCATTTCCGACACCGTTCACTGATGAGGTATTAGACAACGTGGGAGGATAGGAGGTCTACTCCTTCACCGATGGATTTTCAAGCTACCATAAGATGAGAATACATCCAGAAGATTGATCCAAGACCACCTTTGCAACAGAATGGGGCTCGTTCCAGTATACGATAATGCCCGTTGGTCTTAAGAATGCACCAACTATATTTTCTAGAGTAGTAGTTGTTGTATTTAAAGAATACATTCATAAATTCCTAGAAGTATATTTTGATGATTGGACTGTATTTGGACTCGTTGACAAGCACGTAGGAAATCTAAGACTGATGTTAGAGAAATGTAGGTAGTACCAGATTTCTCTAAACTTGAAAAAATGTATATTTTGTGCACCATTCGGTATTTTGTTGGGTCATATTGTGTGCAGACAAGGCTTGATGGTAGATCCCGCGAATATCACCATCATTGTAAATCTTCCAGCACCCAACTCAGTCAAGAAACTGAGGACAGTACTTGGTCATACCGGGTACTACAGAAAGTTCATCAAGGGCTACGCAAAGATTACAGCGCCAATGGAGAAATTGCTAAAGAAAGATGTAAAATTCCTATGGAATGAGGACTGTCAGCAAAGTCTAGACACACTTAAAGAGAAGATGGTTACAACACCTATCCTAGTATTTCCAGACTGGACTAAGCCATTTCATGTACATGTGGATGCATCAGGCATCGCACTAGCGGTTGTCTTAACGCAACCAGGAGAAGGGGACATTGACCATCCTATCGCATACTCCAGTAGAAAGCTATCGATAGCAGAAAAGAACTACACCACAACAGAAAGAGAAGGCCTAGATATGGTGTACGCGCTACAGAAGTTCAAGCACTACCTATTGGGTGCCCCGTTCAAGATGTTTACTGACCATTCTGCCTTGAAGTATCTGGTCAATAAGCCAGTGTTAGGGGGGAGAATCTGTAGATGGTTACTCCTCTTTCAGGAGTATGATTTTGAAATCATTGTGAAACCAGGAAGACTGAATGCAGGACCTGATCATCTGTCGCGGATAGACTTAGGAGAAGAGCCAAGTAACTTAGATGACAATCTGCCAGATGCGTCATTGTTTTCTATCTATATCACAGACGATTACTATGCCGATATTATTCAATTTCCCACTACAGGAGTAGCACCTAATGAATTTATTAAGCAGCAAAAGAAGCAGTTGGTTGTTAAAGCAACAGACTTCACCCTCATCGCAGGACACCTATACAAGTTAGGTTCGGATGAAGTTTTGTGCAGATGTGTGATGCCGCATGAAAAAGACGCTATTATCAGAGAGGCACATTCAGGAACCGCAGGAGGTCATTTTGCAGGAAAGCCGACTGCGCAGAAAATCTTGGAGGCAGGATTATGGTGGCCTACATTGCACAAAGACACCAAGGACTTTTACAGATGTTGTGATATCTTCCAGAGGGTAGGAAAACCCTCACGACGCGATGAAATGCCACTGCGACCGCAGGTCACGCTGCGTGCATTTGAAAAATGGGCTATAGACTTTGTGGATCCTATCAACCCACCAGGAAAGCGCACTGGTGCGAGATATATTATCACTGGAACAGAGTACCTCACCAGATGGGCAGAGGCCAAAGCAGTAAGAAATTGTGATGCTACTACAGCCACACAGTTCATTTTTGAGAACATCATCAGTAGATTTGGATGCCCAGTAATTTTGATGAGCGATCAAGGCACCCATTTCTTGAACAGCACTATCGAGGCCTTGACAGAAGAATTCCAGATTCAGCACCATAAGAGCACTCCCTACCACGCACAGGCTAATGGTACGGTGGAGGCCTTTAATAAGATTTTAGAAAATGCTCTTACTAAGATCTGCAATAGCCAAAGGAATGATTGGGACCTCAGAGTTAACATTGTATTATGGGCGTATAGGACCACATGCAAGAAACTTACGGGACACACACCTTTAAGCTTGGTGTATGGACAGGAGGCTGTTATGCCTATTGAGTATATTCTTCCCAATTTAAGAATTGCTCAGATTACCGGGATGACTGATACAGACACAGTGGAGGAAAGGCTAGCACAGCTGCTTGCCTTTGAAGAAGACAGATTCATCGTCGGATTCCATCAAAAAGTGCAGAAGGCACGAGAAAAAGCTTGGCACGATAGACACATTAAGAGTAATACTTTTCAGATCGGAGACCTAGTGCTCCTCTATGACAGCAAATTCATTAAGTTTCCAGGAAAGTTCAAGACGCATTGGCTGGGGCCATATCAGATACAGCAAGTCACAGAGGGAGGTGCCGTTCAGCTCAGCCAGCTGAATGGGGAGCTTCTGCCGACATGGATTAATGGAAGTAGGCTTAAGCCCTATAGTGATATCCACCCCACCTCTTAGTCCTAGCTTAGCCAGTTATGGTGGTGCAGATGTCCAGTGTAGTTGAAAGGAGGCATCGCACCGGGAACTAGTCTACACCAGCAGGTATTTTCTAAGTATGAGGAATCGCATAAGGTCGGTTCATTTTGCACAAGTATTCAAAAAATGGTTCCATTTTAAAATATATATATATATATATATATATATATATATATATATATATATATATTGTTTTACGCAGATGATGCGGAGTCGCATCGCGGCAATGCGATGTTCCCCCGTGCCACATATTCAGTTTTGCAACCGACAGAGGGCCAGTCAAATCACCCTCTGACAGCCAGTTAATGAGCAAATGACCGGTATATCTTACCATAGATTTGGCAGCAGTATAATCAATTTTTCCAGATTTGGCAAATCTTCGACGAGACCGGCGCCTGTCCACACACGTTTTGAGGGAAATTCGATCGAATTTCCGCATTTATTAAGGATCGGATGACGGGTGTGGTCTTTTCCATGCATTTACTACGACCGACGGGTTCAGTCTAGATGACCGTTTCATCCGGGATTATCGTATTGGGCTCCTGGCTCGTTCAGAATGACAGCACAGGACGTCGAAGGAGTCACAAGAGACTTCGATGACCAATGGAAGTAGGAATATGAAGATACTACACCACTACCATCAGACACTGCACAAACAGACCCCCAAGACAAGGGAAAAGACAAAACAGAGACCCAGACACAAGCAACAACAGAAGCACCACTACCAGGTGAAAAGAGGAAAAACCCACAGCAAGTGCCATCAAAGGCACAGACGACAAAGAATGGAGGACAAGAGACCACAGAGACACAGAAGAAGAAAAAACACAAAAATTCAAAACCAGTTATAAAGACCACAGATGATGATTATGAACTCATCGCACTGAAGGACTCATTTGACGCGATGAAGACATCGTAGGAAAAGATACAGAGCGCAGTGGAAAAGCAGCTTCTGGACTTAAAAACAATTACAGAGAAGACTGCCATGATGCACATTCCACCGGTAAAGGTGACCGCCGAAGAAACTTCGACACCGTCGATGTCCCGTGAGGAAATATTAGCAAAACATCGCCTCAATACAGTGTTGATTCCACCAGGAAGCATCCGATTCCCTGCGACAATGAAGGACCCACTAGTTTAGTTTAGGCAACCTATCGAGGTTAACCTTGCATAGTTCCATATTGATCAGTTGCAGATGATCCAGCAGCAGCTAAGCGCAGAGCTCAGGAGTAGAGAGCTCATGACTTACAAACAGAATACGCAGCTGAAGCAACAGAATGTAGCACTCGCTACCAGCTATCAAAAAAAGGCAGAGGAGTTAAAAACATATCAAGACAGGGATCAGGAACTCTCTCAAGTACTACAGAGCATCGCATTAGAGCTACCTAAATGTAACATCGAGTTCGCGTTACCTACCCCACAGAAGCTAAGAAGAGTTGCAGACAGAGCAAAGGCTCTGGAGGAAACAGTAACCAGGATGAAAGAAACAACAGCCAAGATGGAGGAAGATTACAAAGCGTAGATTTCTAAGCTTGAGACTGAGCTTGAAGCTCGACCATTGGGCACCCCCCACGCAGACAAGGAAGCAAGAATAGAGGCCTTCCGACTCACTTCCATGCAGATGAAATCTCGCATCAATGAAGCACTGTCGGTACTCACAGAGGCGACAAACACATGGGCGGAGTTAGATGCACCGCCCGAAAAAGTAGAAGTTCAGCAAAGTATTCAGCAGATAGAGAATACTGCAGTAGCAATGAAAGAAGAAATTAAGGGTTTGGTAGCTCTTCAGAAGATGAGGAAGACAAAGGAGATGAACTGCTTGCAGCAGGAAGCGCAGCGATTAAGAACAAAGGAGATACACATCAATGACCTGCTTCAACCCTACCAGGAGCAAATCACCGAGTTAGTCGATACGGTTGAGCAAAAAGTGAAGGAGTTCACTACCACCAGAGAGGAAACTGACGCCACAGAAGATGCCAGTATTAGTCAAGATTTGCTTGACTCGGCACAAGAGCATGTCGAAGTGATGCAGAAGGAAGTCACAGGACTTCGAGACAGGTTGCAGAGGACTTCGCAGGAAGCCAAGGAAAAGCTACAGCAGGAGAAGCCCGCTGGTAGTGGCTTGATGGCGAGCCACAAGTAAGTGTTAGGGGACTGTTGGAGCAGGGTCCCGCAGCTACAGAAGAAGCTGCTAGTTTAGTGGATAGACATTTTTGGCGTAGAGAAGATAAGATAGATCTGAGACCCCGTAGCACGTTTCCAGCTACAGAGCAGAGCCGGAAACCATGACTTTTAAGATAGAGAAGTCAAGGACGATGATGGTACCTGAGCGGCCGAGAAGAGAGATCTCACCCACTGCATTGAAGGCAGTGGCAAATGGCAAAGACAGGAGGGCTCAGCAACCCTCATAAAGGAAAAGGAGGGACGAGGCTGAAGCATTGAAGACGAAGGATAGAAGAGCGAAGCGGTGCATAGTACCCATGATCAGCGCCAAGAAGCATGGAAGACTGCAGAGAGTTGTGGTGTGACGGAAAGTGGCTACCTCAAGTACAGATACGCCGGCTGTCACTAATTAGAGTTTGGGTTACTGTTGGGACAGGCCCACAGTGTTGTAATGGCAAGACCTTCGGGCTGCCTATAAAAAGATATATTTTGTATTGTAAAAGGGTTGGTTGGTTGGTCGGTTAGACAGTTCGTTCAGTTGTTAGTTGTGTTGTAGATTATTAGACTGTTGTAAAAGCCAAGCTCTGGTTCTGTTATTAGCGGTAGCAATCTTACTATAACCAGTAGCTGGCTTATAGAGCATGCATGTAACGATCCGCAGGAATCGACAGAGCGGGAAGAGTATATTGTAGGAGAGAAATATAGAGAAGAAAAGAGATCTAAGAGAGAAGATCTTGAGCTGCATATGCGGTGCAGCAGAACTGTGTTTTACCTTCCCCTGAGCTATAATAAAAACACAGTTCTGTGGACGTAACTTCCATCCTGGAGGTGAACCACGTTAAAATCAAGTGTTATGTGATTGGATTATGTGTTATGTTTACTTGTGCATTTATCAGTCAATTTATGGACTTTGTTTACAGTTTAATAAATGAATGTGTTAATCAGTTTACAGCAATATAGAAGGTTAAACATAAGTTGAAGTCTTTGGCATGTTGTATGTGGGTTCATTTATGCTTTAATTGAAACGGTCACTAGTCGCAGTATTAAACAGCCTATCATGTTGAGTCTTGCAAGTCGACACGAACAACGCTAAGTGCGCTGAGCCACAAGAGTAGGTTATCGCAAGAAGGAAATACCGCACCGACAGAGGAGCTGCGGTGCGCGATACCGTAGGTTAAGGGCTTAGCGTTGGAAGGAAGTTACGTGTCGCCTAGTGAGCAGCAATGCAATAAGGCTGGAGTCACCGCGGGTCAGTGAAAGTGTGCGATGAGGAAAGGGACCGCACGACAGTAGAAGGGATATCTCGCGGCTAGAAGAGCTGCGAGACGAGGAGATCGAGTGACGCGAACAGAGGAGTTGCGCGACGCGCAAAGAAAGAGACCTCACAGCTAGAAGGGCTACGAGTCATAAGAAAAGACACCACAGAACCTGGTCCAAGACGCTTGAGTCCTCGGCCAACCCATTAGAATCACTTCGGGTGAGACTTCAGGCCGCTTCGCGGTCTGTCGCCGAAAGGGCCAGTGAGCTAGGGGTGTTGTTGGTTGATTATAGTAAACCCGGGTCTGCCCATGATAGCCAACAATTCTCCCCGTTGTTCACAGCCTCCTGCCGCTTTGCTACTGCGCTGGTAGTCTTGGTTTCTCGCCCCACCGCTTTGCTACTCGTTGCAGGTAAATCCCCAGCTCGTTTCTCTGTCTCTTGCTCGTGGTGAGATCACCCTGTATGCTCTTAGGGACAAGTTGAACAATTTGATGGTTGTATGAGCTGGTTATTGGTTTTTCCTCAAAATTTTATCCGTCACGGCTTGTCCATTTCAGTTCTTGCTGAACTGTATAGCCTTCTTCTTCCTTGGCTTAATAAAGAGTATTGTGGCTTCTCCACTCGAGTTTAGTTGAGTCATAGGGTTTGGCAGTAAGATTCGTGGTATTTCGCTTCAAGGCTGCTGGGAAAAGGGTTTCACCATAGAGTAGTGTCTTGGACAAGATAAGAAGTGATGACCCGAGCCTATTTAGTTGATGTACTAGCTGTTCTTAATCTCAGTCGCGGTTGGTTGCTTGCTGTGTGATAACCTCCTTCCTTCTTGCAGCAAATGAAGGGTTTCCTTCTCCTTGCGCTGGTGATTGCTTTACTACTCGTGGGTGGTCATGCTTCGATAAAATTTTAGGTAAGAAAATTTATTTCAAAAATCAATATCGTTGCAGTTTGGTTTTCAATATACAGTTATTTATTTTGTACACAAGAAAATAACAATATCGTTCTTCTTGTTCACAGGTCGACCCGTCCCTCTGCGCGGTTGGCGCGAGGCTGTGGCAACTGCTTGCTGGTCCAGGGTAAGCCCTGGGTTATCCATGGCAATTCCTCCTTGTTTGGTCCCTTATGGTTCCTTTAACGGTTGGCCGTTGTGGCTTACAAAACCATTGTGGTTTTGGTTTATTTGGTTGACCAGTTCACTATTCTCTTATTGATTTTAAACCTCTTGCTTGATGCGAGGCCTCCGGCTTAGGCCATGACTGTAAATTTTGGTTTTGTTCTGATTACTGTGTGTGTGTATATATATATATATATATATATATATAAGTGATGGAAAGGCTCACTAGTACAAGTGATCAATTTTTCCACGGCCAAAACGTGGCAATTTCCACGGAGAAGCGTGGAAATTGCCACGTCTAAGTCTTTTTTTCCCGTGGAAACAATTTCGTCGCAATAGCGACGACCCGTTAATTGCATGGCAAGAGTGACGATGTTCTATTTTGTTGTGTGTATATTTCCATGGGTAGGCTGTCTCTATAGCGACGAGAATACGTCGCAATTGCGACGGCCCTTCCTAAAATGAAAAAGACAAACCCCAATACCTGTGATGGTCAGACGTCGCTATATCGACGGAAAGACGTCGCAAAGTTCCACGGCAAGCCGTCGCTATAGCGACGCTCTCTGTAGTTTTTAAAAATATATATATATGGTCATCTGATAACACTAGTTCAATTACAGTGGTCTTATTACAGATCTAACAGGTTTAATTCCTGGGAAAGATAGGTACCTGTTTGTAAACACATGATGCTTCATAGTAGCTAACACACCTTATACAATATAGGTAAGCTGTATATAAACTTACTCCTAATTTGTTTGATGGTATCAGGTATACACTCATCTGACAATCTTTTTTTAAAGCACCTAATCAAGGCCAGGGGTATCAATTCAGATCCACCCTGTTGATCAATGAATCCATTGAGTGAGGTTCAAGCAAAAACTACTGTCTGATGTACAATGGACCACCTTGACTGCTTGAAGACTCATCCAAGGCTGGCCTCAACATCGAGATTGATGATCTATAGAATAATGATGGACATACAGCAGGGTACCACAGAATGGGGAGAAAACACATGACAGAGAAGGGTAGGAGGGACAAGGCAGAGCCAAACAAGGGTAATGGGGAAATAAACATAAGACAGTGAAAAGAAATATAAAATAAGTCAGGTGAATGGTGGGAACCAATGAAAGGCTCTGTTATCCTATAGACAATCCGCAACTTGATTGGCATTCTTTCTCAAACATAAAATTTACACTCCCAAACATTTGTCAAAACTAGATCCAACCACAACATACAGCTAAGTTTTTACAAGTTATCCACGGCCTGAAATCACCATCAAAAATAATTTCTTAATGCCTTGGTTGAGATACTCCCTCATCCCTGTGCTAAGAGCTAGAAGTTTAGCCCAAATGTTAGTCTTAGGTTCTCGGAATGCATAGAAGATTCTTTTATGCAAG
>LPNX010871991.1:9253-33642 GCA_001517045.1 Pseudotsuga menziesii | reverse complement strand
TAGCAGCAGAGGCCACTTAAATACTTCAGAAGTTTGACTTCTCTAAATCTATAATCCATAAGTTCAATATGAGTTAATATAATTCATCAACATAGCTCAAAACATCCTGGTCTCTGCATTAGTACAATTGCTACCATCATTTGTAAAGTTGATATGTGTGCTTGAGAGGATAAAAGGATTCTTGTGATACAATGACAAGGTTTTCCTATGTCTCAATGTGAAGTTTATTGTCTACAAGGAATTATTTGTTGAGATTCTCCCACCAACACTATGATGTGGTGTACATCTACGATGTAGCAATGGTGATCTTCTCACTTTTGGTGAAAGTTGAAACAGTTCACAGTGAAGTAGGATTCTAGCTATGGAGTTGCTGCTATTGGAGTAATTTCCTGTGCTGGTAACCTTCTTTAAAATCTTCATCAACGTGTCCATCATGTCACTCCTCTTTTAGTCAAGAGCATCTTCAAGGAGTTACTCTATCAAGGAGATATTTCAATGCTTTTTAATTCAGCCATGGTGGTCTCTCATGTTTCAGAAAGTAGATAATCAAAAACAAAAGAGGGTTGAATATTCAAGCAACAATACTCCGAACATGTATTAACAAACATAAAGACAAATAGTAAAACAAGCCTCTTACCTTACTTGTAGTGTATAACTCTGAATTTCGATTCCGATATACAATCAAGGACAACTCAACAATGTGGCATTAATTACGTTACAAGAAGAAGAAGCATGGATAAAATTGAAGAAAATGCACACAAAGCAAACAAATTGAACATAAGATTTGTAAATCACTCTTCTAGAGAGATCATGAAAGGATAAAAAGCTTTGCTAACTTCCTACCATACACAACAATCTCAAAGTAGTTACAAACACCCACGCGGCTTCCAAAGGTGGTTCAATTCAATCACTGTCAATAACTATTCAATTGAACTGATGTCAACAAGAGTGTCACAGACATGAGGATCATCAACAAGGACATTGTCCACAAGTGCATTGCCAATAGGAGAGTTACCAATGAGTGTTGTCAACAAGATTTCCATCAGCAACGCAAGCTTCTATGGGGTTGGACAATGTTAACAAGGTTGTTGATGAGGAATTTCCTAGATCAAAAGTTACTATCTTAACTAAAAAGTCAAGTATGTGGATGGTCAATTGACAAATATCACGATTTTCTATAATTTTGAAACTTTTGATATAGCATTACACACTACCATTCAGCAAACTATTCTCATGGAGCAACCCAGGCAAGAAATTGAGCAGCACTTCAGGAAGAAGATTGCCACCAAATCCGGGTTCCTCTCCCGAAGTGGGAAACAAGGCCAAGATGTCACCCTACAATGGTCAAATGAATACTTTGCAACTTAATGATTGGTCAGGGTAGATAAATTTCTCTTATGACGTACAAAAATTTACAGATGAGGACAGTTACCTTCACAAATACACAAGCACAGAGAAGCATGCTACAATAGGAGCATGTATGTGAGTGCAAAGTAGCCCTAGGCACCACGTAAGGCCTCTATCGTTTTCTGCTTCAAGGTATTTTTAATAACACATATCAGGCATGCAAAGTGGTACCTGAATAAATTAAAGTAAAGCACCAAATTCCATAGCTTGTGATGTAGATTTTCTGATTTTTTGAGAAAAATCCATGACATTAGAAATAATTGCAACAGTATTTGTACCTATAATTCTCTCCAAGCTATTCTATCTCATGAAAAATATACACCGGGAATTTCTTGGAGGCAATGGTAACTTTTTGCCTTTAATTGATGCTTTGGATGGATGCCATAATGATTCAATGAATACGAAGGTGCTACAGCTGTTTGTTAATCTTTTAACAGGCGATCCGAGTTATATTAACTTGAAACACACCTTGCAAGAAAACTTCTTATTGATCAGAGTTTATCTAGGTTTTTTCACTCAATCCTCCAAAGCCATGAGTATGTACTATTGCATCTACCCCAAGATGGTGTATGAGTCCTTGGTTTTGACGTTAAGCATTAGTGTGTCACCATGTTTTCCCTTGTCAATTTTTTTAAGTCCCTCAAGGGGGTAAAAATGTAAAAATGTTGTAAAAAAGTGGGCAAAGGGGGTGTTAAACACTTTTATATATCTTCTATACCCCTTTGAATACACAAGAGAAGACATGCACACTTTGTTTGGGCATTTTTTTCTATAAATTGAGGTGTCTTGAGACATTTTCCTTGATTTAAGGAAAATGAATATTATTTTTGAGGGTGCACTCTCCTTGAGCTCTAGTTCATCATGGGAGCATTGCATATATATTCCGTTAAGTGCAATTGAATCCCCATATCTCCATAGTTCACTCCATAGGTGGCGCATGAGGGCATACTCGGTCTTAGTTCACCCTAGAGGTGGTGCATGAAGGCCTACTCAATCCCAATTTACTCCAGATGTGGTGCATGAGTGACTACTTAGTCCTAGTCCAATCTAGAGATGACATGAAGTTTCCTAGAGGTGTCATATTGTGCCTTTGTAAGCTCTAGTCATTCCCTAGAGGTGGTGCACTTCCTATTACATGCATGAGAAACCAAAGGGGAGCACTTTCTCCATTATTGCTATAAAAGAAAGCATCCTCCTCTCTTTTTGTTTGTTTGTTGAAGCTTAGAGCTTATTTGTAATACTCTTTTGGAGAACACATATCATGTTAATAAAGAAATCCTTTGTAGGCTACATTAGCGTTGTCTTCTCATATATATGGATGCTAAACTTGTCGTGCGTTATGAGGTAAACTATATCATTGTGGATGTTAATTCATTTCCCTTATATTAGGTCTTTGAAAGAGTAATGCACCCAGTCAGTTGAAGGTTTTTCTCACATGGAGGTCCAGGTTAGGAGGTAACTGGTAGTAACAATGATGGCAGGGTTTTGCAGTGATAGTGAGGGAAACAACAACCTTCAAGCTAGCAATAGAAATTACATCAATGAGACATCTCATGTTAAGAAGTAATAGTGAGGGCATAATAACATTCAAGCCATCAATATAAATTACAATAATGATATGGTGTGGGCTTAGTAGTAACAATGAGGAAAAATACAACCTCTCCAAACATTAGAAAAAATGACAACAACAAGAGCATTGCTTAATTATTTCAAGACTCAATCAATCAAAACACTTTGAATGGCAACAAGAGCCTTCACTAAAGATTAAATTCTTTAACATAGAAAGACTTCACGCCAACTCAATCTTTGGTCAATATTTTGACCAAATCGAATCACAATTTGATTTACCCAAACCTTAAAACCTCTTCACAGGAATTTCATATTCTTATAGCTATTAATTGTTGAAGTTCTTGTTCTAGTATCAAACCCTTGCATTTATAACTTTTTCACAGAAATCACATGTAATTTCCAAATTACACAAACAATTTAATCATACACTCGTATAGAGATACCCATTAATATAACAAAGATATTTCAAATCAAAAGCATATAAAATGTTGTATTTTAATCAAACTCAGAAACATAATGCACCTTGGCCTATCACACGATATGGGAACTCACCCCTGCCCTTGCTCACTCTCTTTCTGCTTGATTCACATTTTGAAGATCCAGATCAAAGTCCAGACTATTGCATGAAATATGATGGGCATTATGATTTCTCTTCCACCATCCAATACTAATCCCAGACATGCAATTTCCAGCCACCAACTGAATAATCCTATCGATTTTCTTATGACCCACAAGCCCACAGTGAGACGAATCGTGCCCAATCCATCCACTCTGAATCCACACCGCCCCCAACAAAACCCCACAGCCAGCATGAATCCAAAACCCTTCATAAAACAACACACCCACTACACACAAAGCCAGCATTTCCATCATCCATAAACCTATCAAAAAATAAACTAACAGAGGCCCCTTGAAGAGCCCAGGCTTCTTCAACTCCCCCAGAAGCTTACGATAATCCTTAGAAACCTCAGAAACCTCGTAATCTTCATGAATGCCAATCATAAACTGATCTAAGTACTTCCACGCAGAGCCCGGATGATAAGCAATGAATGCATCCGTCACATCCTGGCCTGCCAGATTCAAAAGAGGCAGTTCCCCTCCAGGATGCTTGTCTAACCACTTACTAACATCATAAACCTTCCCACTTATTGAAATCCACAGATCTTGTTCCTTATCATGTGTTTTTAGCTCTGATGTATTGATTTTCCTCCATGAGAGACGCTGTTTCGGGCTCGAAAGATCATCCATGGCCGGTTATTTGAGGTCCCGACTCGGATCTGAATACCCTGAAAGATATATTTCTCAAATCAAATCGTTCACATACTCATTCCCACCTATTCTGATCTCGCTGGTTAAGATATCAAGTTTGCTTTCCTCGCCTACCCACAACCCCTGGTAAGAGATGGTTTTCTCTCCTCGCTGAGGGAGATCTCACTGGTTAAGCCCCTGAACCCCCGGTTGGAAAGAAAGAACTAAACTCTATTTCCCAGCCAACAGAAAAGAAATATCCAATATCTGAGAGCTTCCCTACCAAAAACCCAGCACGATTGATTCCCAATTTAGTTGAGGCACGCCAGTTCGAACGAGGAGCTAAGCAGCCAGTTGCCTTCCAACCAGCCAGCCGGAACCAGCCAGCCAAGAGACAAAACAGTTAGGCCAGCCCAAAGGCTCCATCCTTCACCCCCAGGTTAACTCCCAGCATACAAAATTCACAAAAAAAAAACAAACATAACCGCGCGCGCTGAACAAAATTCACAAAAAAATCAAACATAACCGCGCTTAAACTCTTGGCCGTCGCTGTATCGACACCTTGACCGTTGTAAAAAGTTAACAAAAGGTGGTGCCGTCGCTATAAAGACGGTATGGCATGGATACAGCGACGAAAGTCGGGGCTTCCTTAAAAAAAATTGTAAAAATGTATAATTTACCCTTGATTTTTCCACGAAAGTAAAACTAACGTGGCAAAATTGATCACTTGTACTAGTGGCTGTAAAAGCCTCACTCTGTGGATTTTGTTTAAGTCCGTGAGTACATTTACTGAATTAGACTCTTCAGTTTTGTTATCTCTGTTGTACATTTTAATGCCAGTAGGGTGTTACCCTAACTTGAAAATATATAATAAGTATTTGCTGTTTCTTTAAAGAAAAGGACATCTTTTATTTATAATGCACTTCAGTAATTTGTTGGGTTATTGTTTATGTTGTATAATGGTTGGTTAAGCTCTGTGAGTCAAGCATATTACTATTTCTCTGTTGGTTATTTCCTACGCGATAATGCAATTGAGTTTTACCCTGTAATATTATTTAATTTTCAAATGCTAGGGTTTCTGTACATGGTTTTTATATTAGTTTGTTTTATTATGAAAAACTGTAAATGTTGTTATATAAATTTAACCTTTGGAATATAAGAACTTCATACTTTAGTGATGTACTTGTGTAACTATCAGTTACATCCTTTGAGTACAGAATTTATATTTTATTTAATGTTTACTATTATAGAATGAGAACATTACTTTATTTACATATTAATATTGTTATTGTAAGTATACACATTATCTATGTATTTAGTTTGTTTATAGATATAAAATAATAAAGTGCTTTGTCATTTTAATCTTATACCATCTGTACTAAATATTTTATATGAGGTTCCTTCAGTATTCGGTATTATTATATTTAGGTTATAATAGTAGTATTTATAATATAAAAGAAGGAATGATACTATCTATGTTATGACCTGTAAACTATATGATAGTATTTGTTTATATTTCTAGAAGATAGGTTAGTAAATATATATCTTATGTAAATTCTGTTAAATAAATGAAAAGTTATTTACATCGCAGTGTAATTAAAAAATCTTACATATATTAGTTTTAGCTCTAGAAAATAATTCTAAAGAAAAACAGTCTATCCTCCCTCTCAGTTTGAATGTTATAAAAGGAGAATACAATATTTATTTAATTCTATATAGAAAAGAAATAACCTGTAGAAATAAAAGGCATTCTAAATTAACCTAATACAACATATTTTATCTTTTATATCTATACTCTTCCTTTGTTTCAAGTAGATAAAAAGGTTTCGAAAATGAATACTGAAAAAGAAACTGTTCATTTACCAAACATACTACTAACAGTAAAAAGATATAACTTCTTTCTTTGTTTTTAAAATCTGTCATTCATAGTCTAGGTGTCTAACCCTACTCCTTCTCCATACACAGAATGTTGTTTCTCCTGATAGTAGAATAAAAGTAAACATTCCCTTAATCGAACTAACATTGCATCATACATCCTTCATATAATTTCACCACCTGTGATGGAGTACGATCTGGATCACTCCAGATGAGGAAAAACACAGGTGGGGTTTGTCTTTCATTAAACATAATTTCATTACTAAACAAACTGAGTTATCTTATCCTCTAAGTTTCTACATCATAAACTGCAAATGCATCATTCGGTCATACACAGATAATAAAACAGAAATTAAATAATAACAGAACCTGTTCTTAGATCTTGGATGACAACAGCAATGGGAGGCCGTTCCTCCCTACCAACTCGTAGAGAGCGCTCAAACAGCGACTCCTCAAGACCCCCAAGCTTGCTCTGGTCTCCCTGGCTGGAACTAGGTGCAGCAATAATCAAGTACTAGTCCTGAGACTCCATACCAGTCCTGAACCTATCAGTCAATTTCTCTCAGCTAGCAAGTTGTATCAGACCAAGTTACTGGAGCTTTTCTCTTAGAACACCTTCCTTACAGTTTTCCCTTTTCCCCAATGAATTCCTTGAAGTGCATTCCTCCTGAATGATTCTTCTCCTAGAAAATATCTGAGCAGCCTCAACTCTCTACATTGGGTACTTTTAAAAGATTGCCTAGGTCTTTTTGGGTTAGTTGTCATTTATTGAGCCACCTGCTCTAATCCCACTTTCTTGGGGGATCATGACCCCAAATGTAGGGAAGTTGCCACCTGCAACATAGGAAGTGTTTGAGGATGTTGCCACTTGTCTTTTTCTCTCCACCTAGTTCCTTCCACCAGTTTGACCAGTAACACTCTTATTAACAGCTCTCCCAAGCTATTGTCTCCACTTTTTATTTATTAAAAATAAAATATTCAGAATTACATTCCACTTCTTTTGACTCTGTTGAGTCATCAGTTCCTACTTAGCATTAAATTTAACATAATGTCTTAGGAAATCAAATTAAAAAAATTGACATTATTTTACAAAATTGGGGTATGTGACAATTCCATTAACCGTGCATGTGAGACATACTAGGGGTATGGAAGAAATTTAAGAGGCCACAACCTCTCAAGGAAGCTATGCAACCCACATTTCTTGCAGCAAGGGAATCGTCGTTATCATGTTGTCTTTCTTTCCAAGTAACCATTTTTTGACCAAATGAACCTGCCAAAAACCATTAAAAACCTATTTAGAAGCATATCCAATCATAAAAAATGCTTGCAATCTCTTATTTTTGCTTGGCCATGTGTTTTTTGGACCTCACAGCTGGAATCACACCTGTCCCTTTAAGACAGAGTGGTGCCACCACCTAAGCAACACTAAAACCCCTCGGTTCTTATTGGGCACCACTATTCCCATAAAGGCTAGAGGCGGTGCCCGCAAAATGTGTTTTAGGGTTGCTCACGGGGCTCCAAATCTCAACCCAAATAAAAATGGAAACTATGAAAAGAAAAAGAATTGTTTTAGCTTTTACTTGAATCCAATGATGCAAAAAATGGACAGTTGATACTCTCGCAATCTCTAGCTGAAGATTTGGCTCCAAATCCCCCAAAATGCTCTCCAAGGTTTGGTAAATAGTAAATAAATTGGTTTTTACTATTCACTTAGCTTTTATAACATGTTTTTAGGATTTTTTAATGTTTTTATATCATTTTTTATAAAAATAGCCTTTAATATAGTTCATAAAATTCATTTTTCGAATATTTTGGGACATTGATGGTCGTTTTTAAGCCTTGCAAGGGAAAAAATAAGAAGTAGTGTCTATGGGGAAGTTTGTTTTTGAATTTTTTGTACTTCTGAAAATGGAAAAGGTCCATGAGCATTTGTTTCGACACTTTGGTCATGCTCCTAAAACCTAAGTATCAAAGTTTTGAGTCTTTTTCCTATTCTTTTCCGACTTGTAAAACCATTTATTGTGAAAAGAGACCTAATGGAGTCTCCTTTAAAATCTTTTTAGACTCCCTAAATATGAAAAGATTGTCGAGTACCTGTCTTCTTCATGCTCATAAAATTATTTGAAGAGTTGTCTTTCCGACAATAGTTTATCTCTTTTTTGGTTTGGGTCGACTATTTTACGAAAAATGATCCCTTTGGAATCTTCTTCTGTCTTCGTTCAGACTCTCTAAACATGAACGATGCTGAGTTTACTTTCAATTGATTCGTTAAACTAAACACTGAGAGACCCTCTTTTGGGAACAAACTCCTCATTTCTCAGGTTCGTAAAACATATGAGTTTGGACTTGTCCAAAGGATGAGCTAAAATGAGTGTTTGTTACCCTCTTTGAACTCGTAAAAATGAAAAGAGGCACTCATCAATCATGATGGGGAAATTAAGGGAAGGGAATCAATTCATTTTTACAAATAATATGGTAGTTTGTCGTCACCTTTTAACATGGCACTTGTCTGCATTTCATTCAGTCAATTGGGTAAATCAGCTTGTCTCTGAGTCAATCCACTTTCATGAGTCATGTCACTCCTTTGAGTATTTCAAAAGAATGCATTGTCCATTGTCACATCATGTTCTACCTCGTCGAGTCAATGCTACCAAGTCTTTTGTCGTGTCTCCCAATGTTCAAAGGGAAGTTGAAAGTTTACCTCTGCAATCAAAAAAATCTTTGTTTCAGTACCTTTTGAGTCAGTCCTATGGTTACATTATCTACAATAATCCAAAACATTTTTTCAAGTTTCATGTCGTCGATGTGGGATTCATCATGGCACTCCTTAGACGGGGCTATTCCTATCAACATCAACTCATTATTCGAGAATTGGTCTTAGAAACAAGTTTAGTACCTTGATATCTATATTCCTCAATGACATATTCTCTCGCTTTCGACATAGGTTTACATCATTGACCTTTGATCGATAGACTCAAGTGAGTGTTCGACATCAAATCATCTATTCACACTTAGTAGTTTGTATTAGGGTACCTTGGGAATCATTGACATTAATGGTGATCTCCCTCACACTTGTTAATGGTTCACATCATTGATCAGCAATCAAGTGGTTTCTACCATGTTCGACTTCAGATCATTGTAATCACATGGATAGAATCGTACTTTGTGGAATATGAGACGAAGACCCTAGGAATCCATCAAAGCACTCATAGGTTTCTCCCTAGGTTTCGATGGAGTATATTGTATCAAGTCCCAGCATGGATCCACATATGTATGGTTGTGGATGTGCTCAAATTTTTGTTTATTTTGACATAGATCTATAGTGTATTTCTGGTAGCTATTTCCCAAGCTTGAGTCTTTTATCACATGGATCTACGCTGTATTCTAGTAGCCATGGTTGTTAATCTCTCTCATGGATTTGCCTTATATTGGTCTGCAGCCATGATGAGGACACATTTGTTCATGAGTCAAAAGTATTGATGTATTGCAGATGCCTAGTTGTTGATCTTCGATCAAGGCGATTCTTGCCTCGAAGTGATAACTGCCTCTTTCAAAGCTCTCGCCTATCGTATCCCTCTAGCCTCATGCTTTGGTGGGAATTCTATTACACATAAATCTCATCATTAGCATGTGATGAGACCCCAAACATAGTATTTTTCCCTCAATCCCAATTCATGAAGTAAAATCTTGATCCAGATATCAATCCTGCATATCAAAATCCAGCACTGCTTCTCCTCGTTAGTCAATAAGCAGTACCTTCTTCAACACCACCTATAATATATTGGCAGTAAGTGGTGGCACCACTTATACCCTTTTTAAAATGCATGGTTCTACCCTGCACTGCTCTGTCATACTGAGGAAGAAGAGGTGCCTTTGGTAAAAAGGTAAAAAAGAGAGGCTTCCATGAAGCTTCTCGAAGGAAGGCTTCATGGATCCCTTATCCCTACACCTAAGGACCACCTGGGGTCAAGATCCATCCTTCTAGGATCTCCTATCCACCTCACCAACCATTTCCTCAACCATCCCTATCCTCCAAAGGACTATAAAAGTAGGCTCATATCCATGGATGAGGGGGAGAGCAAGGTTATGCTAGTGCATTGTTATTCTACCCTAGATCATTAGGGTGAGCTTAGGAGGAGAAACCTTGGAGCTATCAGGGACAAGATATTGGCATTGTGAAGGAGCTTATTGACACTAAGGCATAGGTTGTAACTTCTTCTTCTTTATCTAATGCAAAATTGGTTCCTTTCCCATAAAGTATATTGTGCTAATATCATATATTTTATTGTTATATTCCTTAGTCACTAGAATAGAATAGTGGAACATTTTCTAGTGCTCTTTGATCTTGTGTGTTGGTTTCATGTGATCATGCAGGTACATCAGTGAAGCGCTAGTATTGTAGGAGACAACCACACATTTCATCAAAAGACCTTTATTCTAGATCTCCACCCATTATAGGGAAAGTCTTCCAATTCTATTGTGTACTATCTGTTCTAGATCTGAACCATTCAGACTAGAAGAACAACTCCTGTCTGCAGGAGGTGTATTTTTCCTATTAACAAACGCCCAGAAAACATACCTAGAAAACGTACAGAAAAGTTGCAGATTGAATATGATATTGTAAATTTCAGCAGTAGAGCTACTGAGAGGTTGATGGAAGTAGTGGAGAAGACAATAGACAAATGTGCATAATTTTTCAGGAAGATATTTATAAATCACAACAAATGTTTGACTCCTTCAGCACAAAGGCTACCAAAATTTACAGAGCATGAAGAACACTTAAAACAACTGAAGGATAAGCTACAAGAAGATGAGTTAAATATTCAGTTGGTTAATGTTTATATGCAAAGGTGGTAAAGAGTCTAGTGGCCCAAGAAGCAGTTAGTAAGTGTCTACTACAAGATCTACTGAGAGTGACCCCTGCAAGAGTAGTAGACATAAAGGGCCAGCTGGCTAAACATGAGGCCATGGTCAGATTTCTAGAGCCCACAAAGTTCGAGAAAATTTCCTTAGATGCTTCAGCCTGGAAGCAATTCATAGATAGTTTGACTGGGTCCGCTTCAGTAATTTGTCCTATTCACACATGGATATAATTGTAATATTTTGTATTTACTTTTTGAACACACTAGAGACAAACGTTATGTAACTGAAATTTAAGGAAACCCAAAGGGTAGGGAGACCAAAGGTCATTTTGTAATGTATAAATATAGATAGTTTGAATGAGAGAAGGAATTTTCTAGCTTTCTTATGTGAACTACTTGTTTTAAGAAGAACTACTTCTTGTTATAAAAAGAGGATCAAAATTCTGCTGGAGAAGGAGTTGTTTAAGTTTCAAATGCATGTTGTGTATATGGTTGGATATGGAACTATTTATCCTTTAGCTTAATACACAAATATGTGATATCGTTCTAATGTCTAGACTATTCTTATGTTGTGAATGATTTCATTTCCTTGCTATGAATCTTATGCAGCAAATTAGTAATGAATGTTTTAACAAACACTGAGTTATCTCTATGTTAATTTTTCTGTTGTGTTTATGTATTCCGAATTGATCAGCTATCTATAAAATTCTTTGTGCAAAAATGCAGTACATTACTCATATAAATAGTAATATTTCTCCCTAGGGATAGTTTAGATAGGTTAGATTAGTTGTTATTTTATTTCTATAGTTCGGGGACAGAGGGGGTAAGACAGGAGGTAAGAACCTACGCATCACATTGTGAAGCCTTTGTTTCCTGTTAAATTGCAGTTAATTTAGGCACTTGCATATCATTTATAAAACATAAAAACACATAAACGGTGGGCCGGGCCGCAACCGGTAAAATAGATTTAAAATTTTCTTTTAACTTTATGGTAGTCGGGCCATTAACCGGACGGATTCCCCATACCAAACGATAAGCAATTTATTTGGGAACGGTTATTAGGGAGAATCCCTACTGTAGGTAACTTGGATTTTCCAGGCATCAACACAGTTCTAATTTGTCGTTAATCCTTTGATTTTACAAACTTATTTGTTGTATTAAATTGGAATAAACATTTTTTCGTCAACTCGTGTATGCTCTTTTCCTCTATGGGCTTTTCCTGGTTATTGGGAAATCAAAAGCAGTTTTTGACACTTTCTAACTTCTTCACATTAATCTAATAATTCATTAATAAACTCAACCCCCCTTAAAAACATTACGAAAATTCAACGTACGATAGTTGAATATTGTGGGAAATTTTCTCAAAGGAAGTGGTAACAACTAAGTAGTGACCTCGAGATATAGTCAGGCTACATCCTTGTTGGTGTAGTGTTGGACACCTTCTCAAAGAATTCAATTCAGCCTACATTTCTAAGTGAGGAACCACTTTAGTAATATTCCGGACACATTCTCATTACTTCCAGTATATCGAGAATTCCATTCCCATAATTCAACTCATCTCTTATTAATTAAAACTAACCAAGACACATTTGCAAAACATTTTACTTCAACAACATTAATTCACTTTGACTCCATTGGCACTGATATGATCTACAATTATTTTATTCTCACTTTATGTGTTGATGTTATGCTGCTAAATATTTAATTGAATTTGCATACAATATTGTATCAGAGTTTACTTCAAAAAAACTCGTAAAATACTTACTTCCATCAATAACAATTAAAAATTAAAGATCCTTAGACAACTCTTTCTTAGGGACCACTCCCCTTCGCTTCATTAGGAATTTGGCCTAAACGGAGGAGTCAAGATCAAGTGACAATAATTCACTCGAGACTTTCCCCAAAGGACACACCTAGTAGATTGAATATTTTTGTTTCACTTAACCCCCAGGTGTGTGAAAGGTAGCAACATGACACGAAGTCATTCATCCTCATCGATCACAAAATTGACAAAACAAAAAGAGGGTAAAAATTCAAATTTAAACAATTGCAGTCAAAGCCAAAGAAAAAGAAGACATGAAAAACATAGACGGATGTTATAAATCATTCCACCATGCATGAAAAATTCATTTTCAACCAAATTCAAAGTTCAAATAAGTTATTAGAAAGAGGCTTTTAAAGTTAGTCAAGCAAGTCATAAACCATCTAGGTATTATTTGAAACAATGCCAAGGTAATATAAAGAACCAAAGAGGATAAAAATACTCATTCCATTGAATTTCATACACCAACCTTAGTTCTCAATAGTATATGCTCAAACACCCTTAAAATTCACCTTCCTTCCCCAACCTTGGCATGCCATCGATGATTTATTGACTTCTTTGTTGCAACGTAGCAGTGACTCTTAGTTTCTGACCACAACTGTGGTGATTTTTCACCTTCTCACCACAACAGTGACTTTCTTCTTGCCGCAATGGAAATGACTTTTCCAAATCTCAACGTAATGTTGGAATCTTTTCATATCTTCTACCGCAATAGCGACAACTTTTCCTATCTTTGCTGCAACATCAACGGCTTTATCCAATCTCACCGCAACTACCATACTTAGCCATTCTTGAAAAATGGATATGTACTCTCTTCAAACTTCTTCTTGGAAATGCTTTAAGATTTACCCTCATATGAATGTCTTATGTAACTTAGAAGGAGAAACATAGGTTTATAAGGAAAAGCAAAAAGGTGGAAATCACACCAAAAAATATCCAAACATCTTTCAAACTCGGAAAGGGAAGGAAAAGTTAGGATTGGAGATAAGGATTAGGTACCATGCATAAAATACTTGAGAGAAATAGAAAGAGCCTCATAAACTCAAACTCAATCCACTCAATAAACTATAAAATCCATATCATTGTTCATGTCAAAGCAAGTCTTCAGAGAAGAGGAAAACAACTAGGTCAACGTAGTCCCAATAATTCTTTCAAGCACCATAGAAGCATCAATGAATATTAATATGAAAGTACCGATGGATATTCAAGCTGTTGGGATTTTTTCATATAGTCATCATTTACATATAGATATACGTGACACTCTTGTTATCACGAATCTTGTAGTTTCCCCATAGAGTGATCCTATCTAGGATGGAAGAGGAAAGGAAACTAAATTTGTGACCTACGATATCCAAGACCTCTAAAAGAACTCAGATGTCACGCCAATCAAGGATATCGTCACTTTAGAATCAGTGAAAGTACTAAGTCCAGGCGACATCCCTATAACCAAGACACCTAAAAATGAGGAAGGAAAGTAGATAGTCCATGAAAAATTGATTGAATCTGTTAGTAGTATTTTTAAGTATAGTTTTGTATCATTACTAAGAGAATAAGAGTGTATGAGTAAAAATCCCCAATTTACCCTAGGATTTTGATCATGGAAATTTGAATCTAGGGGTAAATTGTGCAATTAATAAAAATTGGACACTTGGATTGATTGCTAGGTGTAAGATAAGGTGATTAGAGGTGAAAATAGCAATACTGTCACATACCCCAATTTTGTAAAATAATTTTATTTGTTTTAATTTGATTTCTAAGACATTATGTTAAATTTAATGCTAAGTAGAAACTGATGATTCAGCAGAGTCAAAAGATGTGGAATGTAATTTTGAATATTTTATTTTTAATAAATAAAAAGTGGAGACAATAGCTTGGGAGAGCTGTTAATAAGAGTGTTACTGGTCAAACTGGTGGAAGGAACTAGGTGGAGAGCAAAAGGACAAGTGGAAGCATCCTCAAACACTTCCTATGTTGCAGGTGGCAACTTCCCTACATTTGGGGTCATGACCCCCCAAGAAAGTGGGATCAGAGCAGGTGGCTCAATTAATGACAACTAACCCAAAAAGACCTAAGCAATATTTTAAAAGTGCCCAATGTAGAGAGTTGAGGCTGCTCAGATATTTTCCAGGAGAAGAATCATTCAGGAGGAATGCACTTCAAGGAATTCATTGGGAAAAAGGGAAATTGTAATGAAGGTGTTTGAGAGATAAACTGCAGTAACTTGACCTGATACAGCTTTCTAGCTGAGAGATTTGACTGACAAGTTCAGGACTGGTATTGAGTCTCAGGACTAGTACTTGATTATTTGCTGCACCTAGTTCCATCCAGGGAGACCAGAGCAGGCTCGACGGTCTTGAGGAGTCGATGTTTGAGCGCTCTCCAGGAGTTGGTAGGGAGGAACGGCCTCCCATTGCTCTTGTCGACCAAGATTTAAGAACAGGTTCTGCTATTTACTATTTTCTGTGTTAATATCTGTGTGTGATTGAATGATGCATTTTCAGGTTATGATGTAAAATTAGAGGATAGAATATCTTAGTTTGTTTTTTAATGAAATTATTCTTAATGAGAAACAAATCCTACCTGTGTTTTTCCCCATCTGGAGTAATCCAGATCGTACTCTAGCACAGGTGGTGTATTTAAATGAAGAAAGTATGATGTAAATATAAAATAAGATGTTAGCTTGATTTTGAAAATGTTTTCTTTTTTTTGTGATCAGTTCTGTACATGGAGTAGTGTTATACCTAGACTGTGAATGCCAGGTTATTAGAAAAGGAAAGGAAGCTATATCATTATACTAACAGTAGTATGTTTGGTAGATAAAAACAGTTCTCTATACAACATTCATTTCACTAATCTTTATATCTATTTTGAAATCAAAGGAAAAGAAATAATACTTAAAATATGTAGTGTTAGGTTAAATAAGAATGCCTTTCAGCTCTACAGTTTATTTCTTTCTTGTTTAGGGTAAATAACCACTGTATTTTATAGCAATCAAACTGCAAGTAAGGATAGAAAAACTTGATTTAATTTTAAAGATAAAACTAGTGGACTAAGATTTTATTTAAGGCTGGTAATGTAAATGATTCATTCATTCTATCTAGCTAAACTTAAGTAAGATCTACAGCTATTAACCTGGATTTTATAGAATTTAAACAAACACTACAATATATTTCTTAGGAAAGAACATAGATAGTTTGTTATTTCCTTTATTTTATAAATACTAATATTATAACATAAATAGGGTAACACAGAATACAGAAGGGTCTTCTTATGAATTATTTAGTATAGAGAGCATAAAAATACAACAATAAAATACTATTTCATTATACACCTATAAATAGACTAATTACTAAGATAATGTATATAATTATAGGAACAATAATTGTATGTAAATAAAATAACATTCTTATTCCTTTATAATAAATAACAAGTAAATATAATTTATGTACTTAAAATATGTAACTATCAGTTACATAAGTACAATTCTAAGAATATTAAATTACACAATTCCTGAAGGTTAACGAATACAAAACAATATTTATAACCTTATTAGAACAGATTGAGTTAAGGTAAGTTCATATAAAAACATTATACAGTTATCCCAAATAATTTATAGGGTAAATTTAAATATATTAACTTGCAGGAATTAAACTAACAGAGTATAGACATGCACGATTCACCGAGCTCAACCCTCATTATACAATATAAGCAATAACCAAATAAACTACAATATTACATTGTAAATAAAAGATAATTTAAAGAAACAGTAAATACATTTTTCATATCACCAAGTTAGGGTAAAACCCTAGTATATCAAAATTTACAACAGAGGTAATAAACTGAAAGAGTTTAAGCTCTTTATAATGCCTCTCAGTTTCAAAGAAAAATTAACAGAGTAAGGATTTACCGGCCTTCCCTCACCTATACATTTTTATACACAAAATCTAGTAGCAGAAATGAAAATTTACAGTCATGGCCTAAGCCGGAAGCCCCGCATAAAGCAAGGGTTACCTTTAACAAAAAACAGTGAACTAGTTAACCCAAGTAAACCAAAACCACGAGGGTTTTGCAGGCCACGGAAAACAACCATCAAATGTTCCATAAGGGATTGAACAAGGACAAACTGCCATGGGTTATCCAAGGCTTATCGTGAGCAAGCGCTTTTCCCAGCCTTGCATCAACCACGCAGAAGGATAGGTCAACACCTGTGTAACATCAAACATAAAAATTGTTAATATCTTGATTTATATAAGCTGAAATGTATCAAAACAAGATAACGAAGATGATAATAGCAGTTCTTACCTCAAAATTCCATTTAAATGTAACCACCCACAAGCAGTAGTGTAGCTACCAATGCAAGGAGGAACCCAACCTTCATCTGCCACAGGAAATTTGGAGTTTACTAACGCAACATTAACCAGCGAAGGCCCAAAAGATGGAACGACAAGGAAAGCAGGTGTAAACACTTGGGACGAAACCTTTCCAACCCTAAAACCCACTCTACTGCGAAACCCTGCGACCAAACAAAACTCAAGAGGTGAAGCCACAACGCTCACTACCGAGCCGCGGGAGAATAAGACACTTGCAGACTGAAGATTACTAAAAGGAGCAAGTAGCGAAGGATTAACCCTGAAGGAAAACCAACAACCCAGTTCCAACAGCAATCAAAATGTTTACAACTCTTCTCTATTGAACGTGCAGGGTGAGCTCACAACATACAGGAGACAAAGAAGCCGAGCCGGGAGACTTCTAGCGACAAGTTGCAAAGCGACAGGGTGGGCAGCTAACACAGTAGCAGAGTGGTCGGAGGCTGAAAAAAACGGGGAAATAACAACTTTAGGGTTCATCAGTGCCTTATATCTACATAACACTTGGCTATGATGAGTCCACGTACTCAATCGAGATTATTTGCATGTAGTGGGTGAAATTATATAGTCTCGGAGTGAAATCAACAAACAAATTATTATTCCAATCACTTGGAGATTCGAAGTTTCTATAAGGATCGATACCCCAAGGTCAACCTAGCTTGCACGCTGGAATGTAAACAACAACACATTAATATATTGTTAGGTATTAAACTTATTAAGGGTATAGTCAACACTATGACCCATCTATTGTACAAACACGATGATCATTCTTTCCAACGACTATAAATCTATCGAAGATTAGGGTTATAACATGGCAAGGTTATAATCTTTTACGTGACCTAGCACATTATGCAAGCAAGGGACGCATATAATAAATGGTTATCAAACTTTAGATCAATGTTTAACCATAAAATCACCATGGGCGCTGTCTATTTTATGACCCCTTTCATGTTATACATTGCAAAGTATTCGCTCAATAAACAACTATAACTCTATCCCAAATTATACTATTTGATGTTTATAAAGGAAATTCATAAAATCAATTTATGGTAAATATCCTTCTTGCTAGTGTTAGCCTCATTTTCCTTTGAATATTTAATTATTAAACTAGTAAGGCTTGCAATTGAGCATGTTAAGTCTTAAAATGTTTAAGGGGCTTGACATTGGAATTTTAATGATTTATTAACCATAACTGGATAATATTTTCCAAGTAAATTATGTGTAGAGGAATTTAATTCATCAACACTATTATAGTCTAATTGAAAGTAGTATGTAATGAGGATATAATCCCTTTAAAACTTCAAGCTTTGGAAGATGGGTTAATAGTATAGAAACTTATTAACTATTGCACATTACGTTCACATCGCAAGAAGTAACCAAAATTTATTATGACATAAAGGGTTTATGTTCACAATTTAAGATAAAACCTTAAACATAATAACCCTGCCATCTTTAGTCTGTGAGTAAAGAAATATTTAAGGCGTTTACACACGACGACTATGGTAAACACTGATAAACACCGAAGAGATTAGTACGCATTAAAAACTATAAATTACAACTAGAGAGAGAAAGCAACTGTCACCAATACTGATAGGACTGAATCTCGTTTCCATGGCATCTTTAAAAAGAATAACAATTTAATGGTTTTACCTCATAAAAGCATTTGAAATTGAATAGCATTTATATTCTTTTACTGAGCTATCATTTTTGCAACAAACATATATCTGTATGCGTAATGATTATTGACAAGCAACACCGGATCTTTCTTACCTGTAAATCTGTAAGAGCGGGTAAACTTTCTGCGTTAGCTGAAAAGCTAAGTAAGCCCAGAATACCAAGACAGTTCCACCTTGTGGTCGCAAAGAAAAACAAGTCATTAAACTAAAAAAGAATTATTCTATAAGATAAACATAATCAAGTAGATAATTCAGATTATGAAATCATTAACATATAACTAATTAAAACAATTAGTTGACTTCATTAATGAAGATTATCTGTATTTTTAAAATTTTAAATTTTTCAAAAATTTTGGGATTTTGACAAATACCCAGTTTGTGGATCTAAAAATACCCACTCCTCCTAAGGAGGGCGTCTTTCCCTACGATGCAAACCAATGTGTTAGTTGGGAAAATGGAGTCCGATGATCATGAATATTTATACTTAGGATTTTTATGATTATTCCAAATTGGTTTTTAAGTTTTACACCCGTTGCAAACTAAAACCTACAGATCTAAGAAATGAGGGTTTTATGATTGGAAAATGCAACCCCAATTAGATACTGAGAAAAAGGATAGATATTACCTGGGAGAAATGTACCTGATGTTTTTGAGGATGAATGTCAAAGTGATGAATATTATTTTTTCAGAGATCAAGCGAAGAAATGATGAAAATATAGCTTTGCTGAAATCGCGCAATTAAGCCAAATGCGCCCTCTCTCATGCCATACCAAGTAAATAACAATGAGAATGGAAAGAAAAATGTCAAATTCTAGCAAGAAGTGAAAAAATCGGAGAGTAATAAATCGTAAGAGAGAAATACTCCCTGTAACCACCAACCCAGAAAGAAGAGCAAGATGGACGTCTCCCATAGGTCCTCCCCTCTCTAAATCGACTTCTTTGTTAGACAAATAAAATGGATCCAAAAAAATATGCCACATATTCATCAATAATGTCCAATGCAAACGATAAATAATTTCAGTAAATCACGAAGAACATTCTTCAATCATCCACAAAAGACAAGATATCCTAGAAAAAATTCTATATTATTCTTCAAGAGCTAATGGTGCCAAATTTCCTAATGGGATACAATGCGTGGATCTCGTATTTATATAGATTTTGAGCGATGCGAACCCTAACTTAATTTTACATCCAACAGTTGATATGATAACATAATCAACGATGGAGATCAACTTTACATGGATCAAGAGTAGATCAAGGGGGGCACACTTTTTCCCTGATAATGCCTTGTCTAAGTCAAAACATAGGATAACATAAGACATAGCATGATAATACATAAAAGGGGGTCATTATGGGATTAATTCTCCCTAGGCTGCATAAAAACACCAAATCATAAGATATAACAATGTGATACATCATATAGCCAAAGTGAGGGGCGCCCCTTGGGGGGCGTCCTCACTAACTGAGGCAAATAAATCATCTTGGACCAAATGTTGACTGAAATTGATGAAGAAGTGTCCAGAGAGACATAATACATCATATACTTATATTTCCTTTCCATTTCATTTACCACACAAGCCAAATCGATTTTCCCAGTGGTTTCCTAGTTCATTTTTTGATGGCACAATCTCTAAAAATCATAAAAATCATCATATCTTCCTTCGGGATGAGAACTGGGGAAAATTGTCTGCATAAGTGTATTTGGAGACATATAATAATGGTATAAGTGATTACCCATACCCCCTAGAACACTATGGTGCTCTATCAGAACCAAAATCACTGCAATAATAATATAATCTGACCAATAATAAAATGATAATAATCATTGATCATGCAATCTAAGGCCGAACTTTGAAAAATGAAACAACATTATTGGTCCTTGGAATGTTTGGAATAAATATAAGCTCTATCAAAATTTTAGCCACTGCCTTGGGAACCGTGTTTGACTTGGTCAACTGAGTTGACTAAGTCATAGTACCCAAACTGCAGGTGAGATGCTGAATTGAGCTAAACCTGCATGCATCCAATGTAAGAAATGCTCCAAAATGTATATTAAAACCCAATTTAAATAATGTCATTCAGAATCATAGTGATAATAATAATGATCACAACAAAAAAAAAATACCTGTTTTTTGAGTAATTATCGAATATTTTGGAAGTCTCTTGCATATCTCATACTTACAAAGATTCAACAATCTGCTAGTGTTGGGTGAAAGTGAGAAACAAGGATAAGGTAAAATGGAAATGAATTATAATGATTTTGACCATACAATCTCTCAGAATGATGAAAAGTACACACAACTACTATGGCATATGCATGAAGGATAAACAATAGGGAATGGTGGTGTCTCACAAGTGGATGAGTTGATCTTAAAAGAGTCCATTCAAATTTAACAACATGTCTACAACTCATATCCAAGCTAAAAATCAATCTATGTGAGGATCTTTTCTAGGACCCTTGTGTTGAGTACACAAGAAACTATAGTGAAGGGATCCTAAGGGACACTTAGAATTAGTTGTCCCTTACTCCATCTCACATCAAAACCCATAGGGCCTGTGAGGAATTAATCATTACATCTCAATAAGATGGCCAACAGCCTTTAGATTTAGAATTTATTTATCCACTGCTTTATTGGGCCTTTCACAATTTCATTTCATATCCCTTTTTGAGTTGTGTCTAAAGACACAGTTTGCAACTTTATTTAAGGGCTTTCATTTCTCAATATATAGCATATAACACATAATACATGTAATGACGATGGACATATTGCTTCAAGTTTTAGTTTACACTCTTCGAGTAACTAGGGGGGATATCCACAGTTGGGAGAAAACATTGGGGAAACCGACCAGAAAGGTCTAGGCTTCAAAACCCAACTCACCTAACATCAAGAACCAACACCGTCGAGTTCTCCTATCCCAAAATGATCAAGGCTTTGACAAGTTTTGTTGCACAACTAAAAGCCAAAACACAAAACAACATGGGATCCATCATGCACAGAGGTCAAATTAGGGAATATTATCTTCAATCTCATAGGTTTCAGTTGATCATAAGTCATGGGAAGAAGAAAAATTATGGATGAACTGGATAGATGGGGAGAAGTGATACATGGAGCTAGCAAAGAACTAAAGTTTAAAGGTTGTGTAAAGTATGGCATAAACAATAGTCTTCAAAATTAGAATGTTTAATCATTCTCAACACAAGTTTAAGCATTAGCACACATGTAATATAATCACAGGTCACCATGATCATCCTAACATACCAAGCTTATGTGTTTAACATACATCAAAGAGAAAAATCCAAACAAGGAGCCATATACCTGATCTCACCAAATGTATGTCTCTACTTGATATTCCCATATGTATCTGTGTGTACCTTATATACTACTCTACTCGAATAAACTAGGTCACCACTGAAATCATCTCAATGGACAAGGAGATATCAGTCTTGGAAAGGAAGCAATCTAAAACTATTGATGAACAAAGGATTTGGATGGCTCAAAAACCTCAATGATCCATGTTATAACCCCATCTTAATGAATAGCTCGGAATAATAAAGATATCAATCTGTATGTCGCATCATGGTATCCCAACTGCAATATATACATGATAACAACTCTTAAACCTAAAATTTAGTAGTGGGGGCTACTTTTCAATCACAAGATGAGAAAAGTATGGGAAGTTGTTGTGGCCACAACAGGTGGCTACAGTGTTCAAAGTTGCTTATCTCAAGCCCAAATTTCCTAGAACATTCTCAAAATGGAGATTGAGGAGAGTTTGATGCTTACTCTTAATTTTTTGTGGTTGTTGTGACTCTATCCAAACTCAGAACACTGATCTATTACTATTTTATTGTTGATTCAAAGGCTACTTCAACAAATAGTACCCTTTGTTGTTACAGAGTAAGTCTAGATATGTCGAATGAATTTCTCCATGTGCCTTAATGGACACCCATACAAAATGGGTGGTAACAACATGCATATTTAAAATGTTGAAATAAATATTAGTTAGATTCCACTAACTTGCTTACTTGTGAAGGAACAAAATGTTGAATATATAGGCTACCTCAATTAGTTTGACCCACTATATCAAGGAAAATTTTGTTGTTAGGTTTATGGTTCTAATTGAAATATGGTTGTAGTGGATTTTACTTTTGTTGGGTTACCAACTGCTATTATGGTTGGCTATTGAGATAGCCTCCATCTATATGTTTTAGGGAAGAGGGGGGGTTCCATTAGATTTTCCATAGAAATATGTGTGTGTGTGTTAATTAACAAGGTAGAATAACATGTAAGCATTGAAGTTATTATCATTACCTACATAATTTGAAATTATTCTCTTCCATATTTATTAAAGGTGAAAAGTAAAGTAAATAATGGACACTCCATGTGAAGCTAATAGAATTTACCCATATATGTTAACTTTTGGGTTGTGAGGTTCATGGTGAAACATTATTTAACTATTTGTATCTTTGACATTTTATATTAATGGCATTCAAAGAGTTTGTACAAGTTGTTGCTTGACCTTGGACTTGGTGTTACATGTGGAACATTCTTTTATGAGGTGGTTATCTTATGTGGCATTAATACATTCTATATGGTTCACATGTTGAGGAAGATGATTTCTTGCATGGGCATTGGATATGTTGAAATATTGTGACTTCAAAGGATATTCTAAATGTATTTTACTAATGTAACCCAAGGGAGATGTTATTATTCCTCCGATGGGGTGTTACTATTGTATTTGGTCATCATAGAGTCATGAGGTAAATCCTTCATTTTGTGTCGGGTCTTTAGCACCCTAATAAATAATATAATATACTGTTTTGAGTCTTCCTAGGTGAAGTCGACCCAGATAATTTAGTGGGGCCGACTTGTCTAGGGTAAAATTCAGTTGACTCATTGTGTAAAAATAGAGGAGTTTTGGTTCTTATTTGAACACAAACTCGCTCACTTGAGTAGTGCCTAGGAGAGAGAGAGAGAGAGAGAGCAAAAGGAGGAGAACATCTGTTTTTGGGGTTGTCTTTTATACATCTTGTACAGAGGAATTTTTGTTGGGTTTTCTTTCCCTTGAGGGTTTCCCAGGATAAACACTGTGTCTATCTTGTGATTGTGTTCCTATCATTGATTCTGGATATGTTGCTGCTATGATTTTGTTTTGAAACACTAATGAATCTGGTCTAGCATATGAAATCTTAACAGGATATACCATGGGGGATGAACATTGGGAATTAGGAAGGAGGGTTCCTCACACTATGAGTGTTGGGATCACTTGGAAATCCTTATGGAGATTATATTTTGACTTGAGGATGCTTGGATTGAGTTCAAATTGTTTAGGTTTATATTTGGACCCAAGATACATGTTGAGGAGATTAGATGCTTTTCTTTAAGAGCAAAGAGGCTTGTCATGAGGAGTGGTTGAAACTTGGAGCTCATCCTTAGAGAGTGCACCACTTGAGGAGCCTTGCCATGACATGTGTAAATAATAGAGAGAGAACACTTTACTTGGACAAGTAATAGGATTGAATTACTTATGTGAGACGAACCTATAGATTGTAAGAAGAAAA
>LPNX010871982.1:0-20979 GCA_001517045.1 Pseudotsuga menziesii | reverse complement strand
TGTGTATTTTTGGGTTTTTTTCCCAAAACACAAATTTGATTTTAGTTTACCCCTTTGAAATATTTCATCCTCGAACAATAACCTGTCGGCGTATTATTGCACCGTTTTGGGGCAATTGCTAGTATTATATCAATTAATAGAATGAACATTAGAACCTAGCCACAATCATGTCATGTTATGAATTATTAAGTTGATTGCAATGCATACATAATATAGTAAGTTACTATCCCTTGGATTATATGTCTTACATGTCCCTTCATGTTCTTAAATAGTCGAACATTAAGATGACAACTTGGTTACGACAAATAACTATTGTCAAATAACTATGGACTCGATATTGATTACCTTGAAAGAGGATTATATGTCTCACATGTCCCTTCATGTTCTTAAATAGTCTAAAACTAGGATTAGAACCTAAAATTAGGATTAGAACTTGTTTAGGACAATTAACTATTGACTCATATAAGAATTCGATTAAATATCTAGGAGCATCTATGTGCAAAAGGGGATATTATATGTGGATGCACGCACTACATGGAAAATCTCTTTATCACGCAGTACACCCCTCTATCCAAAAGAGTTTCAACAAGGACACGTTAATTAAAGTAAATTCACATCATAAAATAAAATGTCGACGTGTCTTATCATTTTACACGGATCCCAATAATTTTACATGAACTACTACTATTTGAAACAACCTGAACTCGTTTTACTAAGTACTGTGAAATCTCGAGACACTTTATACAATTACTAATAGAGTAAAACACTTTATACAATTACTAATAGAGTAAAATATTGTAGATATAATGAAAATTTCCACTCTTTTTAAGGTTTGATTACTAGTAAGGAAATTAGATGTCAACAGAGGTACTTTTCCAAAGAATAGTTAAAGGTGGTTTTGTCATTCTTTAAGCAAGACAAGAGCATTGGGAGATCATTAACCGGTTTGCGGTAGAGCAATGATTGATGCCGTATATTTATTGTTGGTTGTTGGATTTCAAGGTGTTGAGATCCAATGACAAAGAGTAAGCCTGCAATAACAATCATTGCTTTGTCGTAGGCTAATTAATTTTTGCCGAAGCCGATGACCATTTTTGTTATATTTGTAATTTTTTAATTTTTGGGTTATAGGATAGTTTTTTTAAGGTTGTAGTATAAATAAAGAGATAAGAAAAAGTCTTGAGAATATTTAATGTTATTTTTTTAAAGAATTAATACTTAAGAAAGATAATTATGAAAGTTTTGAATTAATATTTGAGAAGAAGAATTGTGAAAGTTTTCATGAATTTGTGTTAACTTTATTTTGCAATTGCATATATAAAATATCATTGTATATATAAAATATCGATAAACATACTCGTTGTCAAAATCAAAAATATTTTTTCACATGGGATTTTAAAGCATAAATTTGGTTTTCGTGTAGGGAGGCAAATTCATGATACAATAGGGGGACAAAGCATAAATTTGGTTTTCTTGTGGGGAGGCAAATTCATGATACAACATGGGGGACTCAAGAAGGAATTCATACTATGAAGCAAAAGAATTATCTCGCAATGGTAATGAATCTAAACTTGTCAAAAAGTTTATTATGAGTCTAACTGGTTATATTTAAGATTTATTATTATCCATATTGGTTTCAACTCACCTGTTGTGAACTAGATAATGAGGTGTTTAACTTTAGATTCTTTTGATGCTTTAATTAAAGGGTTAGCTTCAAAAATTATAATTCCTTAAAAGGTTTTAAGGCAAGGTTGCCCTCTCTCACCTTTATTGTTCCTCATAATAGCCAAAGGGTCGAGCATATCAATTATGTAGGCCAAACAATTAGGAGCAATAGTTGTGATAAAAGTGAGTAGAGATCTATCTTTAACCCATTTATAGTTTGTGGGTGATGTCCTGATTTTTCCTCCAAAGATTGGTTACAAAAGGCAAAAAATTGAAATAAATTGACCTATATAGTGCAACGATAGGGATGGAGATAAATATATTGAATTTCGACATATATTTCATCGGTTTGCAAGTTGAGGAAAAGACACAACTTCTATAGATTTTCCCTTCATATGTATTGGTTATAATCATGGCTTCAAGTATATGGATGGGAAAAAACAACTAAGAGTGGTTGGTGGAGAAAATTGAGGCAAGAACCAGTGACTAGTGCAACCTATGGTTATTAAATGAGGGTTGTTTGACCTTGGTCAGATCAATTTTGGAGGCCATTCTACTTTGTATACCCAAAGGGGTTTTAGAGATCATAAGCAGAAATATTTTGGGGTTACTTTGGATATAGAAGAAAACAAAATGAAGTCATCCCACTAGTTAATCCAAAGGTTATAGCTCAACCAAAAGATGAAGGATGGAGGTTGAAAACATTAATTTCTTTGGAGAAGCCTTGGTAACTAAGAACTTACGGAGAATTGTTTCCTAAGCAGAATAATAGAGGGAGATAATATTGCATAAATATATTAGCATGTGCTCTATCATTGACTAAATGAGGATTCCAAGGAAAACATTAGTCCAATCTTCTTTATTAATATAAAAGTGGTTAGCATGGAAGATAGGTAACGAGGAACAAGTAAGAGTTGGATGCAAAAATGAACATGAATCAACTGAGAGGCAGCTAAAGGTGGTGCAATATAAAAAGAATTGTTCAAACATGGACACCAGGCGATGTCATATGTGGATTATAAAACATTGGCTTGTAGTTGGATCCTAGTATTTTGTACATTCAAGAGGTGTTGGAGGGTCAATCCTCTGAATATACACACAACTCTTTTGTATGAGGCATTTCCAAAACTATGAGGGATAGAATCTTTATGGTAAGCCTATTATTAGCTTTTTATTTATGTTTTTTAATATAAAATGATGTAATGTATGCTCCTTTGTTTCAAGACAACTTGGGAATCGTTTTTTCGACTGGGTGAATTTTTTCCTAGTGGGAATGTTCTTCTTAGTATACATAACATAATACACTTGATGAGGATGTCGATTGAGTTAGTGTACATTTTGATATAAATACAAGATTTCTTCTGAAGTACCATCGACAATGTCATCCATCATATACATAATGTAATTTTGTTTTTAATAAATGGAAATTTATTTTATTTTTTCTATTAGGAAAAATAAAATAACATAGTTGTTAATTTTTGTATCAGTATATATTCAATTTAACATTGGATCATGATCATATTTAGAAAGAGAGGAATGGTGTTGTAGATGGGTTATCAAATGTTGGCATGCAGTTCAAGGGTTAATCCTCTAAATATTTACACAACTTTTTTCTATGAATCACTTCCACAACTATGAGAGACGTTCCCTTTGTGGTAGGCATGTTAGAATATAAAATGATGGAATGTACTTGATGTTATGTTTTGGGACAATTCACAAAGAGAAGAATGGTGGATCATGATCATATTTACAAAGAGAGGAATGGTGTCATATATGGATTATCAAATGTTGGTCTGCAGTTGGACCCTGCTCTTTGGAACATTCAAGAGGTGTTCGAGGGTTAAACCTATAAATATTTAAACAACGTTTTTCTATGAATCACTTCCACAACTATGAGGGATGACCCCTTTGTGGTAGGCATGTTATAATATGTGTGGGTGTATATGTGTGCATGTTTGAATTTAAAATGATGCAATGTACATGATGTTATATTTTGGGACAATTTGGGAGTCATTTTTGGTATTATGGATGAATACATTTATTAAGAATGTTCTTTTTGGGATATGTAACAAAATATAATTGACGAGGATGTCGGTTTAGTTAGTGTACATTATGACATAAGTATAAGATTCCTTGTAAAGGATTATTGGCAATGATATCTAATATATGCGAAAAGTAATTTTATTTTATAATAAAGTTACATTTTTTCCATGACAAAAAATTAAATTAAAGAGTTATTATTACATTTTCAACTATCATAGATCTATCTTAACCTTGAATCTATCTGCGAAGATGGATCAATTTCCTATGAGATGCAAACCTTTTGACAAAAAATGTTAACGCCTCAAGGTATTTGATCCCTTTTAGTGGTTTATAGACCCAGGGCTAAGATGGATCTGAGTTTATTTACAAAAACAACAACAATGTTTTAATTTTAAGGTCATGACCCAACTAGACACCAAATTGATGCATGTGAACCCCTTGTTGTGGGACAAGGGACCCCCTTAGTGAAACAATTTAACTTCTAAATTTGTGGTTGTGTACATACCCTACACCCTTCTAGATTTAAACCTACAACCTTCACACAAAAAAACACATATGTGTATGAGAGAGAAATACTTATTTTTTAATTATAATCTTTTTATTACGTTTTTTTTAAGGAAAAAACATTATAAACAATCTCTTCCACAATTGATTACATTTATCTTTTATATGGAAAAAAAACATTATAAACAATCTCTTCCACAATTGATTATAAAAGCATCTCTTGATGCAATATCTATACAAATTTTCAAAGTTCCCTCTTTCTTATGATATGATTATTTAAAGTCTCATAAATCATAATTTCAACATAGCTTTGTCAGCAATAATTGTACAATTTTTCAGAGTCCCATATTTCTTGTGATATGATTATTTAAAGTCACATAAATCATAATTTCAACATAGTTTGTTATGCTCTCAAATAATTTGCTTAAGTTTCTAAGTTATTGATATTACTTTTTAGATAAATTTAAATAGTTTTGATAAATTTGTAGAAATGTTTTCAAATATATTATATTTATGGAAACCTAAATAAATCAAGTTGGAAATGTGATGTTAATTAAAAATCATGATTTAGAAGTTATATTATAAATTGTTTAATTTGTTTTATTAAGTTGGAAATGTGATGTTACTTAAAAATCTCGATTTAGAAGTTATGTCATAAATTGTTTTATTATTATTATTATTATTATTATTATTATTTAGTAAGAAAGCATTATATTATATGTAAAACAAAAAATTATATATCGAAGCAGATCAACCAGACTAAAATCCTCCCAAACTTAGGACCCCTTCAATAAAAAAACTAGTCATACACCCACCCAAAGCCAAAACAACCCCGCCTTAGTGAGGGAAACATGGTATTTGACCAAATTATTCCATTTACATAGCAAGAAATCATGATCAACGTTGTTTCTTTTCTCAACATCTGACAATTGTCCATACTACTATATATTCTAGCTATTATTTCCAAAACAAAAACTAGCAACAAAACATTAACCACCGACCAACTATAACCATCAACCAATCTAAAGAGAAAAAAATTAACCATTGTAAAGAACATAACTATGGGACATGCCTACTCAGGAGCCTCTCATCCACCATTTCCCTCGCCTCTTGACCAGACTAACTAAGATCAAGTGGGAGGAAAGGGATCCCCAGATGTTTGGCAATCACATCCAGCTTCATGTGCATTAGCCTTGAGTTAGCATGGTGTTCTTTCCAACGCTGGATTGACACTCATCGCCTCTTTGATTCTCCTCCATCTCTAGCAACACCCTCACCATAATTCCTTTCATCACCCAAAACATGGAGATTGTCCTGTCATACAACGAATGCTTCTTCCACATGGATCCAAGGTTTGTCATCCAAGTTTCCAATGCAAAAAACTCCTCAATTGGATTCGCAGTCTCTAATTCATCCCATAAGTCATGCTCGACTGCCTCAATTTCCTTACGAATTGCACGCAGTGTCGTGGCTTTGAAGAGCCATGCTGCCTACACAGACCGCCACTTCTCCTTGCTAACTCTTCACTTTCCACTTTTCTACTTGTTCTCATCACCTCCAATTGGCTCCATATTTGCTTTCCCACTTAGTCCAGGCTTTCCATAACGAAAAAGGTATTCCCCCTCGCCATGAAATTGAAGTTACTTTTGGATTACCAACATGTTCTTTGTGTGATCCAGGAGGATATTGGTGGCCACCCCCCTGTTCCTCTTGGACCCCCCCCCCCCATTGTTTATTTCAGTTTTCCAGTTTCCTTAATTGTAGCACAATTTACTATTTTTGGTAGTTTTTGGGTCCTAAACTTCCGGAGCCGTTTTGATGCCCTAAACGACGTTTTTTTGGCATCGAATGGTAGGGAAAATAAGAGTCCGTCTCGGACTTCATATTTGTTGTTTATAGATGTAGTCCTTAAACAGATCTTTCTAACGATATATCATGCACGTCAAATTGAGGTAGTATGCTAAAGTTACGACCCTGGGAAAGTGATGTACCAAGTTACCCAACGGGGCCCACATTAAGGAGTTTCACCTCCTAGGGTTAGGTTTTTGGATGTGTAGGGTTTCCATTGTTTCTCAATAATATATAGGCCTTCAAGCCTCATTGTAACACAGAGTTCAGAGGCATGTAACCGCCACATCTCTTCTCAGAGATAAGCTACCAGCACTCTAGCTAGTTTATTTCCATTCTGTATGTAAACAAGTTTCAGTTATTGATTAATGAAATGAAGTGTTATTTCCGCTGCATATTTGTTTCTATGGTTTTTTGTGTATTCTGTTGCGTTCTTGCATAAATCCGGATTAGTGGTATTAGAGCAATCTGCTCTTTCTCGATCCTTCTTTGCATGTCCCCAACGAGGGCGGGGTATAAAGAGTTAGGGCTTGATCTGGTTGAACCTTTGCAAGATCAGCCTCGCAAATCCCGACGGCCACCCATGGGGGATGAAAAGAAAGACGAGGGCGCAAAAGTTCTTATCAAAATGTTGCTTGAGGAGGCCCTTGAAAAACAAAGGAACGCAATGATGGATAACTTCACCCAGATCCTTCAACGACTTCCCACTGGCGACGCATCTGCATCTAGCAGCCACTCTGGAGGTGCAACCCCTTTTAAGGTACAAGTAAACTTTGACATTCCCATATTTGATGGTCGAATAGATGCAGACGCCGTAGATAAATTGTTGAATCTATTAGAAGGATATTTCTCGATTCATGACTTTTCTAACCGGGAAAAGATTACTTTTTCTCTACTCAAAGCCGCCCCCCATGTCAAGGACTGGTGGGAAACCTACTGTGAGAGAAAGGATGAGGAGGAACCCTCTCTATTCTCGGCCGTACCCACTTGGAATTATTTTCGAGATGCCATAAAGGGACAATATTATCCGGTGGGAAGCTATGAGGACAAGTACATCCAATGGACTACGTTGCGGTAGCAAAGAGATCAAGATGTGCATGAGCTGACGAATCTGTTCCATACCCTGCGCACCAAGTTGGGTATCAAAGATTCAGAGAAACATTTGGTGCTAAAGTACCACAGTTGTCTGCACAGATACATTCAAGAGGAAATGGAGTTCCTCGACATCTCCTTGCTTGGTACGACATATCGGTACGCTGCCAAAATTGAGCAAAAATTCAAACAGAAAAAGCGAGACTTTGGATTTGCGAATCAGAAGCAAGGGAAAGGTGCCCCCAAACCACAGAACCAAGGACACAGCCAAGGCATGGCGAATCAAAAAAACTTACCAAAGCCGCAAGCAAAGAGCAACATTGCAAAGCCGAAGAAGGAAGCAAGAAAGTGGTGCGAGTTCCATAAGAGCCCCACTCATAACACAAGTGAGTGTCGGGCTAAGCAGTCACTAGTGGCTGAGATAAAGGCTTCTGAATCAGATGCATACTCTGACAATGAATCAGAACCTGAGAAGGGGAATCACAGAGGGAAGAAGATTATCGATGCAGAGTCCAACGCCACCGTTGCCACCATGAAGATCCAAAAGGAAGAACCAGAAGATTCAGAGGAGGAGGAGCGTCTTTTCCACTCCTAGATGTGGGTAAAGGGTTCCCCGCTATAGTTCATTGTTGACAGTGGGAGCCAAAAGAACCTGATTTTAGCAGAGGTCATGAAGCGGTTGGGTTTGCCGACCACAGCACACCCGCAGCCGTACACCATCGGGTGGCTTCACCAAGGACGAGATCTCTGTGTCAGCCAGTAGTGCCAACTTCCCTACAGCATTAAGCCCTTCATTGATGAGGTATTATGTGATATTGCTCCTCTTGATGTTTGTGATGTATTGTTAGGTCAACCATACTTATGGAAGCGACATGCTATGTATGAGTCCCGGCCTCGCGTTGTTATTATTACGTTGGGAAATAATTTGTACAGAATACCAGAGGTACCACCCCCTGCTGCTATCTCTCTGGTTACTGCAAAACAATGTAGTAAGCTCATTTCCAAAACCGAGAAGTTTGTTTTCTTGATGATCCGCCCTCATTGCAAGAAGAAGATCGTTGCCACAACCTCCAGACAGGGCCCCTCCGCACGACAACAACAAATGGACAAGGTCGTGAAGGAGTACCGGGACATATTCACCTCACCCACCGGGGTGCCTCTCCACTGTCAGGTCAAGCACCCCATCGATCTGATCCCCAGTGCGCCGCTACCCAATGGACCGATCTATCGTCGTTCTGTTCTAGAGAATGATGAAATCAAGAGGAAAATTCAGGAGTTGCTGCAGAAGGGTCACATCCGTCCAAGTTCATCGCCTTGTGAGAGCCCGATCATGTTGGTACAGAAGAAGGATGGGACTTGGAGACTCTGTATTGACTATGGCGCACTGAACAAGATCACTGTCCGGAATAGGTACCCGATCCCACGGATTGATGACCTCCTGGACCAACTTAAAGGGGCGAAATATTTTAGCAAGATCGACTTAAAGTCCGGGTATCACCAGGTACCGATCGAATCGACCGATGTGTGGAAGACTACCTTCAAAGCCAAGGAGGGCCTTTTCGAATGGTTGGTCATGCCTTTCGGGCTGACGAATGCTCCTGCAACCTTCATGAGACTGATGGATGACATCTTGCAGCCATTCACCAACTCATTTGTAGTAGTGTACTTGGATGACATCCTGATCTTCAGCCAGACTTGGGAAGAGCACCTCCACCACATCCAACAGGTCCTCCAAACATTGGGGCAGCACAAGTTATGTGCCAATTTGGACAAGTTCACTTTTGGCATGACCCAGGTTCAGTATCTGGGATACATTATTAATGATTGTGGGGTACATGTGGATCCGACCAAGATCCAAGTCATTCAAGATTGGCCAGCCCCAACTACTCTAATAGAGCTTCACAACTTTCTGGGCCTTACTAATTTCCACCGCAGGTTCATGTTGGGATTCTCTCATATCACTTGGCCCTTGAGTCAAGTCACCAAGGGAGGAGCGAAAGCAAAATTCTTTTGGTAAAAAACTCAACAGAAGGCATTTGCAAAATTGAAACATCGCCTATGTTGTGCCCCAATGCTCACATTACCAGACTTGCAACAACCATTTGAGATCGAGATAGATGCCTCTGACTATGCTATTGGGGCAGTCCTTACTCAACAAGGGCATCCAGTGGCAGATCAGAGTGAGACACTGTCCGCAAACATCCAACTTATGACAAAGAGATGTATTCCATTGTACAGGCTTGTCGACAATGGAAGCATTGCATTTTGGGGAAGGAAATGATCATGCACACAGACCACCGACCCCTGTAGTTCATGCAGACACAAGGGAGGTTACAGAATGATCGCCATCAGAAATGATCCACATATCTACAACAGTTTCATTCGAACATCAAGTACAAGAAGGGAAGCACCAATAATGTTGCAGACTGCCTCAGCCGACCACCAATCGTGGCGATAACGACCGTGCTCAACTCTTGTGGGCATGAGACTTCTGATTGGCCGCTTCTCTACAAGAGCGATCCAAAATTCAGCCACACATACCAGACCCTCTTGGAGGGAAACCAAGTTCCAAAATTTCACCTCCAGGATATACTACTGTGTCACATGGGACACCTTTGTGTTCCTTCAAGCGAGCGTGCCAAGATGATTTGGGAAGCGCACTATAGTTGGGTCATTGGGCATTTCGGGGTCGAGAAAATAGTGGTAGTATTGCAGAAGTATTTCTATTGGCTGAACCTTCGATAGGATGTCAGGAAGTACATCCGATCCTGCACTGCCTACGCCATTGCCAAACCATCCATCAAGAAGCAAGGCCTCTATACTCTGTTGCCTACCACTAGTCGACCTTGGGAATCCATCTCCATGGATTACATGTCAGGCCTTCCTTCTACTAAGCACGACAATGACTGTGTGTTTGTGGTCGTTGACAGATTCTAAAAGATGGCCATAATGGCGGCCTACAAGAAGAATATCATAGCAGAAGCCACTGCTAAACTCTTCTTTGAACGAGTGTGGGTACACTTTGGGATCCCACAGTATATAATCTCAGACCGAGACAGTAGGTTCCTTAGTAAATTCTGGTCTAGCCTATTGTCAATGCTAGACACCAAGCTCACAAAGTCCATAGCTTTCCATCCCCAGACTGATGGCCAGACAGAGGTCATCAACAGGATCATCGTACACATTTTGTGCATGTACAACTCAAAGCATCCACGCACATGGGATGAGAGCCTCCCCTATGTACAACACAGCTATAACTGGGCCCTCCACAGCTCAACCAACCACAACCCCTTTTAGGTGGGCTTGGGATTCCAGCCACTATGTCCCATTGACGTAGCCATGCCATTTGCAGCTACTCAGGCTGATTCAGCTCATATCCAGTCTGAAGTTTCTAAGGCAAACAGCTTCATTGAGCGCATTTAGCACATTCGCCAATAGGTTCATCACATATTGGACAGATCCAATGCTAAGTACAAGTAGCGACATGATCAGCATTGGGTGCAACACAACTTCTAGGTGGGCGACAAAGTGTAGCTACATTTGCAGAAGGAACGCCTCGCTGGACCCCACCGCAAGCTTCACCCGCTCCGATATGGGCCATACACCATCACTAAGGCTGTCGGGGATAATGCCTTCGAGTTCAGTATTCCACCATTCCTTGGTCTGCACCTAGTGTTCAATGTGGACCGCCTTCGGCCCTACTTTCCACCTCTATTGGACACATCAGACGTGGCAGAACAACTCACACCAACAGAGTTAAACCCTGATTGCATGGAAGAAGCCACAGCTGATCAGATTATGGACACACAGATCAAGAACACCCGCCAGCAGAATATCCAGCTATATCGAGTTGTCAAAGCAGGTCAACTCCTTCACCAGGGAAAGTGGCTCACCAGGGACCAAGTTCAACAGAAGTTTCCTCATCTCATGGAGGAACTCAACGAAATGGGGACCTTTGCTTCCTAAGGGGGGAGGAATGATCCAGGAGGATATTGGTGGCCACCCACCTATTCCTCTTGGACCCCCACCATTGTTTCTTTTAGTTTTCCAGTTTCCTTAATTGTAGCACAATTTACTATTTTTGGCAGTTTTCAAGTCCTAAACTTCCAGAGCTATTTTGAGGCCCTAAACGACGTTTTTTTTGGCATCGAATGGTCGGGCAAATATGAGTTCATTTCGGACTCAATATCTACTATTTATTGATGTATTCCTTAAATATATATTTCTAACGATATATCATGCGCGTCAAACGGAGGTAGTATGCTAAAGTTACGACCCCGGGAAATTGATGTACCAAGTTACCCAACGGGGCTCACATTAAGGCGTTTCACCTCCTAGGGTTAGGTTTTTGGATGTGTAGGGTTTCCATTGTTTCTCAATAATATATAGGCCTTCAATCCTCATTGTAACACAAAGTTCAGAGGCATGTAGCCGCCACATCTCTTCTAAGAGATAAGCTATCGGCACTCTAGCTAGTTTATTTCCATTCTGTATGTAAACAAGTTTCAGTTATTGATTAATAAAATGAAGTGTTATTTCCGCTACATATTTGTTTCTATGGTTGTTTGTGTAGTCTGTTGCGTTCCTGCATAAATCCGGATTATTGTGTGTCTCAGATCTCAGAGATAATCTTTCCTCGACAGAATCCCATTACCAACAATGAGAATGGAACTCAAATACCCTATCTCCAGGCTTCGACTCATACTCTTAGAGTAATCATCACCTATCATGTCCACCACTCTGCACAAATTCCACATTGTTCGACTAATGTCCCCATAAATTTTCATAACACCTATCCTACTAGCTTCATATCTCCCGCCTCTCGTCATTACTACCTTTTTAAGTGTGACATAATGCTCACCCACTTCATGATCAGTCCCAGGTTCATCACGTGTCAATGCCACCTCGCCACGCATTGCACCACCTGCTTCTGGAATATTCCTACGGTCACCTGGATCCATGACTTAATTAGTTTTATTATTAATTTTAATGTATATTTAAATATAAAACTTAATAATAACCCTATCTAACTAAATATGGCTAAAGAGGCCCATGAGAATGTAGAGTTGTTTTGTATGAACTCGATAATTTTATTGTAAAGTTTTTAAGAAGGGTTGCTTTCAGTATTTCTTAATTTATAAGATTGAGATGTAAGATTTTTTTATGTCATAAGGTGTTTTCTTTTTTATGAACCATATGTTTTTCGTCACAATTTTATGTGTTGATAGTTGTTTGATGTATTAGATAACCATTGGAGACCCCTCAATGATTGATTCGGGCGAGATCAATGGTGTTGTCCACTGGAATAATTTGTTTTAGAATTTAATTCATTTTTAGCTCGCGAAGGACTAGAGTTGTATTAAGTGGATACCAGTGTGTAACAATCATTGTTTTTCAATCTATCATCGATCTACAATGATTTTTAATGATGCGGTGACATTTTGATTAGCTTGTGAGTAATCCTTAGTCGTTATAGAATCGGTTTCAATTCCAATTTGAGGTACCCTTAGTGTAAACCAGCTCACAAACCCCCCATTTTGAATATGTACCACCTTCAGTGCTCAATAAGGAATTCTACAGTTCCCCATGAATGCACTTACCATGCCATTCCAAAGGCTCGCTACCTATACATCACTTTGGTGGTGGTTTGTTATAATGCTGCCCTCTCTCAACAATCTCACATCCTCTTCGAATTTGATCATCCTATTCATGAAATCAATGTATCTTGTTAAAATCATCGCATTAGGTGCGACCAAAGCTTGGTATGCCATTAGAGTTCTTAGGATGTGATGTTGTCCACCTTTACTTTTGTAAGGTAAAGTGTGGCAGTATTCTGATCAAATTGTATTATGTTCAGATCACCAATTGTAAGAGTGAATTTGACTCCCACAAAGTATAAATCGAGCAAAGATGGAACTGTCAATTTATCTATTGTAGACGGTATGATATTTATGAATCATTATTCCCCTTCTCAAATAATTTGCTTAAGTTTATACGTTTTTCATATTACTTTTAGGATAAATTTAAGTAGTTTTGATAAACTTGTACCATGATTTGGACCAATGCTTTCAAATCATTTATATTTATTAAAACTCAAATAAATCAAGTTGGAAGTGTAATGTTAATTAAAATCACAATTTAGAAGTTATATCACAAACAGTTTAATTAAGTTTAAAATAATTTGCCATGTATATTTAAATATAAAACTAAACAAGTAACCATATCTAGTTAAATATTGCTACATAAGATCATGAGAGTGTAGAGTAGTTTCGTATGAAATGCAAACCAAAATTCACTGAACTATTAAAAATTATTTAGATATTTATTAAGTTTTATAAATATATAAATATATAGCGTTTTTTTTGTTTGACAAAAACGGATATGTTTATATTAGAACCCAGCAATTAAGCCGCTGAAAATTTGAAACTGATTTCAGCAAACCATTATAGATTCTACTTCCTCCAATCGAAGAAACCTATCCTGCTAAAACAGAATCAAACTACGGGGGAATATCAATACTTACAAGTAGATTTACATATAGTTCATTTTGACCTACAACTATAGATTTATTAGCTGCAAGATCCGCCATAGAATTGAGTTCCCAAAGAATATGAAAAAAGTTTATCTTCCTAAATAGTTTAGTGATGGACTTGATTCTATTAATCAATCTTACAAATCTCTCATTCTTACATTGGTTTCCCCCGTTCAATGCATGAATTATTAACCTGGAGTCCCCAAAAACCATTACCTCTTCCACTCCTTTCTTCTTCAGCTGCTTGAGACCTTGCCAGAGCCCATATGCCTTAGCCATATTATTGGAATCTTGCCCTATATTCCAATAGTACTCTGTATCACCTTTCCCGTCCGGACAAATAATAACCTTGCCAACTCCCGCTCTCCCTAGATTCCCCTTGGAGGCTCCATAAAAAAACAATTTAAAAATCTTCATTTCTTTCAGCGAGTTCTCAAATTGAGACTTATCCAATCTCACTTCCCAATTTTCCAACTGTTTTTTAGCCAAATTACTTTCAGCATAAATATTAAGACTTTGCATCCAATTTTTTTCATTGTCAGTCAAGTTACCTTTGTTTTTGGGAATCCTTAAAACACTTACTAGCTCACCTATTAAGGCAGTTGCTTTGATTGCAATCTTCCACGCTGGCTTAGCTATGTCCTGAAAGATTCTGTTATTATGCTCATTCCAAATGCACCAGCATATAATTTTTGGAATTTTCATCCAGCAGGCTCTCAGTCCTTTTTTCTGACTCAGCTCACCATTATACAAATTTTCCCAATTGAAAAAACACAACTGAATATTATCCAGCAAATGAATCCCATCCTCACAGCGATTCAGCACTTCCCTCTAGACTGAGATGGCATAAGGACAGATTAAGAAAAGATGACTGATATTTTCACTAACTTCAAAGAAAATAGGACATCGAAAAGGGCCAGCGAACCCATGTTTCTCCATATTCTCGCCAATGAGAATTTTCTCATGCAACAACGTCCAGACAAACATGTCTATCTTTGGCAGCGTTTTACATTCCCATAATTGTTTCGAAATTGCAAGATTGCTTGGCACATTAGGTACAACAACAAATTTCAAATAACCCTCAGTCATCGAATAGCTGCCAGAGCAGCTTCCCCATCCACGTCGATCCCTTCTGTGCTTGGCCACTGGAGCGAGTCCTGACAAATGATTCGGCAGAAGATTTTTATCATTAATTAGATCTTCAGGGCACTCTGGAATAGACCATCCATCCCATTGATTTTGATTTCCAATTTCCCATTCTGAAATGTCCCATATAGTATTAATTCCCATCGCATCCAGCTATTGTTTTAGCCTTGGAAGAACTGGTGGAGGCTTCCCAAGGATTACATCCTGCCATATGTTTAACATTTTTCTGTTTCCCAGGATCCAGTGCAACTCTTCCTTGAACTTGGGCAGTGCTTTCTTGTAGAGATCATAGATAGGGGAGGTATTCTTATTCTCTTGATCAATTTCAAGACATTTGAGCCTTGGTCCCAAAAAATATTTGCACTTAATCACTTGACTGCACTAGGATGGCTTGGAATCAATCATATTCCAGAGCAACTTGGCTCCCATTGCCAGATTTTGAATTCTGAGGTCTCTAATTTGCAGTCCACCCTCCAACCTTGGCATCTTGATTTTTTTCCAACTGATCAATGCAAACTCCCCCCCCCCCCACCCCCATTGTTCCCTCCTTTCCAGAGGAATGATCGCACTAGGCCTTCGATCATTGCTATTGTTTTGTCCAGGGATAGCAGAAGGGAGCATTGATAAAGAAGATAGTTGTTCAAAACAACTTTTATTAACACCACCTTCCCTACTAGATTTAGCCAGGCTACTCCCCATCCAATAATTTTCCTTTTTGATTTTATCCACAAGAGGATTCCAAGCCAAGCTATTGGGCTTAGATTTGAATATAGGAACCCCTAGATATTTAAAGGAGTCCCAGCTAATCACTCCATCAATTTCAAGGACACGAGAGATTCCTGACATTTTCCTTGGATTGATATTCCATCCATAGCTCTGACTCTTCCTTAGGTTGATTTTGCTTCCTGAGGCTTGGCAATAATGATCCATTTTGCTTTTGAATCTTCGAGCTATGATCTGACTGGCTCCTCCAAGCAAGATTGTGTCATCGACAAATTGTGCATGATTGATATCTTTCGTACCTCTAGCCATCCTGATGCCTGAGAGATCCTGGTCTTACCTAGCTTGCTCTAGCTGAAAACTAAGGACCGAAGCTTGGATTGCATAAAGTAGAGGAGAGAGTGGGCATCCTTGCCGCAGACCTCTCATAGCTTGAAAGAAGGGTGCATCCCTTCCATTGACGAGCGGGGCGATCCAGGGATTGCTGATGCAGGCCTTGACCCATTTGATGAAGATTGGATCGAAACCAAATCTCAACATTACTTGATAGAGAAAGGAATGGCTGACTCTATCGAAGGCATTTGCTAAGTCAATTTTCACCTCCATTCCTTTATCACCACTCTTCAGACTAGAATGGATTGCCTCTTGAACTAAAATGATATTGACCCAAATTTTTCTACCTTTAACAAAGCCTCCTTGGTTCTCAGGAATAAGATAAGGCAGGATATGTTTTAATCTTCTAGCCATAATTTTAGTTATAATTGTTTAACCAATGTTGCATAATGATATAGGCCGGAACCTGTCAAAGGATTTGGCATCCTTCTCTTTGGGAATGAGAGCCAAAAAAGATGAATTCGTGTTGCCTCCAATTTTGTCACATCTCTGTGATTTGCTAACCATTTTGAATAAATCATTTTTAATGATTTCCAAACAAACTTTGATGAAGTTAACATTATACCCATTGGGGCTAGGAGCCTTGTCGTCCTCCATGTCAGCAACTGCCTCTTTAATCTCCTCCAATGTGATTTTATAAGTCAATCTGGTATTATCTTCATTTTTGACGGAGCGAGGGACAAGATCCATGATTTCGACGTCTGCGTTGATGGGCTGAGTAGAGAACAGATCGCCAAAATGCCTAGAAGCTTCTGATTTAATGTCTTCAAAGTTTTGAATTACCCTGTCTTGAGCATGGATCTCGTGCACCTATTTGAAGTTTTTCCTAGCCTCAGCCTGCTTGTGGAAGTATCCAGAGTTCTTGTCACCATCTTTGAGCCATTTGCATCTAGCTTTTTGCCTCCACCGTTTGGCTTCTTGCCTGCATGTGTCATCGAGGTCAATTTGCAGCTTTAACTCTTTTTGGATGTCTTCTTGTTCAATACTTTTAGTCTCCATATCGGCCTGGCGAACCTCCAATGCCGACGCAGCTTGGCTTTTCTTTTGATTTAGAGTGGGTATCATTTTTTCCCAGGCCTTAAGTGCCTTCTTTAGTCTTCTAAGTTTCTCTTCCCATACAAAGAAGGGAGAGCCAGTGACCGGGGATGACCAAGCATCAGCCACAATCCCTAGAAAATCCTTATGATTGGCCCACAAAGGATTAAATATAAAAGGAATAGGGCCTAGATTCTTATCATTCTTCATCTCAAGGAGAATTGGTTTGTGGTCATATCCCCCAAACGACAAGATTTTAGAAGTTGAATTCAGACCCAACAGGAGGAAAGTGTCCTGAACCAGGAATCGATCTAGTCTGGCTGCAATATGCCCGAGGCCAAGCCGTTTGTTATTCCAAGTGTATTTTCCTTTAGAAGGAATAACATCTGAGAGATCCCAGGCCAATATGATCTCATCAACAAGTTCTCTTATGGGATCTCTGACTAGAGACCCCCCTCTTTTTTCATCTTGGCTTAGGGTGATATTAAGATCCCCAACAAGGATGACTTTACCTTGCAAATTACTCCTTTCATCACGAAGGAGATTCCAATAATTTTTTTTTTCAGCATAAGAATTAGGTGCATAAATATTGAAAATTCTTACCAGAGTATTAGTTTCTTTTTGCCTCAGCGTGGTGAGTATCTAGTTTGAGCTGTACTTGATATCAACAACATCAAATTTCTGATCGTCCCATAGGGTTCCAATGCCTCCAGAGGCACCCCTTGAACTGATTGTGGCACTTCCACCTTTTTTCCAGAATTTTACACTAACTTGGAGAAATGTGTCTTCCTCCATCTTGGTCTCCTAGATTAGTAAGATGTCTGGATTATATAAAGAAGTTAAATATTTCATAGCTTCTTCCTTCACTTTGCTACCGAGACCTTTGCAGTTCCAGGAGAGGACCTTCATTACTTACTTTTGGAAGCCGGAGGCATCCCTTTCTGGGCATGCCCATGCTAGCGAGTGTTTCTTGTGTTTTTCAACAACTTTTCCAGGGTTAACTGGGAGCCTTTCAATTTATCCTTATACGTGGCTTGATCCCTTACTTCTTTTTTCGATTTCCTTCCTTCGGTTTTTTTGTTTCTTGGGGTAGTCATTTCAATTTTCCCTTCTTCCTCTTCTTCTTCTTTTGAATTGGAATCCTCCTCTGACTTTCCTAGGCTTTCTCCTTCTTTTATCACCCCTGCTCCTGCATCTTGGATTTCTCTTCTGCATCATTGGGTTCATCCCTCATCTCGTTAGTCTTTTGCGTTTCTTGACTTCCTTCCAAGGAGATTACTCATGGTTCTCCCTCTCCTTTCTTTTGTGCTTCTCCAAGTTTGTTTTTAGTCTTATTTCTTTTCACCATATGCCATCCTTCCTCCTTGTCGTGCTGGATCTCGGGCTTTCTAGGGCAGTTACAGATGAAGTGCCCATATTCGTGGCATCCTCTGCATTTGAAAGGCAGCTGTTCATAGTCAAGTTTTTGGAAATGGAACCAATTCCCCACGGTTAATTTTATGGCTTCCGGTAACCCAGCTTCAAGATCAAACTCCACACAGATGCGAGCACAAGCATATTGGTCCTTTGGACTTGCCATGTCAATGTATTTCCCCAAAACGTTCCCTATTGCATGGAGAAATTTAGGATTCTAGCAGTGCATAGGAAGGTTAGGAAGTCTGACCCAAACTAGCACTACTTTGAGGGTGTCAGCCTCGGGGTTGAAATCCGGAGTCCATCCATTCAGGTAGAGGCCTTGTAGCCCAATGAAGTAGGGCCCATTTCTGAAAATTAGATCTTTGTCTTCCTTGGATTCAAAGTCGAACAGGAAGTATCCCCGTCCAACTAGGTATGAGGCTACATTTTTTGAGATTAGGGGTCTTCAGTTACATTGTACCTAGCTTTCAGTAGTTTTGGTGAGGGCTAGAGCCTAGTGAATTGCCCAATCAAAGCCTGGTCTGCCAGGGAGAGAGCAACACGAATAGTTTCTTCCAGAGGGAGGGCGACTTTCGGCACATCTTCGATTCTTTTGACAAATTTCGGTGGGGATCCCTTACCAGATATCTTGTTTTGAGAAGCTATTAACTTATCGAAGGCATCCAAGCACAGATTAGGTGGCGGATCTCTGCCCACCTTAGCACCATAGATACCATTGTGCCCCACCAGCGCTAAGCCTCGGGGCTGGGCCTTAGGGATCGAAGCCTAAGGAACCACGAAGGTGAACTCACATTTAGATCTTGCTGCATGTAGTCCTATGGGTGCTGATCCTCAGGTAGCGAAGGCCACAAAGTCAACCAGCATGAGCGTTGGGCAGAGTTCCTCATCCTTGCCAAGCAACTTCGATCTCTCCAATCAAGAACCAGTCCAAAATACCCTTCGGCCTCCCTATAAATATATAGTGTTACTTATGTTGCTCTAGATGTTTTCACATACAAGCTCTACATTTTTTTTCTCACATGGAAAAATCCATTTAAATCAAAGAAACATTATTGTAACATTAATATATATCAATCCAAAATATCATCTATATCTAGAGGACATGGAATATAAATATCCAAATCACCAAAAACTACAAACAGACAAAGTCCTTTTTTTTGAAGTGACATACATCCAGTATCACAAAAGAAGTACAATGTGTCGCCTGACTGAAAACCAAATATATCAGAAATATTAACAGTAAGAATCTCATATATATGACTCTAGTTTCCACCATATGTGCAATCCAAACAGTAGTAGAAGTGTACAAATCCCTTAGTGGTACATACCCCTTCAATGTATACTTGAGAGTGAAGAGTGCCCTCTCAACAGAACAGTCCCTTCTTCGATAATATGTCTGCTTGATCATTGAATTCTCTATGGATATGTTTTACCTATAGATGTAAGAAAAGAGTAGTTGCCTCCCTAGTTCTGCAGATCCTATGAGAGATGTCCAATGTACCCAATTTGGACAGTCCCAGAAACCAGTTTGTAATGACTTTAGAGTCTCTGAAAACCAAAAGATGTGGGATGCCAATCATCCCTACAAATTTTAATAGTAACCAAAAGGCCAATAGCTTTGATTTTTATGTTTGTGGAAGTACCACAACCTAGCCATAGATGAAGACAATGATTGTAATTGATATGCAATAAATCCCTACACCCACCAACACCTCTTTGTGCAACTTCGTTGAAGAAATCTATGGCCATTCCAGTCAATAATCATGGCTGAGATAGAAGGAGGGGTTTTTAGTTGCACTGGTCCAATTGATATTCTTTGTAGTTATCGATCACCAGTATAACACATAAATGTATATCCAATGTTTTGTCATTAAAGATCAGTCTATTTTTCATAAGCGAGATGTTGCACAAGATAAATACTCATAGGCATTTATAAGAGTTAGTTATTCGATGCCAATCCTGCAAGCATACAACAATAGATCCCAAACCCCAGGAGTCATCTTACTGACGTAATTGAAAGATCTTGTTCCTGACCTCTTGATTAAAGGAATAGTTGCCAAAAATATGTGCAACAGTTTCATAACATACAAGCTCTACTTGCAATGAACTTATGGCAGGTTTAAACCGCATATCTAAGTTTTACCATACTATATTGGTTTGTTTAAAGGGATTGTGAATTTTGTTCTAAATTGTGGAATCGATAATTTTATTGTAAAGTTTTCAAAAGGGATTGTTTTGAGTATTTCTTAATATACAAGATCGAAACCAAAAGTCAAAGCTTTTATTTTTCTATAATTAAGTCAAACTTTTTGCTTTTTAACTTTTTAACTTTGATTGGTTTGGTAAGGGTTGCTTTGTGTATTTGTTGATTTATAAGATTGAGATGTAAGATGATGTTTTTTTTAATGATGAACTATATGTTTTTCCTCGCAAATTTATGCGTTGGTAGTTGTCCAATGTGTTAGATGACCATTAAAGACCTCTCAACGGTTGATTCGGGCAAGATCAAAGGCACTTTCCACTGGGATCATTTATTTTAGCTTTTAATTCAGTTTTATCTCATGAAGGAATAGAGTTGAGTTACG
>LPNX010871959.1:0-32787 GCA_001517045.1 Pseudotsuga menziesii | reverse complement strand
AATGGTGACTATTTTTGGCACAACCCTTTCATCAAAGGTTAGAATGGCATGCTTTAGTGGGATATGAAATTAGATTAGTAGATTTTCTTCAATATAAACATGATTTTAAACTATTTAAATTGATATGCCAAATCTGCTAACAAATATTCTAGAATGTTGATTTTTAATAGTGGAGATTTTAAAACAAGTAGTCGTTATTTTTGGCATAATTTTTATGTATGACATCAAAATGAAGTGATTCGATTAAGTAGAGGAATGGAATTTGAGGACAATATCCCCTCAAAATACTTTTTGAAATTTCTCCATTTCCCCCTCAAAATAAAACTATTATGCTAGGATACCGTCCAAATTATAGAGCTCTTTAGAATTTCATGCTTTCATCAATGGTGAGTTTTTTTGGCACAACTCTTTCATCAAATGTTCTTTCCGAGGTGAAGAGTTCTCTTGAGTTTTTCCGAGGTGAAGAGTGCTCTTGAGTTTTTCCTCGACGATGGCCCATCTAACTAGAGCTCCATCAAGTTGCTGACAATTTCATCCTGTGAACAGTCTGCTTCGACAGGTAACCATAATTGGAACTTTAGCTGCAATTATTAAGTTTATTATACCAGTACTTGTTCCTTTTTACTGACACTCCTTGCTTCCTGTAGACTTTGGAGGGATAAGGATGCTCGGAGGAGCCAAACACTGGCCATTAACGCTCAGCGTCATGGTAAGAACTCCAACGTTTTAAGTTTATGATGGTTCTTGATTTAAATGATCAACATGCTTAAAATTAACTATAACTGGTTCATTTGCAGGGTTTGGTGCTAGGAGGAAGGCAACAGGGTCACCTTCTCCCAGTCCCGCGTCTGGACTTAGACGAACGTTAATTCTCTGTCTTGATGAATAATGTGATGGCAGGTGTATCACATAGATTTCGATTGATTTTATATTGTTGATTTTCTGTTAGTAATTTGGAATCAAGGATATTTGATCCGATAATTTTAGATTAAAGTCTTTGAAAGGATTTGATCCCGTGACTTGTATGTGATTTGGTGTATTTTATAAAGAATGACCCTTCAAGTCTGCTATATATTTTATTTCTATTATAACTAAGGATATTCGATGCATTAGCTTGTTTTCTCGTTAATATACAATAGTATAGGATTAGTATACCTGGGATTGCTATTTACTCGGAAAGAGGTTGCGATTAGAAAGGGTATGTTTGTAAACAAAGGATCTGAGATCCTGCTATCTTCCTTCTATAAAGATATAAGGGAAAGATCCTGTAGTTCCTGTAATTATTTTTCTTAGTTTAATTAGACTTACGATGATAACATTGATTACTCCCATCAAGAATTCGAGTCGATACCTAATACTCTGGATTAGTTTCTTTATAAATTATAATACTATTAAGAAGATTCCTAACTATATAATACTAGACATTACATATATATATATATATATATATATGATAATAACATTATAATTGGATACTGTTAACTTATATAAAGAATTTAAATGAATTCTAAGTAAATGGATTTTATCTGCATGCCTGGAAAGAAAGAAAAAACAGATCTATACATATAACAAAAATTGGAATTTATTTGTAATTTCAGTCGCTAACTTTATTTCAAAATGTAGAATGTAAATATATCTAGGAAACGATGCCTATAGGAAATACACAGTCTAATATAGGTATCTCTGTGAAAACTAACTGAATTTACTCCATTAGCGCAGAATACAAATAGAACAACAATAGATTAGTTGAAAGCAAATAGAGTTTAGCTATTACAGATCTACGGAAATATATTCTACAACATTAAAATGTGAAGTAGAAAACCTGGCACCAACGATGGGAAAACAAGAGTGGAGATGCCATTCCTCCCAACCAACTCCTATAGAATCCAAACTACTTGCTCCAGAACCCCCCGATCCTGTTCGCTGAACCACACGAGCAAAATCTCAATGCTCCATTTCTTGTATTACACAGATGTTTAATCCCCGTCCAATGCTAGCCCCCTGTTTCTTATGGACATACTAATTTATAGTATTTTTCTTAGGACTTGGTCATTTATGAGCCTCTTTCTCTTTAGCACTCAACTAGGAGTTGTGACCTGATTTTTGGGGATGATGCCTCCTACATCCTAAGTTCTCACTCAGTGTTTTTTTCCACTTGTCTTTTTACTCTTGTGGGTTAGCGAACGTTGTTTAACAACTATATCCACTCTTGTCCCCCTTCAACATATTTTATTAAATAAAATTGTTTTGATTACAAAATGTTTTATTCTTGACTTTTATGTCAAAAATAATAAAAGAATAATAAAATAGTAATAAAGTATTTCTAGCAAAATTAATAATAATAATTAATTCTAGGGTTGTTACAAGGTCCCTGCCAATTGTTAGCAATGGCTAAGTACCTTTCTCCTCCTCTAAGTCCATCAATAATGGGATTTTAGCGTCTGAGCTTGGTCTGGCTGGAGGATATAAGGTTACGTTTATGTTGGAAATTCCATCATAAATCGTCATGGATCCTAATCTACAACTAATGCATGCATCTTTTGTGGCCAGCCATGGTCTTCCTAAGATTAATGGGTGTCCCCCCAGCTGTGAATTGGATTGTAAAAAAATGAATCCTGCAGGGTACTCCCATGAGTCTGCTAGCACTCAGAATCGCACCCAAGGTTGTGGAAGGTGGACCAAGAGGTAACAACATAACCACTTTAGGAAAGGGAGCTACCTTCTTTGTTTCCATAGATGTATCTATCTCTCACAGATATATAATAAGGTCAGATACAAACATGAAATGAAATTCAAATTTTGTTGTGGTTGAAAACAGGGTAAGGGTACATTGGGATATGGACTCACAATTATCAAGAAACACAAAGCAATCTGCATGGAAAATGTCTGCAAAGGAAAGATAATACTTCAATTACAGTCAATATGTTTTTGGTCTGGTGATAAGGAAGAAATGATGGCAGTCCATTAATAGAGAGCCTTAGTTAGATGAATTCTACATTAACTTTGGTAGAAACAATTTGTGAATATCTGAAATGATAGACCAAAGAATAACCAAGTATGAATTCTAAAAAATATCACACACTTATCTCAAATATGAAAGAAAACATAATCGAAATATTAACAAGGAGGACATGCACATAAAGAAAAGAAATCACAGACTGTAACTGAGAAGTATACATGAATCTTTGCATTCAAAAGCTAGCATTCAAATATGCAACTTCTATTAAAGACAGATCTCAAAGTTTACATAACACAAAAGTCTCCCGTGTTTCAACCCTTTCTTCCTCTGCTGAAGGTATACTTATAATTTCTTAGGCCCCCGAGACCAACCTCGAAACAGGGCCGAAATTAGTTACAACTTAAGAAACAAACTTCTAACAACTTTAGCGTGGCACATTTTCCATGATTTATATGAAACAGAAAAATGGGGGCATAGCATATGCTGGATTTAAAAAAGCAGTGTATATTCAGTATCCTGGCTCGCTTGATCATTCTACAGCTTTCCTTTTGATCCTCGTCATGCTCAATCCTATCTTCATTGGTGCACCTTGTATTTACATTTCCTGTAATTTTCAATTATTATCCATTGATCAACAGCTGGAAGATCTAGGTTGATCATCTCCTTCACCAATAATCTGAGCTCCACGTTTTTTGCATAAGAGAACTCTGGAAATTTTGTACATGTGGCCTTGAAGTCAAACGCCATCTCAAACTCTCCAGCCAATTTTTCAATCACTGCTTTTCTAGATAAGGATTAATTCTGCATATCATCAAATTGTCTCCGATCTGATTTGTAATTGAATAACATATCATTATATTCTTTCTGAGACCACGTTCCTCCTTTCTCTTCCCAAAAGAGAGGAAGTCCTCTTTTAAATAAAGGATTAAACAGTTCAATGTATCCCTTGATTTGATGTTGCATAACATCAATTTTTTCTTGAACTCTTTCCAAATGATGATATTTGTTTACTACTTTACTTGCCAAAGCGATAACCAAGACCCTATCTTGAATATTTTCTTTTTTATTTCATCTTCATTCAAACTGTTCAAAAATTTATTGCATTATGAGCTGTGTCTATGGGATTTTTATGTAACAGATATTTTACCATCAAGATATTTTGTCTAGTAGCTTGCGTAACAATCTCTTTATCAAGAATAAAATCCAAATAAGGTCGGAGTTTGACTGCTTCTACTATCAGTACATCCTAGATGAGATGTTTTGCTTCTTGTAAGGATAATTGTCATGTAACTTGCTTTGTCAATTTGTTGTTCTTATAAACCAGTTCCTTACATTTTTCTTCCAATTTATTTCTTTCTAGTTCTCTCTTTTAAGCTATTCCCTCCAATTTTTTATTCTGCTTCTTCAAACCAGTGATTTCCTAATATCTAATACTTACTTGTGACATAGACTGGACTATGCTCTGTTCACTAGATCCAGCCATAGGAGGAATGATCCTCGATTCTAACTCTTTGTGATCCGGATTTATGCATGAACGAAATGAAAGAACATATACATAATCATAATAACAGACATTTTTCAAAGATAACAGAGATACAATAAACACATATTCTATTAAATGGCGGAAATAGAACAGAGTGTAATATAATTGCTAGAATGGTGGTAGCTATCTCTGAGAAGACATGTGGCTGCTATGCTCATTTGTTCCAAGCTGATTACAAAATGAGGCCAAAGGGGCCTATTTATAATAATAATGAGGTGAGAACCCCAAAAGTCCAAAACGTAACCCTAGAAGATGAACCGTCATAAAGTTTGCGGCCCCAAGGTGGTAAGTTGAACAGTCAACTTCCCGGGGTCATAACTTTTGCATACGATCTCCGATTTAGGCATTCGATAAATCATTAAAAAGGTCTATCTAAGCTTTAAAACTTTTGGTTGGCTAAATGCATGTTGATGGCATTCATTTGGCCCCGAATCTCCAAAAAACGTCGTTTAGGGCCTCAAAACAGCCCCGAAATTTTAGGACCCGAAAAACTGTAGAAAAATAACTAGGAAACTGCCACAATGGACAATTGTTTTGAGCCAGTGGAATAGGTGGGTGGCCACCGATCTCCATCTGGATCAATCCTCCCTCCTTAGGAAGCAATGGTCTCCATTGCGTCGAATCCCATATCATATCTTGAACTGTGTGTTGAGTTGATCTCCTGGTGCGACATTTGCTGAAGTGAAGAGGCTGCTTTTCTTTGGCATCCTGAGAGGGTTGTAATTGCTGTGTGGATGATTTTTTTTTGGATGAGCACCTTGAATGCATGGCCTTGCATTGTAGAGGTACTCGGATAGATGAGGAAACAATGGCTCTGTTTTCTTCTTGTGTCTAATGAGCAGAGACACCCTGTGCAGAGGGTGTGGAGGTTTCTGTGATCTTATGTTCTCCTTTAGATGCAATCATGAAGAGGAATAATTTTCTGGTGTGGGAGCTTATCTTCCTACCCTGTGAGACTGTAGCAGGTGCAACTGTCTTTGGGATCCAGTAGAGTTGTCCTCCCAAAGTGACAATGACACTACGAGGCCGTGACTAATATACAGCATGACGCTTCCACATATATGGTTGTCCGAAAAGAACATCACATAATTCAAGTGGGGCCACATCACATAGTACCTCGTCTTTGAAAGGCTTGATTCCATATGGCAGGAGGCATTGTTGAGTAATGCGGATACCTCGTCCTTGGCTTAGCCAACCGATGCTGTAAGGTTGCGGGTGTGGTGTTTTCAGAAGCTCCAATCTCTTGATGACTTCTACTGAGATCAGGTTCTTTTGGCTGCCATTGTCAACAACAAAATGTAGAGGCATTCCCTTCACCCACATATGCGAGTGGAATAGGTGCTCCTCTGCCTTTGACTCTTCAGGATCCTCTAGTTGAATCTGTGCGGTAGCAACAATAGCAGTGGGGTCTGCATCAATGATCTGCCTCCCATTGTGTGCGGCTGTGGCATTGGGTTCAGAATCAGAACCAGGATCTGATTCCAAAGATTTGATCTCGGCCACTAGTGACTGCTTTGAGCGACATTCATCAGTGTTGTGCCAAGGGCTTTTATGAAATTCATACCACTTACCACTGTCCTTGTTTGTCTTTCGATCTCCCTTCTTTGCTTGTGGCGGGGACTGGTTTTCGTTTTCTTTTGTTGTGTTCTGCGGGCCAGGGTTTCCCTTGCCTTGCTTCTGCAGTGGATTCGCAGGTCCAGAGTCTCGCTTGTTCTTTTGTCAAAATTTCTCTTCAATTTTGACAGCATACCGATAGGCGGATCCAAGTGAAGAGATGTTGAGTAAGTCCATCTCAATTCAGATGTATCGATGTAGACCACTGCGATATTTCAGGATTAGGTGCCGCTCGGAGTCTTTGATACTCAGCTTTGTCCGCAGGGTATGAAATTTGTTGGTGTACTCCGACACCGTCTGGTCCCTTTCTTGACGCAGAATGGTCCAGTTTGTGTACTGGTCATCATAGTTTCCCACAGGGTAATACTATTCCCTGACGACATCTATGAAAGAGGCCCAAGTGGGATTTGTTTCAAACATTCCAGACTTGTCTGATGAGTTTTGCTCACAATAAGTACCCCACCAATTTTGGACATGGGGGACTGCCTTACGGAGCGCAAAGGTGATCTTTTCTCTGTCGAAAAAATTGTGGACAGAGAATTACCCTTCTAGAACATTCAACCAATTATCCAGGGAATCTGCATCAATATTTCCTTCAAATAAAGGAATATCAAAGTTAACTTGTACCTTGAAGGGAGTTGCATCCCCGAACCGGCTGCTTGTTGAAGATGCATTTGCCGCGGCCGGGATTCGCCGAAGGATTTGGGCGAAACTATCCATCATCTCGTTCCTCTGTCACTCGAGGGATTCCTTGAGCAGCGACTTGATAGGATCTCCTGCTCCGTCGTCTCTCTTTTCTTCCGCCATGGGAGGTCGTTTGGGACGGTGAGAATGATCAAGTGAAACTAGTTCGAGACCAAACTCTCTATACTCGGACCTCGTCGGGGACATGCGCCGAGAAATAATCAAAGATTAGATTGCTCTGATACCACTAATCCGGATTTATGCATGAACAAAATGAAAGAACATATACAGAATCATAATAAAAGACATTTTGCAAAGATAACAGAGATACAGTAAACACATATTCTATTAAATGGCGGAAATAGAACATACTGTAATACAATTGCTAGAATGGTGGTAGCTATCTCTGAGAAGAGATGTGGCTACTATGCTCATTTGTGCCAAGGTGATTACAAAATGAGGCCAAAGGGGCCTATTTATAATAATAATGAGGTGAGAACCCCAAAAGTCCAAAACGTAACCCTAGAAGATGAACCGTCAAAAAGTTTGCGGCCTCAAGGTGGTAAGTTGAACAATCAACTTCCCGGGGTCATAACTTTTGCATACGATCTCCGATTTGGGCATTTGATAACTTGTTGGAAAGGTATATCTAAGATTTAAAAGTTTTGGTTGGCCAAATGCATGCCGATGGTAACCATTTGGCCCCGAATCTCCAAAAAATGTTGTTTAGGGCCTCAAAACGGCCCCGGAAGTTTAGGACCCGAAAAACTGTAGAAAAATAACTAAGAAACTACCACAATGGACAATTGTTTTGAGCTAGTGGAATAGGTGGGTGGCCACCGATCTCCATCTGGATCACTTTGTCTTTCTCCTGCAATTTTATTTCTATTTCTTCAAACTTTTCCTTCATGGCCTTCTCACTCTCTAATACCAAGGCCATGTCTTTTTTCCATTGCCTTTCCTTATCAACAAACTTCAATACTTTTGCTTTACAATCAATGAGTTGATTATTCAGGTCCTCCTTTTCTTTTTCTATCTCAGCCAGCTCGGGGCCCTATATTAGCTGAGTGGCAGGCATGAGAACCTTATTTTTCAATAATTGAATTCCTTTTTCTTTCTCATCCAGCAGCCTTTGGGTCCCAGCTCCCTTATCAAATTGGCCTCCAGCAGCCAGTAGATCAATTTGCAGCTTCTTTATCTGTGTTTGGTGGGCCTTATTTTCCACCTTTTCTTGCCTCAATTGGTTTTCAATTTTACTTTTGAGGATCTATAACTTGGAGAATTCTAGAGTGACCTTTAGCAAGTGAGTAAACAAGATATCCCCTGTCTGCTTGTGTAGATGAATAATGCCAGGTATGGGGATATCATCTAGGTTCATTTTTACTTCTGCAACTCTGTTATTGGTTTCCAAATCCAAGTTCATAGTGTTTTGAACATAATCCATGACTGAAACCAAAGACACATCCTGATTAGAAATATTTCTTACTTCAAAATATAATTTCAGAGTCTCTTCTGAAGTTATGTCTTTGATGTCTTTGTATTTATCCACTAAGTTCGCTCTATCCTTGTACTGGGAAGAGGAATCGACCAGAGTATCTGCAAATGTATACTCTTTTACCTCAAATGCACAACCTGGTATCTTCATTTTCCTTTTCCCTTTGTTTATAGCTATATCTAGGACAATAGTATCCTTATGTTTCAATCTTCTGCCTTTTGGGAGTTTCAACAGTATCTTCCTCCTTGATATCCATTGCCTCAGGAAAATCTCTTTTATTCTTTCCTTCTAATTGGATGGCCAATGGAGTAATTCTCTCAGCTACAGCAACCAAATTGGAGATATCAGGAAATAAAGAGAAAACCTCTCTCATGGGAGAGCTTGAAGCTTCATCTAAGTCAACAATAGTTGGGGTTTCCTTTGGGTAATTAGACCAATTGGCAGCTTCTTCCAATCCGACAACCTCTTCGTGTTTAAAAGGTTTTCTCCTTTGATCCTTTCTCATATTTGAGATAACCTGGTGAGGATCATAGTTGATTGTGGGTTCTATCTCAAATCCCAACTCTGTAAGTAAGCCTTCCACCATTGGCAAAGAATCTTTATTCTTGATGGTGAATGGACCTACAACCCAAGGGTATTTGATGTCAGTGGACTTCTTATATTTTGGGAAGTGTTCAATCTCTACGGTTAGCTTTTGTCTAATGAACTCCATTGAGAAGACTCTTGGATTTAGGAAAGCTGGTAACCTGTAAGGTGATTGAGTGAAACCATATAGTCTGGTCATTTTTCCATATTCATACAGGAACCAATCTCATGTTCTCTTTTCTCTAGAAGCTTCTGTAGATCCCACATCTCTGACAGCACCCGAGGCATGCTCTTTTGGAAAATGGCAGCATAAATCTTTGTCATGAGGAAATTCACAAACCTGGTATAATCCATGTACATTTCATATGTTAATATAATTTATGGTAGTTGTAGATTATCCCTTTTGAAGGAAAGGAACATATTCAATAGATATGATTGGAACCTGAAATTTTTGGTCTTGTTGAAGTTCATTAGCCGAGAATGAATATTCTCAGCTAAGAACTCATCAAATTTAATGCATGACACTTGTAATGACTGATTGGTTTCACCTGAATCAACTAGACAAGTGCTTAAGATGAAGAGAAGAATCATAAGGGTTTCATGGATGTATGTATCTATGTCTAGACCCAAAAATTGACATAACATGGTGACTACACACTTGGTTTCTTCGTTAAACAGGGCTGCATCAACTAGGAATGATGGGCTAGATGACTCATCTTCTGGCTTGAAACATCTCTTAAAAATCGCTTTCTTTCTCTCAACGGTGGAATCCTTAAAATACTGGAGTATAGACTCTTCATTGTAATATTTTTCCTTTAAGGTAAACTCTTCAGGGACAGATAGGGTTTACCTAATGACTGAGGAACTAACATGACATAGAATGGTGGAGCGGTCGAGGTTCATTATGAATCTTTCTGACATAGAATAGTTGTTTGCACACCAAATCACAAGTTCCGGGAAAACAGGGGCTTGTTCAGTAGAAAAAAAGTGAAAAATTTATTTATAGATGTTATGAAGGTCAATCCCCTGGTCTTTTAGCACATTCAACCTATGTTTCATAGCCTCAATGGGCCCATTTAACAATATAGGATAAAAAACATCAACATTCCTATCCTCCAACAGTTCTTCTAATTTATGATGCTCTAAGCCCTGATCTTCTATGTTTTCCATTTGAGGCCATTTATACAACTTTCAGCAGGGAAAAAAGGGCCTACCTGGTGTTTAAAAAGTGGATGATGAACGCCGTAGGAATGGTCTCTTTCCGTACTACCTGCCGTCTCCTTCTCTCGATGCAAGCGAATAAAATAGTATACTGATTTTCATGTGCACAGTCTTTTATGATTTTCCATATTCTTAACTCTCTCGCATATTTGGTGACCAAAACCTTTCTCATCCTTCCATTTCTGCCCGATCTATTCTACACCATTGATCCTTTGTGCTACTTTGATTTCATTAGTCTCCCTCCATTTTTTTCGTTTCCCTTATCTTCTCTGCAGCTCACATTATGAAATTATATCATAACCATTGATCCTGTCATGGATCTTTTTTAACCATCGATTTCCTGTTTCCTTTACTGATTTCGCGATTTGAAATGCACCTTCACGGCGGGCATATTCCATTTGTAAAATTGTTCTAGGCCGTAGATCCTTACACGATTAAATTTAGATCGTTCATCTAGTTAACCCCTTATTTTCCTTTCATGAACTCCATATTCTTTCTCACCCTCGCATCTTTGCATAGTGAAAAACATTTAATCCATAGATTTGAAACTATAACAAATATGGACCATTCACTAGTGTGGATCCTACCGAATTTCACGATCCACCTCTTTGCTATCCTATATACATGTTCCCATCATGAAATCCTTTAAGATCGTAGGTATCTGCCTATTTTTTAATCCTCTCTGTTCAACGTGGAGGTCCCTACCAACCTTCGCAATGCTGAAGAAAAATATCCATCTTGCAAGTTCCGACGGAGAAATCTTTATTGACCATAGATCTACACCCGTGTTACATCTCCACCGTTGAGATATGCAGCTCATACCATAATTTGCAAAGGAGGATATTTTTATACTCCCATGCATCTTGGGGCTGCGAAATCCCCCTCTGCCGTCAATCTTGGGCGACCTTCAATCTTGTCCCTTGAAATATGAAGCCTGTAATAGATTTCGCGAACCGTCATCAATTTTTCTCTTGCGCATGTCTGCATGGAGAAATCTTTATCAGTCGTTGATCTGCTTGCCCTTGTTCATACAACGGTCGATCCTACATGTGGATTATCCTTCCTTCCTCCTGCGTAGAAATTTTTAACTACTATGCATCTACCCTTGGAGAAATCAATATATACCCTCGATTTTCTTCCTAGTGCATCTGAGTCATTCATCTCTTTTTCACTGTTCATTCTGGAGCATCTTTCTCATTCCTATACACTTTTCTAAGCCCAGAATCAAGGAAATTTTCAATTATACGCCACTCCTAGTCTGGAAATGACCCCTCATCATAGCTGCAGAACTTCAATGACACTCTTCAAGGTCCTTTGTCAATAAATTTTTATACCTTATTTCCTCTCGCACTGTTTTATATCTTTCCAACCACTTAGCACAACGACAGTGCTAACAGATTCAATAGAGACTACCAGGTCGTTCATGATTCCTTCTGGTTTGATAGTGGATGTGTTAGCCATTCTAATATCATTGGGGTAGGCCTGAGATCAACGAGTCCCAATTTATTTACAGTCTCAATGGTCATAACATTTATTGAAGTGCCTAAATCGAACAAAATGTTAGGGATATGGGTCTTTCCAATATATACTATAATAGTGGGGTTACCTAGGTCATCGTATTTACCCAGTCGAGCCCTCCCCATCATAATTTCAGATAACCTCCCCACTACATTCACTGTAGGAGGATCTTTAGGCTTCCTTCCTGGTTTCTTTAAAACCAGTTCTCTAACAGTCTTGGAAAAGGTAGGTACATCATGTAGGGCTTGTAAGAGTGGAATCTTTACATAAATATTTTTCAATTCTCCTAGAAGATTGGAAATAGGTTGTTCCATTGCCTTCTTTAAGGTTAATCGTTCAGGATACGGTGGTTCTCTAAAAAACTGTGTAGGTTGATTCTTAGTACGTGTCTCTGCAAGTGTCTTAGCTGATGTTTAATCATGTGTTTCAATCATTGTTTCAGCTGGTGTTTCAACTGATGTTTCAACATCCTCAATAATGGGGATTTCTGAACTGAATGAATTTCAAAATTGTTGATTCATTCCCTCTTCAGTCATAGAGAATGGAACATCCTCAATGACGACTAGTTCCACTACCCTCCCTGATTATAAATGTAGATCATTACAAGAGAGAGGGGAAATGGAATAAGATGGAATACTAGAGGTTGCAAATTGTTGCACTTCCTTATTATTAGGATTGGGGTTAGGTTGAGCAGGAAGTTGAGGATAGAGTGGTGCACCCATTGGTGTAGCATTATTGGGGAGTTGTAGATGTGGCTTCTGATACTGTGGATATGGTGCTTGATTATGGGGAAATTGGTTCCCAAGATAAGGGTTTCTCCATCTTGGATACCAAGGGGCTTGTTGGCTTGGATTTGGTTCCCATGAAGTCCAAGGGGTCAGATATTGCATTGAAGGTTGCAAAGGTTGGTGCCACTCTGTATGAGGATATGAGTATTACGGAGGAAATTGATTATTAAAATTATTCCAGGAATTGAAAGGTGTAGGCTCATCATTTATACCTGGAATCCGAGGTTGCCATGACTTCCTCTGCGACATGAAACATACCTGCTCCGTGTCCATAGTAGATACTTGAAATATTGATTTGGCCTTTAGAAGTGAAGGAAAATCCTTAGTGTCATGTTCCAATTCGCATAGACTACATACCTCCACCTTATCCAGTGAGCACTCTCTTAGCGGGTGCTTTTTCCTACACTTAAGGAAGAATACCCCAAGTACCAGATCTTTGGCCACTTGTTTATTCTTTTCTCTCATGACATCCAACTGTCAAGAGATGGAACTCATCATGTCAGTTTTAAAATTCTTGAGAAGGTTTCCTATCTCCACCCGATTATCCCCTCCACTAGTTGAATTCTTTGCTCGTAAGAAGACATCTCGGTCCCTTGTATTCGTTCTGGAAGACCCCCTAGAGTATCGTTGACATAAGTACACAATCTGATCAAAAGGTTATTTGGAGATGTCTCCCTCCCCTAACAGATTAAGCATGTCTAGGAAGTCTTCTCTTATCCCATGCAACAGAATGATCTTGAGGACATCGCTTCCAATAGTGGTATGGTCTAATCTTTGCACATTATACATAAGCCTCTCCACAAAATCCTCCAAACTTTCGTTGTCTTTCTGCACCATCTTAAATAGTTCTTCTCTCTTATCCTTTGTTTTGCAATATTCTTGGTATTTCACAAGAAATACCTGTTTCATCTGATCCCATGTCGTAACAATATCGCCACCCAAACTCATAAACCATCGTAAGGAATTATCTTTCAAGGCGGCAAGAAATAGTTTCAATTTCTTCTCACTGGAGGTATAGTCATAAATTCGACAGAGAATTTCGAAATCGAAGAGGAATTCATGTGGATCCTCTATGGACTTCCCATGAAAGTGCGGTAATAACTCAGGGTGAAATATTTTTCATAGGGGCATGTACAGTTGTTTGTCGAATAGGGAACTGAAGTGTAGCAATTGTATCCTCATGTTGAAGGTTGTCGTTATCGTTATGATTGTCCCCTAATCCTTATTCATGACTGTCATGATGATGCTTGTTATTCATGATTGCCTCTTACTCTTTATTTCCTCGCTTCTTATGATCTTCAAACTTCTATCGAAATTGCAACCACTCTTCTTTGGTAACTTCCTCACCATTGATTCGATAGATCTCCTTTGGTCCACCTTCCCCCACATAAATTCTCCTATCTCCTCGAGTTCGCTCCACAGGGCCACTAGATGGTGTCCTAGCTCCTACTGGTCTCTCCATAATTGATACTAATGTATCTAGCCTAGGAAGACTAGGGATCCTTCTTACCGATGATTATCTTCAATATAGGGCTCTAGTAGAAGAAACAACCCTAGAGATTAATTCATCAATTAATTTCTATCTTCCTAGGCTTGGGTTTTAGCCACGAACTCTTCCACCTACAAATTCAGTTCTTCTGGGGGTTCTGGGAGTTTCTCGTTGAGTTCTTCTTGTATTCATGCAAGCTTACTAATCATAGATAATCATTTAGGTAGGAACCCATTGGGTTTGTTGAAGGATGCACAACTCTTCACTATGTCTTATCGCCCCTGCATGCTAAAAATCATAATTGCTAAAATAAATTGAACCAATCAACTAATAATTATTTCTATCAATTACCTTCCCCGACAGCCGTGCCAAAATGTTGGTCACTCTATATACTCATTAATTTTGTAACAAGCAAAGTGCTCAATATCAATTTTCAACCAATGGAAGTTTGTTTATTTCAAAGGTAACTAGCAAAATATATGCATAAACATTTTCAGTAGATGATAGATAAAATATAAATCATTCAATCCTAACCACTGCTCAGTTCACTTAGCTTCTTGTAGAAAACCAAATTAAATCATCAATCTAAGAACTATAAAGTACTTTTTATTCCTACAATATCAATCTTGTGGTTTATAATCTAAAAAGAAATAAATCTAGAATTACTTTTGCAGAAAGTTAAATCCTATTTTACCAAATCATAAAAATCACAAACCATAAATCAGAACAACAAATCTGTAAAAGCAATGATATATCTAATTCAACAAATTCTAAGAAAGACAATTCATAACACTACAGAAGAGCTGAGTATGTCTGTAACAACTATTACGAATCAACACAGTTTGCATCAAGAAAATGATTATCCTACACGGTCGACTGTCACACCACACTATTACAACAAGACAAAGGGAAACATGATCATGCAATTAATTAATGAATGTTTTTGCAGCTAACTATGAATGCATCAAACTGAAAGCCCACACTAAGCAAAAATAACTAAGCTAAAACATCTACCACTACCAGCAACTCTGTAAGAAGGCGGGCCTTGGCCTTCGAACATAGATGTTGTTGAAAGCTTAAAAAGAGATACAACAAAACAATACTAAGAATTGCTTCTCCTTTCATTAAAATAATCAAAAGACAGTTATAGTCTCCTTTGCTATGACTTCTCTCAAATTTCCAACCCCTGGCTCCAATTGCTTGTTTGTATTATTACAAAAAAAAAAATCCATCACCTCCACTTATTAAGAGAAACTTTGTTAACCAAAAGGAATTAAAATTATTGTTTTTTTGCTATAAACCTCTATTTATGGAATCAAATTGACTTGTGTATTATTTTAAATGGATGCATATACTAAATTTCAAGGAGATTCAATCAAGTTTAAATTTACTGAGAAAGAAATTATAAGAATAAGAACTAAATGTAATTAAATTTACTAAGCACTAAATTGTAAAAAATTAGACAAATATATATTTTATGGACGTCCTTCCATACATTCTTTCTACCACAATTTAAGCTTTCCATATTGCTAATATAATATATATGAGAGATCCAATTTAAAATAAATTTGTATAATTATTTCATAATGAAATAAGTTGTCTCAAAAGATTCCTCGTCTCCCTGGCCACTAACCTTCTGACATGTGCCGCCCGGTATTTGGCAATTTTAGGTACGACATGCCATGGTTAAATTTCTCGGTTCTTATATCCGGTGATCCGTAAATGACGGAACAGGGCGGCATGGAGTTGATTGGTTAAGTATACGTTCTGAAAGCTTGTTACAGTTGTTACTGCTCATGGTTGATTGATTGTCCTTAACTTTTGTGCACTTCAATTGGGTCCCTAATTCTGGGTCCTTGTTTCCAATTGGTGTTTTTTCGACAGCTTCCTTGCATGTTTTCACTACACTCCTTCACCACGGGTTCAGGAAGTTTTTCTTTTTTACAGGCTTTCATTGTAAAAATATCAGAAATAGTAAGTCGGAACAAGCACAACTAGGCCAAATTATAAGGCTGAGCAATTAAACATAACGTGGAGTGAGTTCAAAATACGGATGGACTTAGTGGAGGAATGATCTGGATTTATGCAAGAACGCAACAAAATACACAAATAACCATAGAAACAAATATGCAACGGAAATAACACTTCATTTCATTAATCAAAGAACTGAAACTTGTTTACATTATACAGAATGAAAATAAACTAGCTAGAGTGCTGGTAGCTTATCTCTGAGAAGAGATGTGGTAGCTACATGCCTATAAACTCTGTGTTACAATGAGGCTCGAAGGCCTATATATTATTGAGAAACAATGGAAACCCTACACATCCAAAAACCTAACCCTAGGAGGTGAAACGCCAGAATGTGGGCCCCGTTGGGTAACTTGGGAGATCAATTTCCCGGGGTCGTAACTTTGGCATACTACCTCCGTTTGACGTGCATGATACATCGTTAGGAATATCTCTTCAAGGAATACATCCATAAATGGTAAGCATTAAGTCCAAAATGGACTCATTTTTCTTGACCATTCAATGTTGAAAAAATGTCGTTTAGGGCCTCAAAACGGCTACGGAAGTTTAGGACCCGAAAACTACCAAAAATAGTAAATTGTGCTACAATTAAGGAAACTGAAAAACTGAAAGAAACAATGGTGGGGGTCCAAGTGGAATAGGTGGGTGGCCACCAATATCCTCCTGGATCATTCCTCCCCCCTTAGGAAGCAATGGTCCCCATTGCGTTGAGTTCCTCCATGAAATGAGGAAACTTCTACTGAACTTGGTCTCTGGTGAGCCACTTTCCCTAGTGAAGGAGTTGGCCTGCTTTGACAACTCGATATAGTTGGATCTTCTGTTAGCGGGTTTTCTTGATCTGTGTGTCCATAATCCGATCAGTTCTATCTTGTTCCATGTAGTTGGGGTTTAACTCTGTTGGTGTGATTTGTTCTACCATGTTTGATGTGTCCAGTAGAGGTGGAAAGTAGGGTCGAAGGCGATCCACATTGAACACTGGGTGCAGACCAAGGAATGGTGGAATACTAAGCTCAAATAAATTGTCCCCAATAGCCTTGGTGATGGTGTATGGCCCATATCGGAGTGGGAAAAGCTTGCGGTGGGGTCCATTGAGGTGCTCCTTCTGCAAATGTAGCCACACTTTGTCACCCACCTAGAAGTTGTGTTGCACCCGATACTGATCATGCCAGTGCTTTTACTTAGCATTGGATCTGTCCAATATGTCATGAACCTATTGGCGAATGTACTGAATGCGCTCAATGAATTTTTTCTCCTTAGAAACGACAGACTGGACATGAGCTGAATCAGCTTGAGTAGCTGCAAATGGCATGGCTACATCAACGGGACATAGTGGTTGGAATCCCAAGCCCACCTGAAAGGGGATGTGGTCGGTGGAGCTATGGAGGGCCTGATTATAGCTATTTTGTACATAGAGGAGGCACTCATCCCATGTGCGTGGATGCTTTGAGTTGTACATGCACAAAATGTGTATGATCATCCGGTTGACGACCTCTGTCTGGCCATTAGTCTAGGGATGGAAAGCTGTGGACTTTGTGAGCTTGGTGTCTAGTATTGACCATAGGCTAGAATAGAATGTACTAAGGAACCTGATGTCTCGATATGAGATTATTGACTGTGGGATTCCCAAGGTCAACTAGGGGTAGGCAATGGAGTATAGATGCCTTGCTTCTTGATGGATGGTTTGGTAATGGCGCATGCAGTGCAGGATCAAATGTACTTCCCAATGTCCTGTCGAAGGTTCAGCCAATAGAAATACTTCTGCAGTACTGCCAGTATTTTCTCAACCCCAAAATGCCCAGCGACTCGACTGTAGTGCGCTTCCCAAATCATCTTGGCACACTCGCTTGAAGGAACAAAAAGGTGTCCCATGTGACATAGTTGGAGGTGAAAATTTGGGACTTGGTTTCCCTCCAAGAGCGTGCTGTATGTGTGGCTGAATTCTGGATCACCCTTGTAGAGAAGCGGCCAATCAGATGTCTCGTGCCCACAGGAGTTGAGCACGGTGGTTATCTCCACGATCGTTGGTCGCCTGAGGCAGTCTGCAACATTATTGGTGCTTCCCTTCTTGTACTTGATATTCAAATGAAACTGTTGTAGATATGTGGACCACTTCTGATGGCGATCATTCTGTAACTTCCCTTGTGTCTGTATGAACTGCAGGGGTCGATGGTCTGTGTGGATTATCATTTCCTTCCCCAAAATGTAATGCTTCCATAGTCAGCAATCCTATACAATGGAATACATCTCTTTGTCATAAGTGGGATATTTGTGGACTGTGTCAGACAGTGTCTCACCGTGATATGCCACTGGATGCCCTTATTGAGTAAGGACTCCCCCAATAGCATAGTCAGAGGCGTCTGTCTCGATCTCAAATGGTTGTTGCAAGTCTGGTAATGTGAGCACTGGGGCACAGCAGAGGCGATGTTTCAATTCTGCAAATGCCTTCTGTTGAGTTTCTAACCAGAAGGATTTTGCTTTTGCTCCTCCCTTAGTGACTTGAATCAAGTTCTAAGTGATATGATAGAATCCCAACATGAACCTATGGTAGAAATTAGCAAGACCCAGAAAGCTGCAAAGCTCTGTTAGAGTAGTTTGGGCTGGCCAATCCTGAATGACTTGGATCTTGGTTGGATCCACATGTACCCCATACTCATCAATAATATATCCCAGATACTGAACCTGGGTCATGCCAAAAGTGCACTTATCCAAATTGGCACACAACTTGTGTTTCCGCAACGTTTGGAGGACCTGTCGGATGTGGTGGAGGTGCTCTTACCAAGTCTCATTGAATATCAGGATGTCATCCAAGTACACTACTACAAATGAGTTGGTGAATGGACGTAAGATGTTTTCCATTAGTCTCATGAAGGTTGCAGGAGCATTCACCAGCCCAAAAGGCATGACCAACCATTTGAAAAGGCCCTCCTTGGCTTTGAAAGCAGTCTTCCACACTTTGGTCTGTTCAATCGGTACTTGGTGATACTCAGAAATTAAGTCGATCTTGATAAAATATTTCACCCCTTTAAGCTGGTCTAGGAGGTCATCAATCAATGGGATCAAGTACCTATTCCAGACAATGATTTTGTTCAGCGCCCGATAGTCAATACAGAGTCTCCAAGTCCCATCCTTCTTCTGTACCAACACGTTCGGGCTCCCACAGGGCGATGAACTTGGCCGGATGTGACCCTTCTGCAACACCTCTTGAATTTTCCTCTTAATTTCATCATTCTCTAGAACAGAGTGTCGATAAATCAGTCCATTGGGAAACAATGCACCTAGGGTCAGATCGATGGGGTGCGTGACCTGACAGTGTAGAGGAACCCTTGTGGGTGAGGTGAATATGTCTCGATACTCCTCCACGACCTTGTCCATTTGTTGTTGTCGTGCAGATGGGACCTTTCTAGAGGTCATGGCCATGATCTTCTTCTTTCCCTAAGGGTGGATCATTAAGAAAAGAAATTTCTCAGTTTTGGAAATGAGCTTACTGCATTATTTTACAGTAACCAAAGAGATAGTGGCAAGAGGTGGTACCTCTGGTATCCTGTACAACTTATTTCCCAATGTAATAATAATAGCGCGAGGATGATACTCATACACAGCATGTTGCTTCCATAAGTATGGTTGACCCGATAATACATCACAAACATCAAGAGGAGCAATATCACATAATACCTCATCGGTGAAGGGCTTGATGTTGTAGGGAAGGCGGCATTGCTGGCTGAGGCAGAGATCCCGTCCTTGGTGAAGCCACCCGATGGTGTACGGCTGCGGGTGTACTGTGGTCGAAAATCCCAACCACTTCATGACCTCTACTAAAATGAGGTTCTTTTGGCTCCCACTGTCGACAATGAACTGTAGCGGGGAACCCTTTACCCACATCTGGGAGTGGAAAAGACGCTCCTCCTCCTTTGAATCTTTAGAGAGGGTTCCTCCTCATCCTTTCTCCCATAGTAGGTTTCCCACCAGTCCTTGACATGGGGGGCGGCTTTGAGTAGTGAAAAAGTAATATTTTCCCAGTCGGAAAAGTCCTAAACCGAGAAATATCCTTCTAATAGATTCAACCATCTATCTATGACATCTGCATCTATTCGGCCATCAAATATGGGAATGTCAAAGTTTACTTGTACTTTAAAAGGGGTTGCACCTCCAGAGTGGCTCCTAGATGCAGATGCACCACCAGCGGGAAGTCGTTGAAGGATCTGGGCGAAGTTATCCATCATCGTGTTCCTTTGTTTTTCAAGGGCCTCCTCGAGCAACATTTTGATAGGATATTCTGCACTCTCGTCTTTCTTTCCATCCCCCATGGGAGGCCATCGGGATTTGCGAGGCTGATCTTGCAAAGGTTCAACCAGATTGAGCCCTAACTCTTTATACCTCGCCCTCGTTGGGGACATCCAAAGAAGCATAGAGAAAGAGTAGATTGCTCTGATACCACTGATCCGGATTTATGCAGGAACGAAATAGAATACACAAATAACCATAGAAACAAATATGCAGCAGAAATAACACTTCATTTCATTAGTCAAAGAACTGAAACTTGTTTACATTATACAAAATGGAAATAAACTAGCTAGAGTGCTAGTAGCTTATCTCTGAGAAGAGATGTGGCGGCTACATGCCTCTAAACTCTGTGTTACAATGAGGCTCGAAGGCCTATATATTATTGAGAAATAATGGAAACCCTACACATCCAAAAACCTAACCCTAGGAGGTGAAATGCCAGAATGTGGGCCCCGTTGGGTAACTTGGTACATCAATTTCCCGTGGTCGTAACTTTGGCATACTACCTCCGTTTGACGCACATGATACATCGTTAGAAATATCTCTTCAAGGACTACATCCTTAAACAACAAATATTCAGTCCGAAATGGACTCATATTTGTTTGACCATTTGATGCGGAAAAAACGTTGTTTAGGGCCTCAAAACGGCTCTGGAAGTTTAGGACCCAAAAACAACCAAAAATAGTAAATTGTGCTACAATTAAGGAAACTGGAAAAATGAAATAAACAATCGTGGGGGTCTAAGTGGAATAGGTGGGTGGCCACCAATATCCTCCTGGATCAAGAAATAAGTTATGCAAGAAGAATACGCCAAGAAGAAGGAGGCATGTTGGCATGTTGAATGTTGAAATGCTTGGACCTCGTGATTTTGACAAAAAGAGGGTAGCATTAGAGGGGCTGTTGAGCCGTGGATCTGACTGCAAAGGGAGTAGACCACTAGGAGTAGGATTAGAGTAGAAGAGCGAACTAGAGAGCATGATAACCATAAGTATGAACTTAAAGACATATCTTAAAATCAGTCTGCATCCCGTACACTGGAAGGTGTTGTAACCTTTCTCATGCCAGATGAAGAGCACCTTGGTGGTTTTTCCCAGATGGGTTTCCACGTTATTTCTTGTGTTCGAATGAATGGATAATGTGGTGAATATTTATATGATTGATTGCTAGTTGTTGCTCGTATAATGTTTGCTGTATTTCAGTCTCTGATATTCCTTTCAATCAGTAAATGGATGAACAGAATGTATTGTTAGCTTGAATCCGTATATATATAATTCTGTATGATTTCTGTTATGAATTTCAACTTAAGTCGTAGAGTCAGTTGAAGTGAAATCAGCTGCACCGCACAAGTTGTGCCAGCTGCGAGGTAAAATGGAAGGCCAAGTCGTGCGCAATGACATACTGTTGTGCTTAGTCGCGCATAACCGACTCCTATTTCCAGTCACCTTGTTGCCTTCGTTAAGCTCCTTGGCTGCGAGCCAAGGGACTATTCTTCCCCGAAAATTGTGGAAACTTGGTTCTGGCGGTTACCCATCTATGAGATATCTCGGGTGAGATGTTTGCGCCTGCTTCGCAGGTGTGGCTGATGGGGCTTGCTCTATCGGGCTAGTATCTTGGGTAGTTGTTGGATCGTTGGGCTACGCAAAACCTAGGTCGTGTGAGAGGGGAAAAGCGGCCAACAAATGGTTCCATTTTTGGGACCTATTTGTTTGAATCGGGGAGATGTTGTACCCAATGAAGGAGGAGACAAAAGACTGGCTGGACGCTAAAACGCTAGTGTTCGCGCAAGAGGAGAGCACAGGGACATGGTTTAGTGCTGAAATATGGTTAGATGAATATATATACTCTGATATTCATGAGATCTTCTTTGCTGTGTTCCCCATTCTACTACATGAATGGTTAGTAGGATTGGCATCCAGGTAGGCCAATTTCTAGACAAGGGAGATCAACGAGTGGAATGACCAGCTAATTCAGGAAGTAACCCGTGTAATTAAGTCTATTTCTAGGGTTGTTGATTTTTGGGTTGATAGTATATTGCAAGGGTATATTATTGAGTTTGCAGTAGATACTATAACTTTATATAGTGAAGCTGAAAGGAATTTCTTCCAAGGACCCCAAAGGAGATACTTATTGAATATAAGTACATGGATAAAATTACTTGGTTATGAGAAGGGTCTTTTGCACTTGGATAGTTAAGTTGTGTGTCTAGGAGGGGGCTATGTCACTAAAAAAAAATTGGAACATGGGGAGAGTACGTGGAGATGTTCCCCAGAAGAACAGAACCTGAACTCGAGGATGGAGTCCTAAGGAGTGGGAGAAGATTCAGATCAGGAAAGAGAAGGAAAACCAAAAGGGTTCGATGGAATCCTAGTTTGTTCAAAGGAAGTGAACACGAACTTCGGTCGTACGAAGACGAAGGGTCTTGCGACGAAGAGGAGGACTATAGCTCGATTTCGGAAGGAGCTAAAGATCCGGAGAGCTCTGATGATACCTTGGGGTCAAAGCACAATTATATAACACCGGCAATATCGCTCGAGATGAGATCTAGAGTCTCATCCCCTGAAAGGACCCCTGCCGTGGATATCACTAGCTTAGGAACTAGTGCGCAGGTGTTAGAATTTTATCATTCAAGCTAGCATTATGTTAGGATCTTTAACTGAGAGAATAACAAGTATAGCAATCAAACACAAGAGACAATGAACACAATATTTTTCCTCGGGGAAACCATAAATGGAGAAAACCCCACAACTTCCTCAGAGATAGAATCAACACCAAATGTAAAACCCCAAAATAGTAAGATGATCTCCTGACAGCAGTAGCCTCTTTCTTCCTAGCCCCAGTGTCTTCTTCTTCCTCAGCTATGCGCTACAACTGAGTCTGAGTGAGTGTGTGATAAAAAAAATTCTCACTCTCTATTTATACTAATTCCTGACTTGACAATAACCTACTAGGGCCGACTTCTCTAGGAGAGTTTAATAACCCTAGTGCCCCGAAACTGCGGGGAATTTAACCCTTGATCAATAGGGGGGTTACCCACAATGACTTGACATGACTTGTTTACATTATAGAACCTCCTGATAGGAGCATCGGGGCATGACATGACTCAATTATATTACATATACTTCTGGAATAAACATTGGGGTACAATACATGAAATATACAAGTGAATACATTCTAAAGTTACATATACATCAAGACTCCCTCTTAACTAGGAAGGTATTCTCTCGACACAATTTGTCAGCACTCTTCTTCTCTGCATCATCTCATCGTCTTCATCTTCAAGTCATCTTTATCTTGGATCTGGATCATCACTTGATATGGATCATCATCACTGGATCCAAATCATCACTAGATCTTGGTCATCACTGGATCTGGATCATCACTCAATCTGGATCATCAAGGAGACATCATCACTGGATCTGGATCATCACTGGATCTGGATCATCACTGCTGGATCTAGATCATCACTCAATATGGATCATCTTGAAGACATCATCACTAGATCTGGATCATCACTTGATCTGGATCATCACTGCTGGATCTGGATCATCACTCGATCTGGATCATCACTGCTGGATCTGGATCATCACTCGATCTGGCTCATCTCAGAGACATCATCACTGGATCTGAATCATCACTCGATTTGGATCATCACTGTGTCATCATCATAGGTGCTATCTCATGATTCTTCTCATCACAGGAAGTTCTACAAAGCCAACCCTTTTTCATGCTGGTTGAAGGCCTAGCCTCCTTGTAGGTCTTCTTCAGTGCTTATATCTGACCCTAAGTTAGAATGGACAGCACTCACATCTGACCATGAGAGGAACACATCCAACATCATGTCAGAAAGGCATAACACTTACATTCACCAGCATGACAGTACTCAACTACTATCATTTATGAAAAGGCACAGCACTCACATATGACCTTGACTCATCAGAAAGGCACAACACTCACATCTAACCTTGGCTCGTCAGAAAGGCACATCACTCACATCTAACCTTGACTCGTCAGAAAGGAGCATCACTCACATCTGACCTTGACTCGTTAGAAAGGCACAACACTCACATTCACCAGTATGATAGTACACAGCTACTATCATCTATGAAAATGCACAACACACACATCCACTAGCATGATAGGACACAACTACTATCATCTGTGGAAAGGCACAACACTTACATTTGACCTTGAATCGTCAGAAAGGCACTCAGTCCTAGACTGAGGGTTCCTGGTAACTGACCAGGTGCCTCCATTCAGAGAATGGCAATAGCCATGGTATCTGATCATGTAGGAACCAATCCTACAGTCATATCAAAATGGCTCAGCACTCACATCTGACATGGAAGGGACCAATCCTCTCACCATGACAGAATGGCTCACAGACTCATCACTTCCCCTTGCGGGAAATCTTGATCTAGAGAACACCAAGATTCTCCTTGAAGTACTCAAAATTCACTCTGGCTAATGACTTCATCAACACATCAGCTATATGTTCGTCCATCGCAACATACTAGAGCTTCACTGCTCCTCTCTACACCATATCCCTGATATAGTGATACTTGATCTCGATATGCTTCGACTTGTCTTGGAACACCAGGTTCTCCGATAACTTCACACAACTCTGGTTGTCGCAATATATACAAGTAGCATCCAACTGGAGATCAAATAAATCAAATAGTAGCTTCCTTAGCCATATTTCCTCATAACTAGCTGAACAAGTTGCGACATACTCTGCTTCAGCTGTACTCAGTGCCATAGAGGATTGCTTCTTGCTAAACCAAGAGATCACACCTGATCCCATACTGAAGCAACACCCTGAAGTGCTCTTCCTATCGATGGCACTGCCTTCCCAATTTGAATCAACATAACCCTCCAGTTTAATCTTCTGACTCGCCTCATACTTGAGCCCATAATCAACTGTACCCCTCAGGTACCTCAGAATATGCTTTGCAGCAATCAAGTGAACATGTCTCGAATCTGTCAAGAATTAGCTCAAGGTGTTCAGAGCAAAGAAAATATCTGGTCTCGTGTTCGTCAGGTACATCAAGGACCCAATCATCTGATGATACATCGTGGCATCAACCGCTTCTGATGAAGCATCACTCAATAGCTTCAGGTTCGATGCCATAGGTGTGGTTATGGCCTTGCAGTCCATCATCCCAAATATCTTTAGGATCTCTACCATATATTTCCCTTGTCCCAGGGAAATTCCATTTGCATTCTACCACACCTCCATGCCTAGAAAATAATGCATCATACCCAAGTCCTTCATTTCGAACTTGGCAGCAAGCTTCCTCTTCATATCAGCAATCAACCCATCCATACCTATTACAAACAGATCATCTACATACAGTAGGAGCATCATTGGGTTGCCATCCTCAAACTTGTAGTAAAGGTTGGAATCTTATTTACTCTTGGTAAAGCCCAAACTAGATAGAAAGTTGTCAATTCTATCATACCATGTCATGGGTTCCTATTTCAAACCGTACAGGGCTTTCTTCAATCTACACACATGAGACTCCCTGTCATGTGTCTCAAAACTGAGTGGCTGCTCCACATGCACTTCCTCTTCCACTACACCATTCAAGAAGGCAGTCTTGACATCCATCTGTTGTATCTTCCATTTCATCACTGCAGCCAGAGCAAGTACTGATCTTATGGAAGTGTATCTAGCTATAGGTGCAAAAGTTTCTTCATAATCTATTCCTTCTTTTTGGGAGAAACCACGAGCAACAAAATTTGATTTATATTTTTCTATGCTACCATCTGTAGCATGCTTGACCTTGTAGATCCATTTGGAAGTTACAATAGACTTCCCTTCTGGTCTTGGGACAACATCAAACACATCATTCTTCATGATTGATTGATACTCTTCGATCATAGCATCCTTCCATTCTTTCCATTCTACTGCTTCTTCATAATTGAAAGGTTCTTTATCGATGAAATAACATAATAAGGCTACATAACCAGAGCAGGACTTGGTCCTCTTTCTTTCTCTGTGATTCTCTTCTAGAGCCCCATATCTTTCCACACCTTGGATAGCTTCTCATACCCAAGCAGGTTTCCTTTTATGAGGATTCTTCTCTTGAGGTGGATCTACAGGTTCTTGAGGTTCTTCTATTTCCTGATCTTCTTTGATATTCTTCGTTCATGGTTGTGTCATGAATTCTGGGTGCTTTTGTTTCTTCAGGATCTTCAGTGGGCCTCTTTCTGGATTTGTTGTAAGCTGAGTCTTTTTCAAATGTTACATCCCTGTCGATGTCAATCATCTTGAACCCTGGGAAGTATATTCTGTAAGCCTTCGAGCTTTCAGAGTATCCCACAAATATGCCCTTTTTTCTTGAAGGATCTAATTTTGTCCTCTTCTCTTTTGGAATGTGTATGTACACTAGACAGCCGAATATTTTGAGATGGCTGACTTTTGGTTTCTTGCCAGAAAAGACTTCTTTAGTTGTCTTGTTCTTGAGCACTCTGTGTTGAGTATGGTTCTATACATACACCGCTGTTTTGGCAGCTTCTTCCCATAGATGCATAGGAATATATTGATCATGAAGCATTTCTCTTGCAGCTTCCATGATAGTTCTATTCTTCCTTTCTGCAATCCCATTCTGTTGTGGATTATATGGAGTGGACAACTCCCTCTTAATCCTATATTTTTTGCATAACTCTTTGAATTCATTTGATGTGAATTCTCCACCATTATCTGATCGAAAGGTCTTGATCTTCTTTTCAGTGTGGTTCTCGATCAAGGCTTTGAATTCCTTGAACTTTCTGAATACTTCATCTTTGTTCTTCATGAAGTAAATCCATGTCATCCTAGAAAATTCATCAATGAAAGAAACATAGTATACATACCTGCTTAATGAACTTGATGACATCAGACCACATAAATCGAAGTGAATGATTTCCAATATTCCTTTTTCCTTGGTCTGACTACTTGGAAATGTCTTCTTTGTATTCTTTCCTTTTGCACATCCTTTGCAGACTCCATCATGTTTTGCTTGAATTTCTATAAGACCTTCAACAGATTTGCTTGCAAGTGGTAGTGCTATGTAATGCGCATGTGCAAGCCTTCTATGCCAAAGTTCATTTGGATCTACTGTTTCATGTACCAAATCTTGTTCTGGATGGCCCTTCAACTTGTATAGACCTCCCTCTTGTTCCCCAATCACTACTGCATCATTAATAGTCTTTCCCTTTGGCCACATGATAACTTGGCCATCTATAAATGCAACTCTCATGCCTTTTGCATCTAATACAGATATGGAGAGGAAGTTTTTCTTTAGTCCTGGTACAAACAATACATCTTGCATCTTCATAGACTTTCCACAGTCTAGCTTATAGGAGGATTCCCCACTACCTTTTATTGGATACTGGTAGGCATCTCCAAGTTTCACCTTGTCAGGTGATTCATGTTCTTCAAGTTTTACAAAGGACTCTTTGAATCCTGTCATATGTTTGGAAGCCCCACTGTCTATAAGCCAATCATTCCTTCCATGTGTGATGTTTCCCGTGAGAGCAAAAATCAAGAAATATTCTTCATCACTTGAAGAATCATCACTTTCTTGTCTAATTCTCTTTGTGGAAGGTTCATCATCCTCTACAACATGAGCATGATGTCTTCTCTTGTTTCCCTTTTTCTTATTTTTTCTTTTAGGACAATATTTCGCAGTGTCCTACTTCATCACATGTATAACATCTGCTTCTAGATAAATCTTTTCTAGTGTTATTTTTATGGAAATGCTTACCTCTAGAGTGATGAGAACTTCTTTTTCTTTTCTTGGAGTGAACTGTGAGAGCTTGATCTTCACTTCCCATCTTTTCTTCTCGAGCTGCTATCCGAGCTTCTTCTTGAGAGCATTCTTCCCATAGTCTACTAAATTTGGATAACTTATTTCTGGCACAAATCCCTTGAATAAAGAAGTCCCATGATCTAGGGAGACCATTCAAGTTGGTCATCACAATCTATGCATTCTCCACTTCTTCATCTACTGCTTCCAGTTGTTCCTTGATCTAAGAAACCCTTGTAAAGTAAGACTGGATGGTCTCTACATTCTGGATCTTCACATTCTTCAGTTGGTTTCTCAGAGTCATCTTCTGGTTTATGTTCTTCCCTTCAAATAGTTTGGTTAGGGCATCAAACATAGATTTAGGTGTCTTTAGGGAGGACACCTATGGTATGAGGTGATCCTTGATTGAATCAACAATAATACTCTTAGCCATGACCAACTTATTCTTATGTAAGACCTTAGCTCATCTCCTTCTGGAACTGGAACCTCCTCATTGATATAGGAGTCCAACTCATTTTCTTCCAGGACCAGGGAGATCCTATACTTCCAAGATCAGAAGTTATCAGCTCCCTCAAGCTTTTCATCAAGCTTGTTATGATGAGATATCTTAACTGAGAACCTCAAATGGAAATACAAAATATTTAGATCTTACTAGGTCAAGATGTCGGATCTGGATTTGGAGCTGAAATTCTGCAGTGCTAGTTTAGGAGCAGATTCGGGTTTGGCTTTTCTGGAGTTCTATCCAACCAAATGCTTTGATCTTGATCTCTAAACTTTGATTTTGAGGAGGAGATCAATCCAATCCCGGGCTCACTGAAAAATTCCACTTCTATGGAAATCCCTAATTTTCGGTAGCACTGTCGGGTCCAAAAACTGAAAAAACTCAGAATTGGATTATGCTTCAATAGAAAGATGCGCCCTATGGAGGAGAGTTAATCCAACCTTCTTTTGCTGAAAATCTGTGGAGAGAGATACACAAAGTAGGAATCCCTATTTCTTGTAGGTGCATAGTGTCTTCTTCTTAGGTTAGCTTTGATACCATCTTAGAATTTTATCATTCAAGCTAGCATTATGTTAGGATCTTTAAATGAGAGAATAACAAGTACAACAATCAAACACAAGAGACAATGAACACAATGTTTTTCCTCAGGGAAACCATAAATGGAGAAAACCTTGCAACTTCCTCAGAGATAGAATCAGCACCAAAAGTAAAACCCCAAAACAGTAAGATGATCTCTCGACAGTAGTAGCCTCTTTCTTCCTAGCCCCAATGTCTTCTTCTTCTTCAACTATGTGCTACAACTAAGTGTGAGTGAGTGTGTGATAAATAGAGAGGCTCACTCTCTATTTATACTAATTCTTGACTTGACAATAACCTACTAGGGCTGACTTCTCTAGGAGAGTCTAATAACCCTAGTGCCCCGGAACTGCGGGGACTTTAACCCTTGATCAATAGAGGGGTTACCCACAATGACTTGACATGACTTGTTTACATTATAGAACCTCCCGATAGGAACATCAGGGCATGACATGACTCAATTATATTACAGATACTTCCTGGAATAAACATCGGGGTACAATACATGAAATATACAAGTGAATACATTCTAAAGTTACATATACATCAATAGTAGGATGGTGCAACATAGTTGAATCCTGTTCCAGAAAGACCAAACACTAACCCAATGGCTGCAACAAACGTCCGGCTACCTACATTTAATGGAAATGGAATGGAAGACCCCGAGCAACATTGGTTCCTATGTGAAGCTGTGTGGATGGTACGTTTGGTCCATGGCATCGACGTCAAGAAAGCGCAGATGATCACGACATTAAGGGGTCGTGCCTTGGAATGGTTAATGAAATTTTGTGCCACACCAGCTGGAACACCATAGAAGACCCTGGAAGAAATCCCGGCTGCAATGATTTATGAGTTCAAAAAACCTAAATTAGAATCACAATGTATTACCGAGATTAAGGAGATTAAACATGCTCTAGCATAAACTATGTGGGATTTTGATCAACGATTCAAGAAGTTGATGGCCAAAGTAAGCTTTCAAATGTCTGATGTACAGAATAAGGAGTGGTTCATTGCTTCTCTGTTACCACACATTCGCGGGCCATTGATGTAGCAAAAGATTGAGTCACAGACATAAGCATTGGAGTTGGCCATGAAGCTAGAATCCTCGCCTATTGGTGACGGTGCCATAGGAATGGTACAGATTCAGTCGCAACTAGCCAACCTCACACTACAACTTTAGGATATCGAAAAGGGAAAAGAAGCACAAGAGGACTTGTGGTGCACAAAACGTAGAACGTATGGACACACCAAGGATAATTGTCCGACCTTCATGAATTATGTCGCATTTGGTGCACCTAACCCCTTAAACGACCAAGGGCTACCATGGTGTCGTATATGCCAGTCAAGAGGCCACCATGATGAAGAATATGTGTATTTGAAAAAAGTTGTAAGTACTCCTACAAACTTATTTTGTAAATTTTGTAAATCTATAGGGCATGAGGAAAAAGACTATAGAGCATATCAGCTCTTGAAAGAAAAAACAGTTGATACGTACTTAATGAAAAATGAGGGGTTCCCCCAGGTTGAATAGGTACAAGACTTGTATCAACCTGCATAGTTCCCAGCCACTCAGTACCAACAGCCGTATGCGCAACAAAACCCTTATCAGCAAAATTACTAGCAGAACCAATACCCACCGCAGCAACTACACCTGCAAGGAAGGGGTGGTGGAAACTTTAGAGGACAAGGTGGTGAAGGAGGATTTGGTAGGGGGAGGTCCAGTTACATGCTATAACTGTGGACAACTAGGTCACTTTGCTAGATATTGTTTAGAGCCTATAAGAACATGCTCATATTGTAAGGGACAAGATCATAACATTGAACAATGTCCTCAACTAATCGCAAAGTGGCAAGCAAGGACCATTGCCACACCTAACCCCCCACCAAAATTGAACTTGAATGCAAATGCGAATGTCCAGATGATTGTGGCTGAGCCGCAAGACCTAAACATTGCTGTCATAACTAGAGGAGGTGCGACGACTGGAGCAGAACATGATAAACAACAATAACAACCGCAGCCACAAGTGAGGCCGACAGTGCAGAAAAAGGAATCACCGATCGGCTAGAAATAGAAAGAAGTATTACGAGATGTGCAATCAGACCTCATAAGCCCTGACATACCGTCAGCTTCAGCAGAAGTCAAGGACATGCCTGAACGGTTTCAACACCTATTGCAGAAGAAGGCTTCAACCAAGGTTAGTAAGCTAAGACCTTTTCTATCAAGTTGTTTGATGCTAATCCAAGTGTGAGGACCCTGCAGCAAATAATTAATCAAAATACACGATATAGCAGCAGAACTCAAAATCACTTTTATATTAATCGCAGGCCACTTCGAGGGGGCAATCTCCTTTGAGCAAGCTCAATACAAAATAACTTCACGGTGCCTTCCTTGGCCTCAACACACACTTATATACTAAAAATAGGCACCAATACTATGGGTCAAAACCATGGGCCAATATAAACTATGGATCAACAAATACTACAGGCGGCTTAAAAAGCATATGCGCCCAACAACAATAACACAAACTATGGATCAACAATTACTATGGGATGACTTACAAAGCATATGCGTTCAACAACAATATACTAACACGGTAAAGAGAAGGATTGACATGGGTTCCTAACATCCCCTCCCCCTTAGAAAATTCTTTGTCCTCAAAGCTTTAGATGTGGAAATTGTCGCTGAATCTGAAGGAGTGGTTCCCACGTAGCATCCTCGGGCTACATTCCGTGCCATTGAATTAAGACCTCTGTGATAGAGTGAGAGCGAAGCTGACGAGTGCGCTTATTGAGGATAGCCTCCGGCTCCAAAAAGATGGATCCTTCATTATCCAGTTCTGGTAAAATAGTTTGGCCTTTGATGTTGGTGCCAAGAACTTTTTTCAGAAAAGAGACATGAAATACTGGATGAATGCGGGAAGAAGGCGGAAGTTCCAATTTATAAGCAACAGACCCAATCTTCTGAAGAATCCTATATGGCCCATAGAACTTTGGAGCGAGCTTATGACGCCCTTTGAGTTTTAGTGAGGATTGCTTGTAAGGCTAGAGACGAAGAAAAACCATATCATCGGCTTCAAAAGTGCGCTCAGAACGGTGCTGATCAGCTTGTTGCTTCATGCGATTTCTTGCCATGTGAAGATTTTTGCGCAAAATGCGAAGAACCTCATCGCAGTTTCGAAGGACCGCGTCAACTGCCTGAACTGGAGAACTGCTGGGGGTGTAAGGAATAAGAACTGGCGGTGCCTGACCATAAATGGCTTCATATGGAGTCATTTTAGAGGCAGTGTGGTAAGAGGTATTGTACCACCATTCAGCGAGAGGGAGCCACTTTTCCCACTGATGTTGTTGCTCAGAGGAGAAGCAACGAAGATAAGTTTCCAAGCATTTATTGATAATTTCAGTCTGACCATCCGTTTGAGGGTGATAACCTGAACTCATCTTCAGTTTGGTGCCAGTGTGGTGGAAGAGTTCTGTCCAAAAATGACTGGTGAAAGTCGCATCACGATCCGAGACAATGGAAGAAGGCATTCCATGAAGACGAAAGATCTGGTCCAGGAAAATTTGAGAACCGGAGGAGGCTGTATAGGGATGGCTGAGAGCACAAAAATGACTAGATTTGGAGAGGCGATCAACCACAACCAAAATCATAGTCTTCCCTCCAGATTTAGGGAGCCCTTCAATGAAATCCATAGAAATATCTGTCCATATCCGGGT